>OZ010583.1:36389137-36436637 GCA_963932145.1 Acanthosepion lycidas | reverse complement strand
ATGCATCATCCCAAAGCTGATGTTGATCGTCTGTATGTGCCCAGATCCGAAGGAGGCAGAGGATTAGTTCAACTAGAACTGTCCTACAAAACTACAACAATTGGCCTCTAAAAATACTTGGAAACTACAGAAGACTGGATGATGGTATGCGTCAAGGAACATGAAAGTAGTAAGCGTCTTTACTCCGTAATGAAAGAAGCCAACAAATTCAAACTGGAGCTTCAAATGGGCGTAGAGATGCAACTACAGCACAATACACCGGCTGAAACTGCAAAATACTTGAAAGAGACAGCAAAGACGAATGCAACCGACCAGATACAGAAGCGATGGCAAGATAAACCGCTTCATGGCCAATACTCTGCCCGTATCAACCAAGCTGATGTAGACAAACCCCGTACCCATCAGTGGCTACGCAGTGCAGGGTTGAAAGCGGAAACTGAAGGTTTTATCCTTGCTGCGCAGGACCAATGCTTGCTAACTAGGAATTATCAAGCACATATACTAAAATATTGTGTCAGCCCAAAATGCAGATTCTGTGATAAATATCCAGAAACGATTGATCATCTTGTATCAGGTTGCACGATCTTGGCACCCACTGAATATAAAACCCGACATGACAGAGTGGGCCAATATCTGCACTGGAAAATCTGCAACTTCTACGGGAAAGAAACTGAAAGAAACTGGTACCAACACCACCCAGACCCAGTTACGGAGATAGGACCTGTTACAATTCTATGGGACTACACAATTCACACTGACAGAACAATCAAGGCCAACCGACCAGATATTGTTATTAAAGACCACAAACAAAAACGGTGCCTCCTTATTGATATGGCAGTCCCTGCTGACTGCAATGTGTCTTTGAAGATATTCAAAAAGCTGTCAAAATACAAGGACCTTGAAATAGAAGTCTCGAAAATGTGGCATATGGGAACATCAACAATCCCTGTTGTAGTTGGAGCCCTAGGACTGGTTGGAAAAGATTGCAGTAGACTAATTGCAGGGATTCCTGGAAGCCTATGCCTCAAGGAGATACAAAAAATTGTTCTGACAAGTACAGCCCACACTTTACGAAGGGCTCTATCTATGTAATTTTTATTTTATTTTTTTTTATTTTTTTTTATTTTATTTTATTTTATTTTTTTTTTGTCAGTGAAAAGTGTCATGATGCCATTTCTAACCTTAGGTCCCTGAGCGAGACCCGGAAAGAAATGTGTAAACGCCAGAAAGCAAAGAAAATAAAAATAATAATAATAATAATAATAATAATAATAATAATAACAATAATAATAATAATAATAACAATAATAACAATAATAATAATAATAATAATAATAATAATAATAATAATAATAACAATAATAACAATAATAATAATAATAATAATAATAATAATAACAATAATAATAATCAATCGACGCCGTTGTATATATATATTGATTAAAGTTAACTGTAGAATCACGTCTGAAAACTGACTGCGAATTAGTCGTAAAAGTCTCAATCTTATGCAAATGTCATAAAGAGAAAGTCAACATTATGTCCGTTTTCGCATCTTCTTATATGAGGTATGTCCCTTCAGGGCTTCGGGGATCGTGGGTCTCCACAATTATCTGCTCTTTATAGCTCTTAGTAAATTTTTTCTTTGGCTATCACTCCTAAACTCTGTTTTGCAATCCATATAAACAATTTCGTTAGTTAGGTTTGCGCAGGCTTGTGTGAAGCCCATTGAATATAATAGGTATTGCATTTTAGATTCTAAATTACATATAAAAATGATTTAATCATACTAGTGACTCCATTAAAATTGTACTTAAGTATATTTAAAAATAATTTTAAAAACTAAAATTAACCTATTGTTATATATATATATATATATATATATATATATATATATATATATATATATATATATATATGTGTGAAAATATTGTAGAAAATAGGAAAGAAACTGGTTTGGTAAATAATCCAAAGTTCCTTAGTATTTTTGTAATTATTTTTAAAAAATAGTGCTCGATACGAGAGTAGAGCATAAATATAATTATTTATTTAAATATATATATATATACATATATATATATATATATATATATATATATATATATATATATAATATATAAATATATATATATATATATATATATATATATATATATATATATATAATATATAAATATATATATATATATATATATATATATATATATATATATATATATATATATCTATGTATCGGATTATATCATCGAATCTTATAAGTATATTCTTAACCGGATGTATGTTGTGTCTTAATATGACAGTTCCTCGAGACTTGTATGAATACCACACACACCCCTATCAACTACCTATATTTTTAACTTTCTGCTTTAGCTTTGATCTGTCTGTTGATTGGTCAATAGTGACATGGCCATAAGATCTTAAACTCTTGTTCCCCTTTTTTCTTAACTCTTTAATAAGCAAACGTATTTTTTGCTGTTTCCAACTGAACATTGCCTCATGACCGGATAAGACCCGAAACAGAAATTTCAGTGTTGCAATGTAAAATATTTTTAAACAAAAATATTATTATTATTATGATTATTATATATATATATATATATATATATATATATATATATATATATATATATATATATATATATATATATATATTAAATTTGACAAACTGGTAAAGCTTTTTGGTGACTCGTTCCATCCGTTAGGATTTCATGGAACTAACAGAAGAAACGCCTCACAAAAAACAAAAAAACAAAAAAAAAACTTTCTATATATGTTTGTTGATATATTGAATTATACAAAATTATATATATATATATATATATATTACAATGAATCATTCATACAAAAAGTAGATTAGTAAAGTTAATGATATAAAATGGCAAAATCCCTTTGCAAGCAAAATTTTTAAGTTGCATTAACCTACAAATCACTCGATGAATGTTATGATCCTTGTTTTTAATAATTCTAAGCTGTATAAAGTATTTTTAAATACGCATTGCATATTAAAAACACCTTATAATTATAAGCTATATAAGGTCTTTTTAAAACGTTACACAGCTTATAATTATTAAAAAAAAGTGTCATAACATTTATCGAGCGATTTGTAGGTTAATACAACTTTAAAAGTTTTTTTGCGAAAGGATTTCGCCATTTTATCTCATTTACTTTACTAATATACATTTTATATGAATGATTCATTGTAATATAAATTGACCTCCACCACATATTCGACCTATATATATATATATATATATATATATATATATATATATATATATATATATATATAGAAAGAAAGAAAAGAGACAACGAAATTGTCAAGAAATTACAAAAATAACATTATTAAAATATCCCGTGAAAACATATTCAAATAAGAAGTCTATGACTTTCCCGGTTTGTCTAGATTTTTAATGTTTTCTTTACGAACCACCAAAGGATTAAACAAATATTTCTGATGCCATTCCGTGCATAAGGGAAATATGAAAAACAGATGCCTTTCTTCTGCACGCTCTTGACAATTTCCCTATATTTCACTGTTAATTTGGATTACTTTAGTTTTTCTTTTATGTCACATTTTTTGGTGATAACTCTCATTCGCAACTCACTTTAGGAGAAAAGGAAAACGACTAAAAAAACTAGAAAATAAACTCAGAGAACGCATAACAGCATTCCTTCAACGATAATTACCGGAGTTATTTCGTATTTCCCCGGTTATAATGAGCAATTTCCCGCCAAAATGATTTTCTTAAAAAAAACAAAAAAACAAACAATCACCCACTCCGCCTGTTCTGTCATGAAAGACATATTTTGCGAGAAGTTTTCAGGTTGAGATGGACAGTGCCAATTCTTCGAAACAGAAAGATATATAGACAAACCAAGAATAGAATATATCATGCGATTAATATAACAGTAAACATGGTAATTATATTTAAAAGTGGAACGTATATAGGGCGTGTCTCACAGGTATTTATTTAGGAATAAATATATAGCGTGTCATAAATGGAAGACCTCCTAACGTAATATTACGCAGCATTCTCTTTTATATTTCTTACTCATCAAGAGCATCAACATGGTAAACTTCCATTCATAAAAAGGCTCGCCTTGGCTGTGGTATGAACCGCCGATCATAAGAACTTGAAAATCGATGAACATGACATCGGACATTAAGTCATCTCTAAAAATGCTTCAGTGGTTTTTAAATTGATCTTTTTTCCTTATTCATGCGCTATTTCTCTATCTGCTTTGTCATTTTCTTTCTCTTCATCCTGTCCACTTTCTTTAACAATATTATTTGCTTATTTTGTTATTTACACGTTAAAAAAGAAAACAAAAAAAAAAGATTTTCCTAAACTATGTCCGTTAACGGTGTTCGAGGCTAGATTGAAACCTAGGTTGATGTTAACGGTGTTCGAGGCTAGATTGAAACCTAGGTTTTGAATACTCCATTTTTGTTTCTTTTTAGGAAGGAAAGCAAACAATTTCGACTATTGCTTACTCGATTGTTTAAAACAAAGCAGGATTCCAAAGCTGGGGACATCAACTGTTGAAAAAAAGCAAATAAGAAATTCAAAAATAAATTTGAATGTGGCTAGGCGTTTTAAGGTTAGTTGATTACTGCAATCCATACTTACTGCTTGATTTACTCATGATTTTAATCATGGCTGACGTTTAACATAAGAGAAAGAACGAAACATATATTTTGAAGACAGAAATATGAAAAACAATGTAAAATTGACCCCTCTACTGATTTTAATCACTCGATTTTATAGGATAAATAAAACACAATTATTAATCGATTGAAGCAGTCGATGACAGAATTTTTCGCATAATTATTATTATTATTATTATTATTATTATTATTATTATTATTATTATTATTATTATTATTTCCTTTGATTTCTGGCGTTTACACATTTCTTTCCGGGTTCCAACCAGAGACCTAAGTTTTGAGATTGCATCATGACACTTTCCACTGTTTTTAAAACTAAATGCTCAAAAATTACTAAAAGCTATGAATCTGATTTTCGCTGTCAATGCTTATCATATCCACCCCAGCTTTCATATCGAGTGCAATGTTGATTTTTTTAAAAACTGGAAATCAACCAGCCCTACTCATACATTGTCACTCGTATTTCTGCTTTCATAAAACAGGCCTCGTTTTTTTTTTGTTATGTTAAACAACAGGCATAGTTGATATTTATTAAAATCATGAGTAAACCAGGTAGTAAATACATATAACAGTAATCTACAAACTGTAACAGGATTGGCCATTTTGAAATCTAGGATTTCTTTTTTACTTGCTGTGTTTTCTATTATTCTAATAATTGTTAACTAAAAGGTTTTGAGATCAGATATAAACTAAGATAAGTTATGATAAAAAGACAGAGATCTACAACATTTAAGCTTCAGGAATTTTAAATGCTTTTTGTCTTATGTAAGCATGTAGGCAAAAGACGAATTTGGTTACTTGCCTGTCTAAAATAATAAAACGGTATTCAAAATCCTGGTTTCAATCTAGCCTCGAACACCGTTAACATCGATGCGAAATACGTAGAGGGCATAGTTTAGAATAATTTTCTTTTTTTTTTTAACGTGTAAATAAGAAAAGTGAGGACTATCGTTAGCGGAAGCCGACACGGAGAAGAGAAGGAAAATGATAAGGAAGAGCGAATAGAAGAGACAAGGAAGAAACAGAATACAAGTGCGAAGAAAAAGAAAGAGAAGTAGCGCTAGAAATAGAAGAAAGAGAAGAAGAAATAAATGCAATCAAAAGAGGAAGAGATAAATGAAAACAGAAGAAGAAGAAGAAGATGAAGAGATAAATAAAAGAAGAACCCGAAAAAAGAATTGATATTGAAATGAAAAGGGAAGACGTCAGTGAATGACGGAGGAGATAAATTAAATCAGAAGAGGAGATAAATGAAATAATAATAATAATAAGAAGAAGAAGAAGAAGAAGAAGAAGAAGAAGAAGAAGAAGAAGAAGAAGAAAAAGAAGAAGAAGTAAACAACAGAAGAAAAAGAAGATATAAATGAAAACAAAAGAGATAAATGACAGATAAAGTAGATAAAGAGATAAATGAAAACAGAAGAAGAAGAAGAAGAAGAGGTAAATGAAAACAGAAGAAGAAGAAGAAGAAGAAGAGGTAAATGAAAACAGAAGAAGAGAAAAATGAAAGATAGAAAAAGAAGAAGAAGAGGAGGAGGAGAAGGAGGAAACATGAAAACAGAAGAAAAAAAAAGAGGTAAATGAAAAAAAGAAAAAGAAGAGGTGATTGAAAACAGAAGAAAAAAAGAAGAAGAGATAAATGACAGAAGATAAAGAGATAAATGAAAACAGAAGAAGAAGATGAAGGAGGAGGAGGAGGAGGAGGAGGGGTAAATGAAAATAGAAGAAGAGTTAAATGAAAGATAGAAAAAGACGAAGAGGAGGAGGAGAAGGAGGAAAAATGAAAACAGAAGAAGAAGAAGAAGAAGAAGAAGAAGAAGAAGAAGAAGAAGATGAAGAGATAAATAAAAGAAGAACTCGAAAAAAGAATTGAAATTGAAATGAAAAGGGAAGACGTCAGTGAATGACGAAGGAGATAAATTAAATCAGAAGAGGATATAAATGAAATAATAATAATAAAAAGAAGAAGAAGAAGTAAACGACAACAGAAGAAAAAGAAGATATAAATGAAAACAAAAGAGATGAATGACAGATGAAGAAGATAAATAGATAAATGAAAAGAGAAGAAGAGGTGATTGAAAACAGAAGAAGAAAAAGAAGAGTTAAATGAAAACAGAAGAAGATAAAAATGAAAGATAGAAAAAGAAGAAGAAGAGGAGGAGGAGAAGGAGGAAAAATGAAAACAGAAGAAAAAAAAGAGGTAAATGAAAAAAAAGAAAAAGAAGAGATAAATGAAAACAGAAGAACAAAGGTGATTGAAAACAGAACAAGAAAAAGAAGAAGAGATAAATGACAGAAGATAAAGAGATAAATGAAAACAGAAGAAGAAGAAGAAGGAGGAGGGGTAAATGAAAACAGAAGAAGAGAAAAATGAAAGATAGAAAAAGACGAAGAGGAGAAGGAGGAAAATTGAAAACAGAAGAAGAAGAAGAAGAAGAAGAAGAAGAGGAAGAAAAAGAGATAAATGAAAACGGAAGAAAAAGAAGAAGAGGTAAATGAAAACAGAAGAAGAAGAAGAGGTAAATGAAAAGAGAAGAAGAGAAAAATAAAAGATAGAAAAAGAAGAGGAGGAAGAGAAGGAGGAAAAATGAAAAGAGAAGAAGAAGCAGAGATAAATGACAATATAAAAAAAATAAATAGAGAAGAACACAAAAAATGTTTCAATGAAAACAGAAGACGTCAGTGAATGAGGAAAGAGAAAGTCTGGATCATTGAAAGCAGGGCTCTGTGAAGAGAACATCGAAGGTAAACAATTCCAAGTCTCTTAGAATTAAAGCGGAAGCATTACTTTTCGCTATTTCAGTCATGTTATCCGCTTTGCTACAAGAATAAATGCCGTTGGGAATGGCCGACGAAGATAAATCAAAAGACAAGGAAAAAGACTTGGAAAAGAAAAAAAAATACATTTAGGAATAAAATTGAAAAGCAAAGGCTAACGATTGAAAAATTGGCAGGAATTTTCTTTTTAACTCAACATTGAGACATTAAATTAATTCCGATATATATGAAAAAATAATCAATGGTTCGAATTTTCATTGTAAGCGCAGTCAATGAATTCAATCAGAGAAAATCTTTCACTTATAGTTTTTAACCAAAGATCTTGGGTTATTAGGTTGGTGCAAAAGTAATGACGTAATAATGTCGTTTTTTGACGTTAAAAATACGTAAAAAACGACATTATTACGTCATTATTTTTGCACCAACCTAATACAAATTCAAAGTGAAGAATACAAAATATTGATGTCTGATATTTTGAACTTCCAGCACAAAGTTTCACTTTCTCATCTTTGTACTGTAATTCGGATTCATGCTACTAAATAATGTGAACTTTGTCATTCTCTTTTCACACTTACAAATATATATATATATATATATATATATATATATATATATATATATATATATATATATTAGGTTGGTGCAAAACTAATGACGTAATAATGTCGTTTATTGAGGTTAAAAATACGTCAAAAAACGGCATTATTACGTCATTATTTTTGCACCAACCTAATATATATATTATTAGTATTAGTAGTAATCCTATAGGTATAAGAAACTACACACGCTCGGAAAACCTTCGGTGTCTTGATTTGCAAATAATCAAACCGATACCAAAGGGGGAAAAAGTTTGAAAAAAAAGAAAGAAACAAGAACATGTACGTTAGCTGAAAATAAACGTCAAGCATGCAAGTCCAAAACCCAAAGAAAAAAAAAACGATACGAGTACACAAAATAACTAAATAAAGTGCTCAATACAATAAGTAGAGCAGACCTAGTTAAACCTAGAGAGCCAAACATACCTTGGTAGGTTTGTCTAGCTCTCTAGGTTTAACTATATATATATATATATATATATATATATATATATATATATATATATATATATATATATATATTTGGTTGGATAGATGTGAGTTTGTGACCCTGGGTTTCACGCATTTGCGATCGTCAGACAAACCGATTAATTTTTTTAAAATTTTGGGTTTATGTAGATTGCGTGTATTGGTGTTATTATGGAAGTGGTGGGGGAAATTTCGTCGTGGTGTCATCGTACTAACGCAAATATCGATGTATGTTCATGCGCCTAATGGAGTACACAGACACATACATATACTTAGTCGTCCGTCGGGACTCATACATATATAAACATATGTGGGCAGTTTCGGATATGACATATGTATGTATACGGGTGGTGTTGTGTCTGTACATAAGCATTTGTTTGTTGAAATTCAAAGATTGGAAGTGTAGCGAAAATTTCTCGTGAATGTCTCGTGAATGTATATATGTCACATTTTTATTTTTCCACTGAATAATATTTCCTTGCATGGGTGTATATACGTGTGGTGGGGTTTGTGTAAAATTATGATAGTTAAAAATTATTATTACTGATATTTATTTTTAAATTTTTGAAAAAAAAGGGGGTTTATTTGTTATATTTAAAGCTGGTTATTTGTTTGTTTTTGATGACTGTGTATATGTAACAGGTAGAACTTTCGGTTTGTAATCCTTATTGGTTATTTTATATGGTAATATTTAATATTTCATATGCTGGGCGAGAGGGTAGTTTATGTTAATAATTATAGCGGCTCTATATGATAATAGTAGATGTGATGTGATAGTAATGTTCTAAGGGATTGGAGACACTGATAATATAAGTAGCTAATAGTTATTGTAAATTGGTAGAAGTGATTAGTAATGGTGTTGGGAGAATGATAAAACCATAAATGTAGTTATAGTGGTGGTAGCTTGAACTAAAAAGTGGTTATTGGTGTTTCGTTTTATTTTGTTATATGTATTAATAACAAAATAATATATGAATAAAATAATTATATATATATATATATATTTATTTATATTTATATACACACACTTTTCACACACACACATATATATAGAGAGAGAGAGAGACAGAGATAAGGAGAGAGAGAGAGAGGGAGAGATACACACACACACACACACACACACAAATATATATATATATATATATATATATATATATATATTCTAAAGATCGTAATGGATTTTTATTAATGTGATATAATTTATTTTCACTTGAAAACGTTTTTGACTAGATGCTCCGTTTATTTATTAAAGAATATTTATTAATTTTCATCAACTGGCCTCGAATATTCATTCGAGAAATCTTAATAAATAAACATATATATTATTAAATATATATATTTCACTTTCAATGAACAAGGTTTGTTTTCTGAAGTTAATTAGTGTAGATATTGTACAAACATTTGCATATTCTGAACGTTTTCGGCTAATCTAGAAGCCAGCTTCTAGAATTCTAGTTCTAATACTAAAATAATATAGCTTGCACAAGTCATTTTGTAGGGAGTTGAAAAGTTGCTGAAAAGTAGGCATATTATTTATTTTCTAAAACTGATATAAAACAGTTTTTTATAATAGGTGTTTCTCTTCTCGAAGAGGTAAATATTAACGCTGGTATAAATGTGTCCGTATGGAGTTTCCCATACGACATACACAGCTAGAAAGAGAATAGGTTAAAATCATTTTGTATCAGCGCCACTATGTCTTTCCAAATGAGCAATGGTGGGAGAAAAAGATCATCCAGGCTTTCAGTGACAGTACTAACATTCAAAATCAGGCTTCCATCTTCAAAGTCCATTCAAGAACCGTCATGAGAATGATGAATAAGGAAGAGTAGTGAGGAAGACTGGATCAGTAGATTACAACGAGAAGAGGATTCATCATTTCAAAATTAGAGCTAGACACATTCTTACAGTTCAAAGTAGAGTCCCATAGTATTATATTATACCTCGAAAAATTCCAGTAAGATATATTTAATAATTTTTAAGATGCACCACTTCAATGCTTAATCTATCAACTGGACAATTTTGCTGTTACACGATTTGGACAATTTTGCTGTTATACCTGGTGTTTATATATATATATATATATATATATATATATATATATATATATATATATATATATATATATATATATATATTATAAAGGTGGTAAAACTGTCTACGTGCGGATTTTTTGTATAACGTATTAGTGAATGTGTTATAGGACAGGAAGAATTTCTACTTGTGGGTAGTTGTATAGCTTTCCACTTAGATATGAAATGGCGTTAAAGTTACCTAACTATGAGGTTGGTCAAAAAAGTTGACCTCGTTATATATATATGTATATAAGAGTGTCTGCAATAGGGATAGGCTAACTGCCTTAATAGACGGGTTTCCTCGATTACGAGTGACCAACTATTATTATAGTGATTTTCCAAGCGTAGCTTAGATGTGGCACAAGGCCGAAATTACGGGGCACCCAGTGGGGATCGAACTCACTACTCGGTAGTAATTATTCTAGCGAGACAAGCTTGCTAACCTTGAGGCACCCCCATATATATATATATATATATATGCGTGTGTGTGTGTGTGTATTTTAACTTTATTTCTGAACTATGATTAGTTGTCAATTTCATTTACTTTCAAGTTCATTACGATTTTTCTGTTAAGCTTAGAGAATAATTATACATTCTTATTGTCAATGTAGAGTCCAATAGTGTTATAAAAGCCTCGGAGAATTCCAGTAAGTTATTTCAAATCATTTGAGATACAACGGTCCCGAACTTAATCTAACAATTGGACAATTTTGCTGTTACACTCGGTATACATACATACATACATATATATATATATATATATATATATATATATATATATATATATGTGTGTGTGTGTGTGTGTGTGTGTGTATGTATTGCACACACGCACACACACACGCACGCACACACATACACACACACACACACACATATATATATATATATATATATATATATATATATATATAAATATAAATGCGAGTTTTGATCAAGAAATGTCACGAGAGTGTTGGTATGCTATTGGAGCTAAAGAAGGCAGAGAGAAACCACTGTGAACTCTGTTGTGCATACACACTAAGTTATAACGTTTTTGCTCACTTCCGTTGTTTATTGTAGTGCATGGGAGGAAAGTGTGTAGAGTGTGCTCGTCTCACCAAATCTCAAATATTCCATCTGTAACCGTGGCTTGTGCAATAGTTTTTGAAAATGATAAACATTCTGCAGAATCCGACAAGTACCGTATTCCGCAGGTCTCACCTCTTGCGATTTTATGAAAAGAAAAAAAGATTTCAAGATGTCGAAGAAATCCAAGAGAATGCGATAAGTCAGCTGCTCGCTATCTATCCTCCTAAAAAACCGACTTCCATAATGCTTTCTTCACTGGAAACGACGCTGGATAAAGTGTGTGTCTTCAGAGGGGACTACTTCGAAGGAGATCAACTGTCGAATTGATATGCGTTGTTTTCTTTTTATAACACCAGTCCCGAGACATTTTGATCTTACCTCATATAATTGTTTACTTAATGAAATATCATTGATCTAACCTAAGATTTAAAATGTCTAGATCAATTTGATCAATCTGAAATTAATGTGAATATCCCACTTGAGACAGTTTTCTCTCAAGCGAGTGCACTTAAGCGGATATCTTAACCATTCATCGTAAGAAAATTTTTAGCTATTGAACTTAGCAGATGCCTTGGAAATTAAAGAACTTTTTTAGAGAAGAAAATCCGAAAAGTGTCAATTTATTCGATGAAAGAGAATGCCACCGGACTTGAAAGAAACTTAGAAAATAAAAAGTAATGTTACTTCCAATAATTGTAGTTTTAATATGACACAAAGTTAGGGGATTTCCGGAGGTGAATCTCCTAGACAACTCTATAAGGAATTCAGATAATTTGAAAGAGCTGATTCATTGTTCGTCGAAAATCCACACTGATGGATTTTTTTGTAAAACGTCACTCTGAACATCCGACCAGTAAGAACAAAACCTTTACAAGCCTTGAAACGTGAATGACACTCAGAAACGAGCGTTCAACATAATTAATAATCACTAACAGATTGAGAAAGCGTTCCGAGAGGCTCAGTGGCAGATTCCGAGGGGGAATGCCCACACAAATGATGCAGGTAAGTAGCTAGAATTTAACAGATATGGGAAAAATTACAGAACTGTCCCGAATGAACGTCACAAAGCAGCGTGTGATAATCAGACGTGAGTACATTGAATGTACGAACCAAATTTGAAGATTGGCCTTGTAAGCTTGTTATCAATGAACATAATTTACATAGCAAGTCCTCTGATCGGAAGATTAGAGGTTTAGAGCAACGTCGGACTACCTCTTGCTGCTTTTCTCAGGTCCAACCTGACCTTGGGTTGTAACACCCATTAGGATCCCAGCGATATGCAAATAGCGAATCTCCCAAATAAAGATAAAACACTATGAAAATATAAAAATACATTATTCGGACTATTGTCCTCACCTTCGTCGCTATTTATTACAATGTTTCGGCCCTTGTATGCTCCGGCCTCCTTCAGTTGGTTGGAATGTGGTTGTAAGAAGGCCGGAGCATAAAACGGCCGAAACTTTGTAATAAATATGGCGACAAAGATGAGAACAATTGTCCGAATAATGTAAATAAAGTACATAATACCTCATCTCAGAAATATAGACAGATATAAAAATACATTTTTATAGTAAAAATGCCAGCAATAAATATTTATATATATATATATATATATATATATATATATATATATGTGTGTGTGTGTGTGTGTGTGTGTATATATATATATATATATATATATATATATATATATATATATATATAAATTAATAATACATATTTATAGTAAAATTAGCAACAATACATATTTATTGTAGAATTACCAACAATAAATTATGTATCAAAATGACCAACAGTAAATTATATAGCAAAATGACCGACAGTAAATTATATAGCAAAATGACCAACAATAAATTATGTAGCAAAATGACCAACAGTAAATTATATATCAAAATGATCAGCAGTAAATTATATATCAAAATGACCAACAGTTAATTATATAGCAAAATGACCAACAGTTAATTATATAGCAAAATGACCAACAGTAAAATATATAGCCAAATGACTAACAGTAAATTTCATCTTTAGTTGAAACCATAAAATTTTCTTTAAAATATTTACATTTCGGCATTAAATAATCCATAGGTGTTGATATTTCGTTAAACAAAATCAACAACCAATGAGTGTTGTGTACGCGTTTATTTTCTTTCAACTGTACAATCGCCGCGTTTATTTCCAGCAAAAATGTTCAATTCAATGTCGTAAATTTATCTCACGAATTTCTTCACTGATTACTAAAGTGTACTTGTGACATATAAATTGAAATCCCAACGAATTAGAGAAATCAATTAATGTTTCCGTCTTACAGAATAAAATGATTGCTGTTATTTATTTATTTATAATAATAATAATAATTATTATTATTATTATTGATTATTTTGCACAGTATTAATTATAATGTTGTTCTTAGTTTGTTAGTTCACTCCATCAATCAAGTCTTCGAGAACATTTTTTGCGTTCCATAATCATGGCTGATGCTAACCTCCAGGAAAGTAACTCATTGCACCTTCTCGGTGGGAAGATTATATTGAAGCAGTTTCTAGTTAGCCGCTAGGGAATTTGATTCGCTGTTTCGTGCTAGACAATCTTTCTCCCCAGAGCCTATATTACACGTGTATGTCGAACAATCGTCCCTGCATTGAATATTGTTGTCACGTCGTGTCTGCTACTTCTGATATGTATTTAGAGATTCTTGATAAAATTCAAGATGAATCTGCAGTATTATTGGTCTTGTCGTGACATCTCGGTTTCAGTCACTTTCCAATCGACGCAACGTCGCTTTCTCTGCCATTTCTATAAAATATTTCCATAGTAATTGTTCTGATGGGTTTTACTCTTTGCAGCCTCGACTTTTCGAATTTAAGCGCATTTCGAGATTGGCAACGAGGGGTTTCGGGTTAATATTTCTAGATGCAAAGAAAAACTATTTCACTTAAAAACAGATAATCGCTTAATCCTGATTTTTATAGGAATATGATTTGATGAGATAAGTTGAGAATTCAAGAAAAATATAAATTCCTTTTAACTGTTGATCAGCAGTTTTCAAACAAATTTCAATTCACAATGGAATTTTTTTTCTCTATGGTGCCTAAGCAATTTCAATTTATGTTCAAACATATATTGTCGGTAAGATCTCATCATTTTATAGTAGAAATGGCTACATGTGACCATAAGTTCTATGCTGACAGTTTCTTCCTTTGCACTTTTCGATTTTGTCGTTTTCATTTTCCAGTCAGCTTTGATCTTCAAAGATTTAAATGTAATCTCAATCGTTATCTTCTGTCTTTTTCGTTATCTTCTGTCTTTTTAATTCCTATCGTTTTATTGTTTTTTCTCCTTAATAATGTTTTTCTTTTACTCATATTCTTTCAAGCTCAGTAGCTTACTGCGTGTTAGTGGCTTTATTGCCTTGTCTAGAATTAAATTATTCGAAAAGTTGTTTGAATTCAGTCACAGAGCACATTTCGCAGGAAGTTGACAGTTCCTAGTAATGACGATTTGTGAACGGTTGTAGAACATAGCACTTGATTGACAGCATTTTTAGTTGACTGTTTAAAGCCGTGGGGATGGTACCTGACACACTAATGATGATGGGGACTATGGTAGTATTCATTTCCTGCAAACGTACCACATCATATCTGCTGATTTTTTTTCCAGTCGCTCTCTTTAAGAGATGCTAATCTCCCGGTCATGCAGCATCAAGAAGATAACCCTTTGTGTTGATTTTATCAACGGCAGTAACTTCAAGCTTCGTATGATAAAGCTTACGGTCGTTTTGGATTTGGAAAAATTTTACTCGTTTATTTTCCATAACCATCCCGTTTGTGTTGATACCATTTCTCGTTCATATCAAAGCCATTTTTATTATTAGAATTTTTATCATCTCTCCGTTTTCCGCACAGTTACTCGGTTTCAATGAGAGATGCTGCGTTATGGGTGTTCCCCATCAAGTCCTATGATTTGAAAGAGATAGCCCCATTCACAGAATATTTGCAGAGCTAAGTATCGCAGACTTCTATAGCGATGGGATATTTAGTTTTATTCCGATTTTCTAAATATAAGTCTTTACGTTCGGTGGTATAGACTCCAACATCCCAATAATAACTGGGACAATGGTGGCCTGAACGCCGCACATTCTAGAAATTAATTCTGGGTGTTGGTATATTTCTTTAAGCTTGTCAATTTTTTTTACCTTGATATTGTGGCCACTAGGAAAAGTCACTTCGATATGAAGGCATTTCTATTTTCAACGACGGTTGTGTGTGGCTTCACGCTGTCTGTATGATATTGAAATCCCACATGATCGTAACTTGTTCGTTTTCAATCACCTTTTCTGGCTTGCGCCGATACCATTCCTCGTCGGTTTCAGGCCAATGTTTCCGACACAGGCACCAAGACAGAGGAGATGCAAGCACTAATGATGTGGTTGATATTCCACACCTATATGCGAAACGGTCTGCACTTGTCCGAATACGATTATTATTATTATTATTATTATTATTATTATTATTATTATTATTATTATTATTATTATTATTTTATTTCCTTTGATTTCTGGTGTATACACATTTCTTTCCGGGTCCCGCCCAGAGACTTAAGCTAAGAAATGACATCATGACATTTTCCAGAGACCAATTAGAAAACACACACACAAACACAGAACATATTTTACACAGATAAAGTCCTTCGTAATGCGTGGGATGTACACGTGAGAACAATGTTCTGTATTTCTTTAAGGCATGGGCTTCCAGAAATCCCTTCAATTAGTCTACTAGAATCTTTTCCAAACAATTCTAGAGCTCCAACTGCAACAGGGATTGTTGATGTTCCCATGTGCCACATTTTTGAGATTTCGATTTCAAGGTCCTTGTATTTTGATAGCTTTTTGAAGATCTTCAAAGATATATTGCAGTCAACTGGGACTGCTATATCAATAAGGAGGCAATTTTTTTTGTTAGCGGTCTCTAATAACAACCTCTGGGCGGTTAGCTTTGATTGTTCTGTTTGTGTGTCTTCCCATAAAATTGTAACAGGTCTTATCTCCAGTCTGGGTCTGGGTGGTGTTCATACCAATTTCTTTCAGTTCTCTTCTCGTAGAAACTGCAGATTTTCCAGTGCAGATATCTGATTTGGTAAATATGAAACTTTTACGGGAAGGGAACTGAAGGAAATTGGTATGAACACCAGCTGGACCTCGTTACAGACATTGGGATTGTAACAATTTTACGGGAATTTACAATAAACACAGACGGAACAATCAAAGCTAATTGTCCAGACATCGTGATCATAGACCACAAAAACACTATCTGGCTTATTATTGACATGAAAGTCAATGCAGATTCTAATGTATCTTTGAAAATTTAAAAAAAAAACTATCAGAGTACAATGTCCTTGAAATCGAAATCTCAAAAATTGTGGCAAGTGAACAAATCAACAATTCCAGTTGTATTTGGAGCCCTCGGTTCCGATAGAACCATTGAAGTTATACCTGGTTGCTCAAGCCTTGAAGAAATACAACGAAATTTGCAGTACAGCTCACACCTTACGAAGGTCTTTATCTAGGTAAAAATGTGTGTGATATTTGTTTTTTGTTTTGTTTTGTTTTTTTCAAAAAATACTCAGTGGAATATGTCATGTACCCATTTTAAATTTAGGTCTCTGGTTGGGACCCGGAAAGAAATGAGTATGCCACAAATCCAAAGAAATTAAACAAATAAATAAACAAATAAATAAACAAATAAATAAATAATAATAATAATAATAATAATAATAATAATAATAATAATAATAATAATAAGCAGAAGAAGAGGAAGAAGAAGAAGAAGAAGAAGAAGAAGAAGAAAGAAAGAAAGAAAGAAAGAAAGAAAGAAAGAAAGAAAGAAAGAAAGAAAGAAGTATTTTTCAATCTTTTGATGTCATTACGATGTTTTTTCCCCGAGAGATTCTAAACCTTGTTATGGATATCTTAATGTTCTTTCAATTTTTAGAATCATTATTTCTAAATGTCCTTTTTTCTTTGAAAGTGAAACTTTGTGCACCTTATTCAAAAAGCAAACAAACAACAACAACAACAACAAAAAAAAAACACTGTTTCGATTTTAGACGTTTTCATCTGATAGATAATCGCCTATTCCTACTTATAATTATTGATTGGAACGAATGAAAATTCAAATTTAAATGACAAACACAAATGATAGCCAAGGTAAACCCACAAAAAATACATGGATCGATAAAGCAAAGTTTAAATATGCTGAGTTAATCTCAATATTAATACCACTGTCACCACCACCACCACCACCTACAACAACAACAACAGTAATAATAATGGTTATTATTATTATTATTATTATTATTAGTGATGTTATTATTATTATTATTGTTAATAATAATAATAATGATGATGATGATGATAATAACAAAAACAATTGATCATCTGTCTATATTTCTGAGATGAGGTATTACGTACACTATTTACATTATTCGGACTATTGTCCTCATCTTTGTCGCCATATTTATTACAACGTTTCAGCCGTTTTACGCTGCGGCCTTCTACAGGTGGTTTAATGTCGAACTGAAGCCTTTATTTCGCTCACTGGGGTATACTGTTCTAGTTCTACGTATCATGTTTAATGGATGTCAGTTATCAGTTATCTCCTGTTAATTCTCCTCTCCAAGTTCTCCACTGCCTTAACCGGGTATTGAACTCGCACTCTTTGGATTCTGTCACTGGATCTAACCAACAAGTGTCATGTGTCCTCAAAGACACATGGCACAGTGGCCGAAACGTTGTAATAAATATGGCGACAAAGATGAGGACAATAGTCCGAATAATGTAAATAGTGTACAATTTTGTGTCAGGTTGCACGTTATTGGCACTCAAGAAATACAAACATAACTGAAGTACAGCTCGCACCTTACGAAGGGCTTTATCTAGGTAAAAATGTGTGTGATGTTTTTAAAAAAAATGCTCAGTGGAAAATGTCATATATATAAATCAATGATGAGCTTGGTCTTTTCAGCAGAGACAAAGAAAGAAATCGAAATGGAATCAAGATGGCGGATTTTAGCCTCAAACCATGAATTCTCTAATTAATTTTGCAAGAATGTAAACAAATAAATACATATTTTTTTGACTTTAGGTCTCCGGTTGGGACACGGAAAGAAATGAGTATACAACAAAAAAAAAAATCAATAAATCAATGTAAAAACGGTCATGACAGAGTGGGTCAATATCTGCACTGGAAAATCTGCGACTTCTACGGGAAGGAAACTGAAAGAAATTGGTATGAATACCACCCAGACCCGGTTACTGAGTTAGGACTCGTAACAATTTTATGAAACTACACAATACACACAGACAGAACAGTCAAAGCTAACCGCCCAGACTTTGTTATTAGAGACCGCAAACACAAAAATTGCCTCCTTCTTTATATGGCAGTCTCTGCAGACAGCAATGGTTCTTTGAAAATCTTCAAAAAGCTATCAAAATACAAAGAGCTTGAAATCGAAATCTCAAAATGTGTCACATGGGAACATCAATAATCCCTGTTGTAGTTGGAGCCCACGGGTTGGTTGGAAATTATTTCTGTAGGCTCATTGAAGGAATTCCTGGAAGCCCATGCCTTGAAATACAAAACATCGTTTTCATGAGTACAGCCCACGCCTTACGCAGGGCTTTATCTATGTGTGTGTGTGTGTATGTGTGTGTGTGTATGCTTTAATTGGTCAGTGGAAATTGCCATAATGCCATTTCTGTCCTTAGGTCTCTGGGCGGGACGCGGAAAGAAATGTGTACACTCCGGAAATCAAATCAAATAAAATAATAATATTAATGATATACCCTGCTTCTATCCAAGGCATTGTTGTCATACTTTCGAATCTTGATTGGATGTATTAATATGTGCATGTTTTATTTTAGTGAATTACGATGGGCAGCAGTGAATATTCCGTTCAGTAAAAAGACGTGTTTGTCAGTTGCTTAAGCTTAATCAGTTAGGTTGTATTTCAATAGCGGACACACTGGGCATCTCTCCTCATTGAGGAATCATCAAGTGTGAAGTGGTTTAATTTATTTAACTTGAAAGGATTAGACAACCAAGGCGATTTGGGTGTCATATCTACATATTTGGGAAGACGCTCTTGTGTTATCCGATCTGATATTTCTCTTTAGACTGCCTCAAACTAATTCATTCCACCGATGTCGATCTATCGTAGAGAGATATCAAGCAAGATATACTCGCAGTTACCTGACTTTATCTCTAGGGCTGAAGAGTGCATCTCTCTTCATGAGAGGTACTATTATGGAAGCATAATGGCCGTGTGTCGAGAGGGTTAATTTATTTTTAAGTTTGAAGAATGAACAAGCGACTTCGGCGTCACATATACATACTTTGGGAACACTATCCTTTGTTACTCGATCTGAAGTTGCTTCTAAGATACCTCACCTGAAGAGTTATGTGCTTCTTTTATGAAAACCAGCCGCGATATCGCACATAATTGACTGTGTAACATGTGCCTGGTATACGCTTATCAAATTGAACGTCATGATGAGTATATATACATATAGATATATGTATATATATATTAATCATTTCACCCCAAGCAAGGCAATAAAGTCTCTAAAACGCAAGAGCTTACTGTGTGTTAGAGAATACGAGAAAAACTTCTATTAAGCAGATAGGACAATATAAAGAACAAGAATTAAGAAGACAGAAGATAACGATTGACAAGGCATTTAACTCTTTGAAGATCAAAGTTGAGTGAGAAGCAAGAAGCCAGAAGATAGTTCAATAGAGGGAACGGTTACATCTAGCCATTTCAAATATCAATTGATGAGGCCTTGCCGTTAATCTTGCACTGCGCTTAAATCCATAAAGGTACCATAGAGGAATGTTCATCAGAACAATTAAACATGAAAGTATTTATAGAAAAGACACAGGGAAGCTATGTAAAGGTGGTGAGAATGGAGTGAAGCCGGGATACCAAGTCAGGAAAATTAAGATTACGGATTGTTCTTTGGATTTCGTAAAGATTTTATAAATATTAGTCTTCCCATTTCATTTTTGAGAAAAATTTCCTTCACTTTACATATTAGGTGAAAGGCTTTTTGAAAGATTATAGCAAGCAGCAAATCAGGGCAACTGAGATAATAATAATAATAATAATAATAATAATAATAATAATAATAATAATAATTTTTATTTTTTATTTTTTTTGTCAGTGGAAAGTGTCATGATGCCATTTCTAACCTTAGGTCCCTGGGTGGGACCCGGAAAGAAATGTGTAAACGCCAGAAAGCAAAGAAAATAATAATAATAATAATAATAATAATAATAATAATAACCAGGCATAGAAGTATATAAAAACACCATTTTTCGGAGGATTTCAATTACATTCATAGAAACTAATAGACCAAATCTCTTGGCTTTGATGGTGGGCATATTAGAATTCGTATGTTTGTCACTTTTTTGGCATGCTGCTTGCTGGCTTAATAATAATAATAATAATAATAATAATAATAATAATAATAATAACAGTATAAATAATAATAACAACAGTAAAAATAATAATTATTTTTTAATTGCTTCGTGGAAAATGTCGTGGTGTCATTTCTGACCTTAGGTCTCTGGTCGGAACCAAGAAAGAAATGAGTACACACAGAAATCAAAAGAAATAATAATAATAATAATAATAATAATAATAATAATAATAATAATAATAATAATAATTTGGTCTCTGATTGGACTCGGAAGGAAATGTGTAAGGCTGTTTCTCTATGTTTTTTCTATAATATTAATAATAATAACAAAAATTTAAGGAAACAACAACAACAACAACAACAATAATAATAATAATAATAATAATAATAATAATAATAATAACGACCATATTATCTCCGGATGTCCGAAACTAGCAAAAAATGAATATGCCCACGGACATAACAAAGTAGCAATACCTGTGCACTGGAAGACATGCAAGAAGCACAAAATCGAAACCACTGAAAGATTGTATGAGCAGCAACCAGACAGAGTTACCCAAAATAATGATGTAACTATCCTCAGGGAGAGGCCAATTCAAACTGATAGGGAAATAAAAGGGATATTATTACAAAAGACAAGAAATTCAGGAAGTGTATACTTATTGACATAGCAGTGCCATTCGAGAGAAACACCTCCAAGAAAATTATCGAGTGATGCATTTCAAAATGTGTGGTCTTAACAGAACGAGTCATATTAGTTCTCAAAGTGACTGCTTGCTGGCAGTGGCGTGCCTTTCAATGTAATCAAAGACGAGTGTACAGTATATAAAGTACGATACATTAGCGAGTACCCGAGAAAGTAACTGTGAGAAATCAGTTATTTTGTTTATTATATCTATTAAGTCTATATTTATTTATTATGAATATGATTATTTAAAAAATCTACCATTGAGTTTATTGAAAATTTCTTCAGGGCTTGGAAGAGGATAGTCGTGATCTTGCAAGGCATCGTTTAACCCTGTGGAAAAATCTCCGCATAGTCGTATTTGATTGGACTTCTTTTTTACGTAGTCCGTAGGTGCTGCCCACTCGCTGAAATCTGTTTTTGACAGAATACCTGCTTGTTCGAATCTATCTAACTCTTTGTTTATTTGCTCTAAAGTAGCGAAAGGGACATTCCGTTTCTTTTTGAATACCGGTTGAGCGCCGTCCTTCACCTTTAACTTAGCTTTCATTTTAGTACATTTCCCAAGGCCGCTAGAAAAAACCTGGGGAAATTGTTGTTTGAGTTCCTTTTTAGATTCACCAAATTGGACGCTGTACTTTGTATCTTGCGACAAAATGTACTCATTGAGAAATCCCAAAGATTGAATTTTTATATCCAATCTTTTCCAAATAAGTTATCTGAAGTTTTCAATACGTAGGCTTTGTGCTTTTTGGTAACTCCATTTAGTGTTACTGTAAGTATTACCTCGACTAAAATGTAAAACAAGCAAAATCCGTAACTGGCGAAAACAGTTACGGATTTTGCTGTTTTATCCGTTTTAAATAAGGTCGGCTTGTTTAATTTTCGAGAAGTACGCCAGTTAATGGTTGAAAGATCGGAACCCGAGTCAAGCTGGAATTTAATGGAATTATTGAAAATATCCGCAGTTACATATTTCCTTGAATTCCTATCGACAATATTGTCAGATTGAGCTTGCCTAATTTTATTTTTGGGTTTTCTCGTTCTGTTGGCGTACCAGCACCTAGTTAAAGTATGCCCACATTTATTGCAATTTTTGAAATATTTTTTGTTCTTAACTGGACAGAATTTCATCCAGTGCCATTTACCACAATGGTAACAGGGTCCGGGCGGTTTCTTTAACCTACTTGGGTTTTGGTTACTGCGGAATTTAGGACATGAGATTTGCCTTTTGTCTTTTTGAGGGGAATAGGAGGTAGACTTGCTTCTGATTTTATTAATCTGAGCCACACCTGATTCCTCGATAGTGTTTGAGTCACACTTTACAGATATTACTCTTTGACAGTCCTCTGCCAGTTTTTGGAGAGTCAATCCTTGTTCCTTCTCAATCTTGGTCAGTACCCGTCGTCTGAATTCGGCGTCTTCTGCTGATACTAGACCTTGTGCGAAAATTAAGCACTTGAAATCATCGGCAGTCAGTTTGGCTAGTTTAAAATCATTACAGAGCTTGTTTACCGATGCTGCAAACGTTAGAAAATCTTGCTGGTTGTCTTTGACTGTGTTCAGACATTTCCAACGTTTGTGGAACAAGGTTGTATTAGGCCCGAATAGTTCCGATAGGAACTTAATAGTCTCTGAAAAATCCAAGTCAGTGGTTTTCTTGGGTAGTATGAAGTCTAGGAACCTACTATGTTTTGTAGTTCCTAGTTTTCTCAATAGTAAACGTACCTTTTTTTTACTGTTCACAGTCTACGTTGAAAATATCTTCGTAGCGCCTGTAAAAAGCCTCGAACGTTTTGTCGTTCTTTGGTACGTATTCAAAGGTTTCCATTGAATTGTAGATTGTACTCTGGGAGAATATTGTATCTTTTTCAGAGTTTGAGCCTTTTAATGATTTACGAATAATTCTTTAAGTTGTAGTTCAGCATTGTGAAGCGTAATTTGTTGGAATTCCATTTGTTGTTTATGTAATTCCAAAAATAGTTGTTGTTGTCTTTCTTCTGACTTATTTGCTGATCCAAATGTACTTTTAGCATTTGGACGATTACTTTTTGAAAATCTTCCATATTTAGACAAACAAAAATGACAGCGCTTTTTTGTTGCTTTGAAACCCGTGTACCAAGGGGAGGTACAATCTTGATATTTTTTTTTTTTTACAAAAGAAAAAGAAATATGGACAGACAATTAATTAAACTAAACTAATTATGTGTTTAGCTTTTTTTGAGATTCCGTGGTTCCGTTAATTTTAACGTAATTGTATAAATTTTCACCACACTTATGTATTTTTTTTTTTTTTATAGAGGTACAAAAAAGAGAAAACTCGCCTCAGTGAATTTGAGGGGAGAATAATTTTATGCACGAGATTCAACTGAGTTACATAAAAAGAATTTTAGATATTAGGTTGGTGCAAAAATAATTTCGTTTTTTAACATATGTTACTATGTGAGAAAACGAAATTATTTTTGCACCAACCTAATAGTTTTTTTTCGAAAACTTGAGTCGTAAGTAGTACTTCGGCTCTTGTGTTGTCAGTTTTGTTTTATGAACAAACTGTTTTTTTCTGTGTGTTGGTGTGTAAGAAATCGTTCTCGTAATGTTATTTGGACAGACTTTAAAATTCCGTATATGTCGAATCGCTAGTTCGTCACTGCTGTTTGGAATCGGAATATTATTTTTTATATGTAGACGCTGGGTGTTGCGTTTAAATCGCTAATGTAGTAATACCAGCTTAATTTCTCGTTCAACACTGCTGTGGGAACGCGTGGAGTTTCTGTGTATTTTTCGAGTACTCTGTCGCTATTGATATGGTGTGAACGAAATTCTTGAATCTTTCTGTCGCCATTGATGTGGGACTGGCAAGGTATTGAGGCTTTCGACGCGAATGCGTTTCTCGAATTTTTCGTCACCACTGATGTGGGACTGGTAAGGTATTGAGGTTTCGGCGTGAGTGCGTTTCGCGAATTCTTCGTCGCCAATATATTAAACAAAAAGGTTACAAAGATAGTGTAAGTGTAAGCGGAGCTTACTATGTGCTAGTGTCCAATATTGGAAGTCGTACGCGGCTGATACTACGTTATTAGAATACTCTCTCTCTATCTCTTTCCTCCTCTTCTCCTAGTGTGTTATATCGCATACTTCATATAGTCCTGGAAGAGTCCACGTTGTAGGTATGTTACGGTCTCCCAACAGTATATTTTCTTCTAAAATTGATACACGACCTTCATCAAATAATTGAACACTTGCGAAATATTTTATTGCGTGAAATCGCTGTGGAACTTTTGGGATTTTTTGTCTTTTATTTTGACAATAACTCGAAACATATACTCATAAGGCTTCTAAAAATGATGTATTTTCTCATAAAGTTTGGACAGAAAATTTTACAAAGAAGTTATTGCCTACTTGCTACTAATGGAAGCCATTTTGAGCTTCGATTGCCTCTTGGACTGAAGGACTATTTTTCTTCCAGATTCGTTTCTTTTTTATTGCTATTTTTTTCTTCATGCTGGTTGACAGTTCTTTCAGTGTTAATCAAGGTAATAACAACATTTATTTTAAATCCTTCGTTATCGCCCCAATATTCATAAAAAACTAAGCGAGAACTTTTTTTTATTTGAAGGTGACAACTACTTACTTCCGCTGGGGTTTGGTTTTGTTTGCTTTACGGTATATCAACCTCAATGGGTTATTTAAAGCCGACAAGATTTTTATTGCTGGTAATATTTTTTGTCAAACATGTACTGGTGGTATTGTTGATAATAATTTTCCTTCAAAAATGTATTACTGGTATTTAAACCTAATTCTACACTTTAATAGAGTTTGATACCAGTTTGCGAGTTAACTCTTTGCCCATATCTGGGATCCTAACAGGTGCTACCACCCAGGGTCAGAGTGAACCTGGGAATACCAGCAATTAAGAAGTAGTTACAAAAAGGCTCCTCAAAACGACCTGATCAAAGGCCTTGCTGCCGGATGTAGTTTATCGTCATACCCAGGACGGAGTGGTGAGGTTAAATCACGTCTAAATTAAACTGATCATATTTTAAAAATATATCTTATTATAAGGAAAAAAATAAATCAAGTTAACAGGTGTAACATTTGGACGTGAAGATTTTCATTTGTTGTTTAAATATGAAAAAAAATATTTGAAGAAGAAACGAATTGCTTATAGCCTCCCAACAGAACTAAACAAATTCTTCAAATAACACTGATAATAAATGAAACACGAGACATCTCTTATTTTATTGATAGATATACAAAAAAAAATAGTAAGTGGCAATAGGATCATTTGATCAAATTGTGGTCGAGTGAAAAAAAAATTATGGCTGGACAAAAAATCATTTATCTATACATTATCTTTCACCTTTTGTAAAACAGGAAAAAAAAAGATTCCTAATCAGACAAGCCGTAATACATTTTCGAAGTAAACAAAAGAATTCTGGGAAAAATACAAAGATTACGAAAAATATATAAATCAATGATGAGCTTGGACTTTTCAGCAGAGACAAAGAAAGAAAGCGAAATGGAATCAAGATGGCGGATTTTAGCCCCAAACCATGAATTCTCTAATTAATTTTGCAAGAATGTAAACAAATAAATACATAATTTTATGAACTCACTTCAATCAGTTGAGTGTCATACATGATACACGCTGTGCTGATCATATCTCTTTTTGGTTTTTGACTAGGCAGAAGATATTCCCGCAGGACGTTATTGTTTATTTCTGCAGTATACTGGTTTCCAAACATGGCTAAAGTGCCCAGGCTGTCTTGCTATTCAACCCATATCTGGCGGGAGAAAAGATGTATATATTCCCAAGGGTACGTAAGTGAATGAAAATATCCCGGCTACAACTCGAAATCGACTTTCCGATTTACTGATAACATAAGAACATAAAATGTTGAGCATTTATTATAATATTCTACTTCATAGACCAGGTAATACACACACACACACACACACACACACACATATATATATATATATATATATATATATATATATATATATATATATATATATATATACCTTAGTTGGTCATGTAGTCAGGATGTATGAAAATCACATACATCCTGGTGCACAGCCAACTAGCGCACGGTCAAAAGTTGGGAGACCATGGTTAATATACAAGGACAAACTGAAAAACAACCTATGGGCAGTCAACATTCGAATAGAGAACGTTTGAGGCGATAGCGAATGAGCGAGTTGGATAGCGGACAAGATTTTGCCCTGGAATCAATCAGCACAGTGCCACCTCCATCAATTATATCCGCGAGACACGAGCTAGAAGAAAAACTGCAGAAAGCATAGATGCCATTCGGAATTCTAACAGTTATACATGTACGCTCTTTGATCTTCGCAAGACTAAAATACTATGAAAGTCATAAGCACCAACTAACTACATTAGTAACATCAAAGCTAAGGAGACAATTGTCGAAATCGACGAGAGAGTTATTCATATATTTTGTTCTTCACTGTTAGCATAATTTTGATTTTCATGCCCTATGCAATAGTCGGGTGCAGACTGAAAACGGATCATTGTAAAATTAAAATATTGATATTTGTAACCTATTAATAATATTGTGGAGCAGTACATTTATTTATGGGGAAAAAACTACATAAAGAAATAATTTTTCCAATAATTTTTTGTTGTATTCTTCTTGTACGCTTATTATATCATGTGCCCCAAAATTTTTATTAACTTATTTCTTGCCCAGCTGTTTAGTTACTAACAAGCATAAGTACACAAGTAAGCAACTTGTATTGACAAGCACATTGTTGAATGATTTAGTTATTATTTTATTACATAACTAATATCATTTTATTTCTCATTTCAGAGCCCACAAAATGACTGAGAAAAAAATGGTAAATCGTGCTTGTCTGTTGTATTCGTTCAAACTTGGTACAAGTGCATCATTTGCTTCTCGTAAGCTATGTACAGATTTTGGAGAAGGTGCAGTAAGTGAATGCATTGCACGTAATTGGTTTCAGAAGTTTCATTGTGACAATGAAACCCTCAAAGATGAACCTCAAGCTGGACGACCAATATCCCTAAACAATGAGGTTTTAAAGGCAGCCATAGAATCAGATTCAGGTTTAACATGTCATGAACTATCTTCGAGGTTTAATGTAAGCGATGAAACTATAAGACTGAATTTGCAGCAGCTGGCGAAGAAATGGAAATTAAGCAAATAGGTACCATATGACTTAACACCAGCAAACAAACTGCAGAGGCTTACCATATGCACTTCATCGTTGTAGACTAACAAAAGAACCCATATTTGATCGAATTATGACATGTGATGAAAAGTGGGTCACGTATAAAAACTCTAAGAGGAAACATTATTGGTTATTACTAAGTGATCATTTGCCACAAACTTCAAAGGCACCATTATTATAATAAAAAAAAACAATTGCTGCGTGTTTGGTGAACATATCAAGAAATAATTCACAATGATTTTTTAAAATGGGTGAAACCATTACTGTTAACAAATATTGCGAGCAACTTGAACGAGTTCAGGAAAATTTGCTGAAAAAACAGCCTGCATTAGTAAACAGAAAACAAGTTTTGTTTCTCCAGGAAAAATGACCCTTGCCAAGATAGCAGAGCTAAAATGGGAGATTATGCTTAAACCAGCGCATTCACCAGACCTCTCCCCCAACAGATTTTTACTTGTTTTTGGGCTTAGATAATCATATGAAGAACAGAACATTTAATAATGAAGAGGACTTCAAAACGGAAGTGCGTAACTTTTTCCAAACTAAAACTAAAAACTTTTACAAAAATGGCATTACTCAGTTGTTAAACCGTTGGGAGAAGGTTATATAATATGATGATTCATATTTTGATGAATAAATACATTGAAGACTTTAAATATACATCTTTAATTTCCTTTATGAAAACCGGTAAATCATTTTTGGGCAACTGATATATTCTGGTATTTCCTGGACGTTTTCGACATATCAGTGTAGAGCAACTCAGTTATGAGAATAGAGCAGGCGAACGATTTTCACATATGATTTGATTATAGAGCCCGAATGATTGTGCAGAAACAAACACACATTTTGGACGAGAACAGGCGCAAATAGTGGGCTACGAAGTAAGTAAACGACCCTTCTCAAGTTGTGAATCCAAAGTTATTTCTAACCGGTTACCACACAAGGCTATAGAACCCAGTATCTCTTTTTATTTACTCATAGATCGGGGTGGAAATAGATGACTGAATATAATAAACACGACTAGAATTATATATATATATATATATATATATATATATATATATATATATATATATATATATCATACCAATCGGAATTAAGACACTATTATTTTAAATAAGAAAACCCGTTTGTTTCAAATATATTGCTTTGTTTATTATAATAACATGTAGCTCTATGTGTGAATCAGTTTTCATATTTAATATTTTATACTGATTTAATAGGATTCACTCGGATTATATACTAACGGATTACTATATATATATATATATATATATATATATATATATATATATATATATATATATATATATATATATCCTGAAGATAATGCTTAAGCATGAAACAGTCTCGTCGCATGGTTTTGACGTCAGTGTCCACGTTTGTATTCCTGACTTTGAGAAAATTAACCCATAGATGTCTCGCGCCTCAAAACTATATATATATATATATATATATATACAGTGTAACCCGGATATAAGATATCTGATATAAGAGAAACCCGGATATAAGAGAGATTTTCTCTGGTCCCAAATTAGAGCCATACTTACTTAAACAAAATAGACCAAACCCGGATATAAGAGAAACCCGGTTATAAGATACTTCTTATCCGGTCCCGGCAACTCTCTTATATCCGGGTTACACTATATATATATATATATATATATATATATATATATATATATTGAACACAGAATCTTGTTGTCAAGTTGAGGCAAGCGGGACACAATGGAGTGGCCACGATATTTGCGAGTATTGTATTATTAATGCACGTGGTTAATCTATTCTTTCGCTAATCTTGTGTTCATGTGTTTTCCTTTTTTTTCTTCGACTTCATGAATTGAAGCGTACTACTAGACTGGCATTTAGGTCCCACCCTTTTACTGTTGAAATAGTTCAATGTAACCGCCATTTCCACCCCAATAGATTCTTTTCTAGCACTGTGAGGCTCCTTTCCTCTTACTTGCTTCTCTAATATCTACCATCTTTAAAAATTTAAATGCAACATCAACCGCCATCTGTTGAATTGAACCCAGTTCAGTTTTATCCTTTCCTCAATCCCCCGATGCTCATTCATTTCTCTTTCACTATTTTTTACACCATGTATGTTCGTGGCACTCCAAAGATGCTTGAGTTGAAATGTTACGACAGAATGATGGAATAAGCAAGACAGGAAACCTTTACGTTTAGCATGTTTCACTTTTATTAAGCTTCATCAGATATGACGATGCTTAAATAAAAACGTTCAATTTATAAACATTTCCTATTTATTTCTCATCCTATCATATATATATATATATATATATATATATATATATATATATATATATAGTAAAAAAAATTGTTAGAAAAATTCTATACAAACAATTGCATAGACTAAATGAGGATAGGAAAAAAAGTCACCTAATATTCAATATAGTGTTATTTATTTATAATATATGATTTTTACAGAGAAGAATAAAAACTTTGTTACTTACAATTGGATTTTCAGTGGTTTTTTTTCTTAGAAAAATAATTTGTTAATTTTTAAAACTTTTTAACTTTAACCGGTTTCGCTTAGCTTTAGACTGTTTCTCTCGTCACGTGTTGACGCTTACGTTTTTTACCAATGAAAAAAAAATGAAAATCAAGGGGTGTAACTGGCAACATATGTTGTTTATGATAATAGGAAATTGGTTGAATCTACTTATGCAATTAATAAAGTCTGGGTTTGAACTTTTTGATGAAAAATATTTCCTTATTAATCCGACCTTTGTTCAGTGGTTCTGTAGTCGCATTGCTAGAATAGGAAGACACTAAAATTTGGTAGATTTTGTCCTCCGCATTCCTCTATATGTTGGCTAAGGGGTATTTTTCTGGTGTGAGGGTCCCTAATTTTTTGTTGATGAACATAATCAAAGAAATCTTTTTATCTCATATGGGGAATAGGCTCTTTCGGCAGATGACGTAGGTGATCGTCTGTTTTTTCAACCCTGTTTTATGTGTGTGTGTATATATATATATATATATATATATATATATATATATATATATATATATATATATATATATATATACACACACATAAAACAGGGTTGAAAAAACAGACAATAACTTATATATATATATATGTGTGTGTTTGTGTGTGTGTGAGAGAGAGAGAGTGAGAGAGAGATAATATCAAACCTGCGTTTTGGTTTAGGCTGACTTGAACACGATACGTATACTTACCTACCCTAACTTCTGAACCAAAAATAGACATACACAATAGACATTGAGAACTTTGGTTCACGACAGTTACTATAAAAATTAGCGTCCGTAGTAAAAATTCAAGATCTCTATACTTCTATTTTCTTTGTTTACATACTGATCACGCACCTGCATAAAAATACACAAGCACGCAATCCGTTCACATCTATAAGTTTAAGAAAGCTGCAGTTTGTGTATCACTGATTGGAGTCCAAACTAAATTAGGTTGTTAAACATAAAAACTTACAAAACTTAGATATCGAAAAATTTGGAAGATCTTTCTAACTTTATCATATATTGGATAATTGTAAAATATACATCTTTTTTTTTTATTTTGCATTATGTTAGGTTTTGTATATCTGTAAAATTCGTAATAAAAAATGAGGTATGAATCTTAATGCATATCTCCCTTTTTTTTTGTCCGAATATAAAATATAAATACAAACTGTAATTTTGGAAAGTGAAAATTCCACTGAAATTTCCATGTTTTCACCTGAAATTGAGAAAATATGAACTTTAAGCGAAACGAGTAAAATATATTGTCAAATATATTATACAAGGAGGGAGTGATTTAATCATTTTTACATTTCTTGCTTTCTTTTTTCTTCCTTTTTTTCATTCTTTCCTTCTTTCTTTCTTCCCTTCTTTCCTTCTTTCTTTCTTTCTTTCCTTCATTATTTCTTTCTTTCTTTCCTTCCTCCCTCCCTCCCTCCTTTCTTTCTTTCTTTTTTCTTTCTTCCCTTCTTTCTTTCTTTCTTTCTTTCTTTCTTTCTTTCTTTCTTTCTTTCTTTCTTTGCTCCTTTCTTTCTTTCTTTCTTTCTTTCTTTGCTCCTTTCTTTCTTTCTTTCTTTCTTTCTTTCTTTCTTTCAACAATATGATGTTCAGTATCCCCTGATTTCTCACCTATCGCAATGAACGGCTGTTTTATCGTGGGTGGGGAGCCACCATGCCTTGAGCGACAGTTTGGTTCTTAGGAAGAGGCAACTGAAGTTACTGAGAAAAATAATGGGGAATGTCGGCCTGGAGAATCTGATACTCACGGGTCGAATAGAGGGAAAGAGAGGCAAGGGAAAACAACGTGTTACATACCTGGCGGGCTTAAGCAAGTGAATGACGGAACGTGATCTGGGGGAGGAAGCAGAAGGAAGGGACTTATTGCGACCTGCAAGAGATAGAGGGAGGTGGAAAGCCATAATCGCCTACGTCCTGAAAGGACATGGCACATAAAAGGAAAAATCACAATCGAGAACCCACGTGGAACTATTACATACGATCCATTGCTAAAGATGCTGTAAAAACAGTCGGTTCCCTCTACCATTACATTAAATACCAGACTACTCCGGCTGTCCGCTAACTTCACAAGAGATAGAAACCTAAAATGATACACTACTGTCCTATATGGGCAGGAAATGGCCAGTCCTCACTTTCCAGTCCTGATAGAGTACAAAACTGTGCCTGCGTCCTTGTAGGTGATGAATTATTTCTTACCTTGCAACCCCTTTCCCACAGAGGAAACATCGCAAGCCTCGCGCTGCTCTATCGCTAATTCAATGGAAAGTGTCTCGGCCGAACTACATTCCTTATTTCCACTACTTCTAGCATTTAAGGCTAAGACTCGCCATGATAGACACATTGTATCGAGCCACCCTTATTCCCTCTGCTTTCCCTTCATGAGATGTAAGTTCCACTCGAGCAGCTTCTTACTACGAACCTCTGCCCGCAAGTGGCTGATTCCTCGTCCACTACAATCTTAACCTGTTCAAGTCGAGGTTAAATCGATGTTTTCCCCGAATGTCCCAATAAGCTGTATCTCTTAATCTGTAACTGTCTACCTCGAGTGGCTCTTGAGCCTTGTAAAGGGTGAAGATCATTTTAAAAAAAGATATTCTAATGATATCAGTTATAAACTGAGGTCTTCACTTTTTCTTACATCTAAACTATCAATGCCTCATTGAAATAAATTTCGAAATATTTAGGCTTTTATTGGACATTAAGAAAATGCGAATTTTAAATACAAGTATATGGTGTAAAAGAGAAGGCGATTTAAATGACTCCAAGAATGAATGGTTTTCTCCGTAATACATACAAAGTATAAATGTTATGTCCATAATGTGTTATATGAATCTTAAATCCATAATAAATGTGTGACATACATCATTAATCTGTAATCATATATATGGGATAAATCTTAATCTTCCTCATCGGTAAACATTGTCGTCAGTTCCTTCCCCGACTGATTCAATCGTCGGGTGGATGGACCCGAGGACAATAGAAACAGACTTTGATTCTTCTTCGTGGTTCTTCATGAGGCTTTCAGATAGCTTAGCGGCCACAGTCGAACATGGTATGGGCTGCCCTAAGTACGTAAAAGTAGACACTGAGGACTTGAATTCGGAGTGTTCCTTTTGCTAGACAAGTTGACACCCACAGCTAGAGAACCCAATCTACCCTACTATTTGCTTCAGAGAAGAAGAGCTGGATCCATAGTTTTCCCGAGGGTATTAACACGTAAGTAATCGTAATGACCTCAACTCACCGGTTGCTCTACCGTCCCTCGTCGATAGAACTCGCATAAAAAGATCTGTCTGCACTACCATTTTCTATCATCTTTAAGCTTAATAATAATAATAATAATAATAATAATAATAATAATAATAATAATAATAATAATAATATCCGGAAACAATTGATCATCTTGTATCAGGTTGCAAGATATTGGCACCCACTGAATATAAAACCCGACATGACAGAGTAGGCCAATATCTGCACTGGAAAAATTGCAACTTCTACGAGCAGGAAACTGAAAGAAACTGCTATTAACAACACCCAGACCCGGTTACGGAGATAGAACTTGTTACAATTCTATGGGACTACACAATACACACTGACAGAACAATCCAAGCCAACGGCCCAGATATTGTTATTAAAGACTGCAAACAAAAAAAAAGTGCCTCCTTATTGATAAGGCAGTCCCTGCTGACTGCAATGTATCTTTGAAAGAAAATGGTATGAACACCACCCAGACCCGGTTACGGAGATAGGACCTGTCACAAATCTATGGGACTACACAATACACACTGACAGAACAATCAAAGCCAACCGCCCAGATATTGTTATTAAAGACCACAAACAAAAAAGTGCCTCCTTCTTGATATGGCAGTCCCTGCTGACTGCAATGTATCTTTGAAGATATTCAAAAAGCTATCAAAATGCAAGCACCTTGAAATAGAAATCTCAAGAATGTGGCATATGGGAACATCAACAATCCCTGTTGTAGTTGGAGCCCTAGGAATGGTTGAAAAAGATTCCAGTAGACTAATTGAAGGGATTCCTGGAAGTCCATGCCTCAAGGAGATACAAAAAATTGTTCTGACAAGTACAGCCCACACTTTATGAAGGGCTTTATCTATGTCATTTTTTTTTTTTTTTTTGTCAGTGGAAATTTATTATGCCATTTCAAACCTTAGGTCCCTGGGCGGGACCCGGAAAGAAATGTGTAAACGCCAGAGGTCAAAGGAAATAATAATAATAATAATAATAATAATAATAATAATAATAATAATAATAATAATAATTCTTATCTGATTTTTCTCAATTTTCAGGGTAAAATCATTTTGATAGGTAATGGTATGAAATAAAAGTATTTATACGTTTTATTTGCACTCTTACATTTACACTCTTTTATTTGGGCGGCTGACATCATAAAAAAAATTGATTTGATTATATAGTGATCGTAAATAGGACACATTAAAACACTACTGATGACCATAAACATGTATTTTACACTTACTTTGCACGATTGAATGTTTCTACATTAATCGATCAATATATCGATTTCATTCTTACTACCATTGGTAATGCCAATCTCATTCTCTTCTTCTTCTTTTCTTCCTTTGCTACTACTACTACTACTACTACTACTACTACTACTACTAATACTAATAATAATAATGCACTAAAGGATCTCTAAATTTCTTTGTCACAAAAGCAAAAGATAAAAATTTCCAGGTGAAAGTTGTTGAATAACAGTTACAACAACTGTCAAAAATTAAAATAAAAGAAAATGGCGGATCCCTTTTCATGTAAACATCGAAACTATGGCACATATTCGTGTATAAGTCGAACCTTAAGACCAAATCTTAAGACAAAGAAACATCGGCAGTAAACAACCAACATTTTGGAAACTGATTTCCATTCTTGCGTTGCTGGCTCTCTGTTGGACATGGTATATCATTAGTATATTGGAACACGGTGACTGAAAATGTGTCTCCACAACTACCAATAATGATAATAATAACTATAATAATACTTATTGGTACATGTAAACTTATATAATATAACGTAGTTCAATGTGAGTACATGTTCCATGCATGATACACGCTTAGGCGATCATGTATCTTTCGATTCATGACTGACGAGGCAGATTTTTTCCGGCAGTAGATTGCCATTTCTTTCTGCAGTAGTCCAGTTGCCATCCAAGGCTATAGAACTCGGTATGTCCTGTTATATTTGCCCATAGCTGGAGGGAGGAGAAGAGGATTCATAACTTTTCCAAGCAAGTGAATGTAACAGATTCAACTGGATTTTGAACTCGGCTCTCCGATTCCTCAATCCGAGCCGCTATCCATTACGCCAGCGTGCCTCCACCTTTAATAGAAAATTAGAGCAATAACTACTATCATCAAATAATAAAAAGTTCACAACATTTATCTGTGAACGAAGTGAAGGCTTCACAACGTTATCAATATGCAGGATGAAACAAAAATAAGAAAAATATTCTTATTATAAAATATACTTATTTGACCCTGGGCAGCTCCATTTTTTACAGTGAGGTTCACCCTGTGCAAGGCCCAAGAGTCACTCGTCGTAGAGAGTTAAAGAGTAATAGGTACAGTTTATGCGAATATGTGGGGAAGATAACAAACTGGTTAAGATTTTAGTAAACAAGAAAGTCTCCTCATGGGAGTCGGTTCCACAGAGCAGTAATTCTTGGGGAAGAAGCTCCTCGAGTTTAACTTACTTCTCACCAATGGAATACTGATGGAATGTGCATGGTTCCCTACAATGCATTTAACATTGGCGGGTCCTATCCGTAAAATTTAGAAGTAAGGAAAGCGGTTCGTCTGAGCACTTTCCATCGAAGTAGTGGTAGAAAAGCGAGGGGCTTGCTATATCTCATCTGTAAGAGTGGGGTTGCATATTGGAAAATAATATGTCAGATACAAGAACACGGAGACGCTTTGGGACTCTATCCAGACGGGAAAATGGTGATTGGCAGCTCCTTCCCAAATATTAGAGCAGTACTCCATTTTCGGCCTGATGTGGGTCTTGGAAAGGTAGATTAGAGCACGATGAGCGGTACTAGGAAAAAACCATTTTCCCTGCATATTTAGCGATGGATCGTATTTTCGAGTTCCACTTGAGGCCTGGGTTGGGTTTAACTCTCAATAGTCGCTCAAGTCACGAGGCTTTTCTGAGGGGGCATCTGTTCATCATGATTTCTGGTATTTCAGGGTATGATCGACGATGATGGAATTGTGAAAATCTTTATCATCATTGATATGTATTGTGAAATTTTCATTTCTTGATAATAATAGCTACACATATTCAGAGAACTGGGCTCAGTGGTATATCTTGATGATCGCGAAAAATGGTGAAGCCACTTGACAATTTCAAGAATATCCACCATAAACATACAACAAAGAATTGCAATAAAGAATCTTCAGACTAAATTACTTGCTTCTGCCTAAATAAAATGCGAATATGTGGTTAATATAATTGTTAACCCCAGACTCGAACGGGTTAAGATTTTAGTAAACAAGAAATAGTCCTCTGGGGAGCCGGTTCCACAGAGCAGTAACTCTAGGGGAAGAATCTCCTCGAGTTTAACTTACTTCCCACCAACGGAACACTGATGGAATATACGTGGCTCCCTACAGCGCGTTTAACATTTGGCGGGTCTTATCCGTAAAGTTTAGAAGTAAGGAAAGTAGTTCGTCTGAGCACTTTCCATCGAAGTAGTGGTAGAAAAGTGAGGGGCTTACTACATCTCATCTGTAAGAGTGGGGTTGCATGTTGGAAAATAATATGTCACCTATGCTAGTAAATATAAAGGGTATTATTGTAGGATCTTTAATCTAAAGCTTATTTCCCGAATTTTCTATGCTCTTAATATTATTATTATTAAATATTTCTTGTTATAATCTAAACAGTTAGGTAAACTTAACATATCTTGGAGGGATATTAGAATAATCCAGAACCTATAATGCTAACAAACCGTCTGCATACGGATCGAAAATTCAGTAAAGATACCAAAATGGAAAGAGATTTAAGACAACGACGTGTCTTCCCACCGGACTTATTCTATCAATATAGTGAGGCAAATCTTAGAGCATTAGAAATCCTACCGTTCCTATCATTATTGGCGGTCACAATTTTAATAACATAAGATATAAAGATCTTAATAGCATAGACAGGACTCCTACAGAAGGCAGTGAAGGCAAACGGAAAGAAAAGACAAAACATCAGTTGTAATAAGATAGCAGGCATGTTTGTTAGCAAAAGGGACAAGGTAGCATGTAAATTACACAATGGAGATACCAAAATCAAGTAAGTACAACAATTTAAATAGTTTAACAAATGGCGGAAAGTGTGACGTCGAAACCCGAAGACGCATTGGAATAACGAAAGACGCCTTCGAAAAACTAATCAAAATATTGAGAAACAGGAATATTTCTTTAGAAACTGAGAAAAGAGTACTGAACAGTTACATAATATCAGTCCACCTATATGGCAGTGAATGCTGGACAATCTCTTCAAAGATGAAGAAGAGACTTGAAGTAAGAGAAATGTTTCTCTACAGAAGGACGCTGTGGATACAATAGACCAGCTAAGGGTTAATTAATAGTACTTGTAACAGTAAATCACCATTATTATCTGAAAAAAAAAACTTACAAACTAAAAATATTTTCTGGTTTACAATAACTCACAAAAAGTTGATAATCTGTAAAAAATCAAATCCGTCAAAACAATACTACAATATATGTACTTTTTGTTTCAAAGCTTATAATGGCAGTTATAATTACTGACAATCATGCAATTTTTAAACATTATTACAAACAGAACCTCAAAGTCATTTCAGCTCTCAGAAGAGGTCCTGGAATTTAAGCATTTTCCGACTTTTTTCTTCTTCAACCTGTAAACTGCTATTTCGGCAAAGAAAGAAACGTTTGTATGTCATGTCTGGATCTTGAAGTCCTAGAGCATTTTATTTTTATTTTTCTCAGACGGCCATTGGTTCAGGTACATGCCGTTTATTTAATCAATTATTCTGCTCAGTTCTCAACGTGTTTCAGTTTTTATTGTGTCGTGTCTATTTTCAAATTCCGTTTGAAATGTGTCTTCTTTTCCCTAAGACGTGATCGTCAATCTCAACTTTCTTTCCCCAAAAAAAGACAACGTTCATTTCTTTTTCCTTTAGTCGTTGTTCACCTTTTCTTACTTTTTATTATTTGGTGATCTATTCTGGTTTATAATAATAAAAAAAGTAGTTGCATTTTTTTTTTTTTTTTTGCTTAGGCAAAGAAAACAGAAACTATAAGAAAACTAGCACTTGAGCGAGAGAACTCTAATTTCTGAGATAGGACTTAGCACACTGAAAGCACATTGTAAAGTTTTCCAGTTGGCACTAAAAGTAAATAAAGGTCTTTCTTGGGAATTTATTGAAACTGGCTTTCTAAGTTTGTGAGCAGTATTTATTAACCGCATTTTCCGACTTTTTTCTTCTTCAACCTGTAAACTGCTATTTCGGCAACGAAACAAATGTTTGTATGTCATTAACTCAAGATTGATTTCTTCGGAATTTCATAAAGAGGGCTTCAGAGTTCTTCGTTTATGTGTTTGTTTGGGTAGAGGTATATCAAATCCTTATGGGTCATTTAATGTCGAAGTTACATTTTCTTGGGAGCATGAGTATTTTTCTTTACAAAAATGTATGGCTGGAAAATTTATTTCAAAAAAAGTATTACAGGTCATTTTTCTTTTTCAAAAATGTATTACTGGTAATATTATTTTCAAAAATGTTTATTTTAAAAAAAATCTATCTCTGGTAATTTCTTTTTTCCAAAATTTATTGCTGCTAATTTTTCTTTTTTGAAAATGTACTGCTGGTAGTATTTTTATTTTTAAGCTTTTTTACAAAAATGTGTTGATGGTAATTTTTTTACTATGAAAATATATTTTTATACTTTTGACTGTATTTTGTATGTTAACGATTTTTCACATAGTTGGGACCCCTAACACCTGCAACCACCTCGGGTAAGGGTGAATCTTGGAACAATAGCAATTAAGAGGTAGTTCCATGCGCCTCTAAACATCATGATCAGAGGTTTTGCTGCTGGATGTAGTTTATCGTCAAACCCAGAACAAGTGGTGTTCTTAACCATTTTTGACGCCATTACAAGCATTGGAATAATGGCTGCGTTTAAATGCCATATTCTTGCCGTGTCTATAACAATATCCTTATATTTGGGGGACATATCGAAGGAAAGAGAAGCAGGGAAGGACAACGATTAAGTTACTTACCGAGTCTGTCAGAAAAGATGCGAAAACAAAGAAAAAGTCTGAGAGTAGGGGTGGGGTACAAACGTAATTTGAGCAAGAAAAAACAGGAAGTCGATGAGAGCATGATTCCCCACTTCCCGAAAGCACATGACCTAAGAAGTCGTATAGCTGTGTCATTTATTTTTGTGTTGAGAAAATGTCGGCATATTTCGTTCCTGAAGCTACTAAACCAGGTAGAAAATTTGAACATATTTTTCATATCTGTTCCAAAATAAGTAATCAGATGAATAAAAAAAATATAGAGAGAGCCACACCAGAAAGAAGCAAAGATATAAAATAGAGAATATTTCGGAAGACAGAATTCCAGCTGTGTCATAGCCGAAGATGAAATGGTAAATAAAAGTCTTTATTGAAGTCTTCATTGTTGTCCAACTTGTCCAGCGTCGACATTTGCCTCGGAGTCATTGTTCAGAAATGTGATGATATTGAACAATGGGTTGAATATAATAGACATCGTTGCCGTGAAGTTACAGCACTAGGGTATGGGCAAGAAGAACTAGGAGAAAAGAGAAAGTTACGGATTTCGGAAAAGAGAGAGAACAAATAAGAGGAAATTAGATGTAAGACAAGCACGAAAAAAATGATAAGAACCCAAAAATAAAAGAAATGGAATATATATATATATATATATATATATATATATATATATATATATATATGTGTGTGTGTGTGTGTGTGTGTGTGAAGAAATATAGTTTTAAGGTGTGCTATATTTATGAGATAAAGTGCTCAATATCAGAGATAGAGCGTATGTAAAAATAAATATAAACGTGAACATTGAAGTCAACACGAAGAGGCGACAGGCTGTCTCATGCTAGACGCAATTGTCAGGCCAATATATATATATATATATATATATATACATAAATATATATATATAAATATATATATATATATAAATACATTTATATATATAAATATATACATATATAAACGTATATATATGGATATATATATATATATATATATATATACATAAATATATATATATATATATATATATATCCATATATATACATATATTTAAATATATAGTCGACTCTCTCGAATTCGACGTATGAGGGTCATGCAGATCAGTTCCCAGGAAACCGACAGCCCGACAACAGCACGTGAGATTTGATTATAGTGGTGAAGGTTTCGATCAGGACCAGCCACACTTTTTGAAATAAATATCTATATATACATTAATATATACATATGTATAATATATATTTCATGTTTAAAATCATATATATATATATATATATATATATATATATATATATATATATATATATATATATATATATATATATATATATATATATGTGTTGTATTTACGGGTTGATTTTGAGCTTGTCCTTATGGGTGCCTTCCTCACTACATTTGAGACTGGTTGAATTACGAATGGTGGGCGAACGCTGTTCATTTTTTTTCATCTTATTTCCTATGTGGTATCAAGACTTCTATTTTTGTATAACAGATGCCGAATGGCTGTCGATTGCTTAAAGACAGGAAACTTATAGTAGTGGATGAACTGTGTACACCGGAAAGGTAATTCTTTGTTTATATATATAACTTTGAACCCTGAAATATAGAACGCTGCATAAGCAGTAAAAACGAATAGTTGAAATGTTTTGCATTTACAGACTACTTAAACCCTGGAAGATGAGATTGAAAGTATTTTGGAAAATAAAAATTGTTTGAAAGAAAATTTTGGTATTTTTCGTAATCAATTTTCTAAGCCTGCCAAGAAATTGATCCACGAACTTGAAAGGATCACAACGAAACCTAATATACATGACATATCAAAATTACTTAACCAAACCTGTTTGAATACACACACACACACATATATATATATATATATATATATATATATATATATATATATATATATATATATTGCTCTTCAACTATGGATTGAGCTCCCCTGGCTACTGTCGTATTTCGTAGAGAAAACATTAAAATTTCCCTTTCTCTCTGCCGTGAAACAGTCTCTCTCTCTCTCTCTCTCGTTTAAGCGTATTTATTTTTAGATAAACACACAGATTCGATTTACTGAAGATCTTGCATTAACATCAGGTGTTCAAATATCTATCTATATATATATATATATATATATATATATATATATATGTATATATTGTTGAACTCCTGGACTTCGATCCCGACTTGAAGCAATCGAGTGTCTAGGCACACTGGAGAGTTACAAAACTCTCTGTCTGTGGATGACTATCTATCTATCTATCTATCTATCTATCTATCTATCTATCTCTCTCTCTCTCTCTCTATATATATATATATATATATATAAGGTCATCCGCTGCAGATCAAACATTCTAGTCTTCATTGTCGGAGAAATTCTAAATAAAACGTATGTAACAAGATGTGTATGGTCCAAGTTGCTGTTCCTCATGTATAATGACTCTGAATATAATCTTTTAAATTTCCACTAAGCATCCATTTGATTTTCCAAAGTTTTCAGTAACTACTATAATTGCATTTGTTATCTATGACCCAAATATTTTTCAGTTCCACTAAAGAATGTACTTTGATATGTCAATCCCTGAAGTATGATCGAAATAGCAGTGGCTATCTTTTTTTTTCAATCTGCTTTCTTTTTCATGTTTCTTATATTTTTTAATTTTCTTTTTTTTCTTTTAGCATATTCCATATTCTGATAACTGTTCAGTAAAAGTACTTACGGCATAACCGGAACATTTTCCCTTGTTTAATATTTAGAGTCGCATTACACTGCATTGGTTTTAATTTAGCAAACATTATCAGAGCTCATCCTAGAAAAAGGTTTTACCACAGCTGTAGGCGATCGGTGATGATAGTAAATTCACTTAATATTGTATACGTTGGGATATCGATAAACCTATAGCCAAATGATGTAAAAATAATTCAAATAATGTCCTTCCTTGTCACTGCGTTTAATTTATTGGTGAATAATAGTAAAACAGCTCAAGCGTTATACAGTGAAAATGTCAAAATGTAGCAAATAACAATGCGTCAGGCTACGTACGTATCGATTTACCGATGTTTTCACCGCGAACGTACGTAAGTAATATCCGATAATGCATGCACATGGGTTTCATTTGAGTGGAAATAAAAGCAAATATGGTGTGTTCACTTTTTAAAAATTATTTCACGCCAAACAAGACGCTGGGGCTTACAAAGAGTGAAAGTGAGAGAAAATACTGGATATAGGGGGTGGGGTTAAAGAAATGACAAAAGATGAACAGGATTCAAGAAGACAGAAGATGGCGATTGATGTTGCATTTAAATTTTTAAAGATTGTATTTATCATGGGAGCAAGTAAACGGAAGAGAGTTTCACAGGCGGGAACTACTTAAAAAGAAATTGTTGAAGTAGAATTGGAGATTACGTTTAACTATTTCGACTGTAAAATGTTGGAACTATATGACATTCTAGTAGCACGTTTAAATTCATGTAGCCGGGCACCAGAGAAAAAAAATGCTTCGTTGCGATGAAAATATTTATAGACAAGACAGACGGAAGCCACGTCACGTCGGTGAGATAGAGACAAGCCGAGACGCCAGATCAGGATCGACTACCTGACAGATCCTTCCTTGGATTTTGTCAAGAAATTTTGATGAATAGCAGAAGCATCAGACCAGATATGGCAGCAGTATTCAATGCACAGGCGAATGGTAGATTTTTAAATGTGGACTCTGACGAGAAGAAAAAAAATTCTGGCACGTCACAGTGACCCAGGTTTCCTTGCAGAAGATGCAGTTATCGATTAAATGTAGTCGCTTCACTTTAAGCGATTGGGAAACGTGAGGTCAAGATCCATACCTTGAGAAATGTGTTACTATTTTCCCCTACCCCATATATTAGGTTGGTGCAAAAATAATGACGGTTTTTGACGTATTTTTTAACGTCAAAAACCGTCATTATTTTTGCACCAACCTAATGTTAGGTTGGTGCAAAAATAATTTCGTTTTCTCACATAGTAACACATGTTAGAAAACGAAATTATTTTTGCACCAACCTAATAGTAAACGGATGTTAGGCTTCTTTACGGTAGCAGTGACAGCGCAAAATAATCTTGAAGAACCTGAAAATCACACTCGCTGTCAAAATCCAGAGCACCATTATTATTATATTCAAACAACGTGTTTCGCCTCTTTATGTCAAAGGTAATGGTATTATTAAGCGTTTCCATAGAAGGTAACATTTAGCATTCATTGATCGATGAGTCAGCACTGTTTTACGTTAAAATTTATAAAACACTTTTTCTTTTTGTAAGGAAAACAGGTTTCTTAAGTCCATCAGCTTTTGTCACTGTTTCGAGCATTAATATGGCTTCCTCCCCAAACCTTCTATTTCATTGTCGTGGATTCTAATATCTTGAGGTCTCTTCGGGGCAGAATGAGAAAGTAACCGGTGTTGTAATTTTGACAAAGCGCTAATATATATATATAAATATAAAAGTGAACATAGAAGTCAACACTTAGAGGCGACAGTCTGTTTCATGCTATATGCAATCGTGGGTCCACGTATGCTGTTATTTTTCTCGGCTATTTATACATATACGGGTCAGTGGTGCATTGTGGGTATTCTATTATGGCGGTTATTTTACCGGAAGTCGTTTATTTATTTATTTGGGTCAAATTATTTTGCTTGTTTTTATTTTATTTTATTCTATTTTTTATTTTTTTGTTTCTTATTTTATTTATTTATTTACTTATTTTTTAATCGGTGTTTTTTATTAACGTAGTAAAGATTTGTTTATATATATATATATATATATATATATATATATATATATATATATATATATATATCAAGCCTTTTCAAAATACATTAATATGAACTGCAAAAATATAGAATTTGAAGTCTATATACCAAATTTGTTTTCAAAAACCAGTAATTATTTACCCGCCTCACTTGGCATACTGTTAAATGAATGTGTGTATGCACACACAAACATACGTACATACAAATACACTTACATATATATGCATATGCATACACACACACACACACACACACACACACACACATATATATATATATATATATATATTATATATATATGCACATAGATATGTACATACATACACAGAAACAAGCATACACATGCATGTATATATATATATATATATATATATATATATATATATATATATAATCCTTCATCTAATATATATATATATATATATATATATATATAATCCTTCATCTAATATATATATATATATATATATATATATATATATATAGCCCTTCATCTAGTATTTATATATATATATATATATATATATATATATATATATATATATATATATATATATAAGATTTTATTGACAGAAATTTTCTTTGCGTATTAAAACCCTTAACGGCTATTGGATTGGAACAGCCAGTACAATTTCGGTTAAAATTTATAAATTGTTTCTCTTGAGCTTTATCTTTTTTTTTTTTTTAAGGAAAACATGTTTCTTTATTCTAGAAGCTTTTGTCGTTCTTTCGTGCATTTATAGGGATTTTCTCACGAACTTTCTGTTTGATGTTGTGGGGTTATTAACATCGTGAGGTCACTTCGGGGTGGAATGATTGACTAACCCGTGCTGGAAATTTGACAGAACGCTAATATATATCAGATGCTATAGACAGAAACTGTTTTCCCTTTAACGTCTACTGGATTCGAAACTTGGCCCACTCAGGGTATATCTATGTTTTTTTTTTTTTATATTTTATTTACTAAGATACTCACCCTGTACAACGCGCAAGAGCCACTCGAGGTAGAGGGTTATAGAGTAAAAGGTGCAGTTTATGGTGATTTTACCACCATCGCCTTTTTATAATGAATAAAAAAAACACCAAACTGCACTTTCAAAGCACTATTGGGAGTTATTGGAAAACAAATTAACCCCACAAATAAAATGGAAAATCGTCCTAAGAGCCAAAACTCCGATTAATTTCAGAGACAGATGCAATTTGTGCATTATGGAAAAAATACTAATTATAAAAAATAAGGATCCGGACATACTATTGAACAGACATAATGAGTTGATTTGTAAATGTAGGCATAAAAATCACCTCATTTTAACAAAGTATGTGTAGATATATAAATAGAAAATATAAATTGTTTTAAATGAATATATGAAAATACTGACACTGTGCTCTTTGATAAATGCGTTGTGGAACTTAAATTTTTTTTTACATGTGAACTTATTTAGATATATATATATGAACATTATAGATAAGGGTAACTATGTATTTACATTGTGGACACATATGTATGGTAGTATGGATATATATGTATAAATAGATATACACATGTGTGAGTATAAATATACTAATATGAGGCATGTTTGAATACTGAAATTTTTTTTTTTTCTTTTTTTTTTAACGTGTATGCTGCATGGGCGTGGATGTATATGTATAAATGTTTTTATGTTTGTTTTGTATGTATATTATATGTGTATGTACGAATATATGTGTGTGTACATGTACTTAAATATGTGTGTTTTTATGGATTTAACTACTTGTAATCTATATATGTATATGGACATAATTACCTTAGAATTAATATTTGGAAAATGTACATATGTATATGTATATGTATATATATATATATATATATATATATATATATATATATATATATATATGTGTGTGTGTGTGTATTCTTTTTATACCTTTTTTGTATGTAGGATTTTGTGCTTATATATGAATGTATATGTATTTAAGGGTGTGTATGTGTATATGAATATGTCTATATATATGTATATATATATGGATGATTAAATGGTTAGATTAATTTTTTGATATATAGATTTGTATATGGATATATGAATTGTATATGTATGCATATGTGTATGTGTATATGTGTATGTATATATATATGGATGTATATATGTGTGTGTGTATGTATATATGTATATATATATATATATATGTGTGTGTGTGTGTATGTATATATGTGCGTACGTGCATGAATTGATTTTAAATGAAATATTGGGTCTTTCTAATGACATTTTAAATTTACTATTCTTAATTTGTAATATCCTTCTTTTGTAATATTCTATAGTTTAAATTTTGTTTTCTTCTGAAGGGAGTTTCATTTCTAAATTGATAATTTAAATTTATATATACCATTCTTTGACTATTAATAATAGTAATAATATTAGCTAAATTCCTTTAAAATGAAACATTTCCGAAATCACATAAAATTAAATTTTAACTGTTGAATTTAACCAAAATCTATATATATTTCAAATATTAAAATATAGATAAAGATTGTAAAATGTATATATAGTTTATGTACGAGGATAAATGAATTTTTGTGTAAATTATCTCAAGTGTTTCTATGGGTTTTTTTTGTTTTTTTTGGACTTGTTAATGATCGTATGTATGTAGGGATTCACATGAATACATTTGTGAGACATATATGAATAAATGAAAATTAATATTACCCTCAAATACTATTAAATAATGAAACCTAATCTTTAATTTAGTTTACCAATATAATAAATAAATTACATTCATAAATTAATTTTAAATATTAAAATAGATGTGATTGTTACTGGTTTTTCTTTATATATTGTGGAAATACAATTAGTCGGGTGAATAAACTATTAAAATTTTAAATATTTCTTTATA
>OZ010583.1:36349137-36384137 GCA_963932145.1 Acanthosepion lycidas | reverse complement strand
CTTCCGTTTATGAATAACATGGCTGCCCAATTATTACCACTTTGTCATGTATTTCGGTTGAGTTAAAGTATGCGAAATCAAAAAAAAAAAAAAAAAAAAAAAAGAGCCTCCCAATAAAATAAAAACCATATAGAATTTATTAGATTATTCTGTGCTACAAAAGATCGTCATGTTTTTTAATACGCAAAAATAAGTGAAAGAAATCCATAGAAAAAGGCTGAAGGAACCAACGAGGAAACAAAAAAGCAAAACTATGGCGAAAAGCTAAATGCGAAAAAGCAAAATAGACACAACAAAAGATGAGACAAAGGGAAAGAACTCAGTAAAGTGTAGCAATGAGAGACAAGATTAAACAAACAGAAAGAAAAAGCGGCAAAGTCATAATTGAATTGAAACGGCAACAGAGAAGACTGTGTAATGCAACTGGAGTGGGTAAACGAAGCCAAAATGAAGGAAGCGAACGGAAGATGAAAACAAAACAGAAATAAAAGAAGAAAAAACTTAAAATCAATCCAAAGGCAACATGGCGAAGAAAGACGAAAGAATAGAAAAAGATATGCCAAAAAAGAAACATTAGACAAAACTAATGAATGAAAAAAAAAGAATGAAAAAAGTATTAAAAAGTAAAACGAAAAAAAGAGACAAGACGAACGAGTGAAAAAGAAATCTGAAACAATAGGGATAAACGAAAAGAATAAAAGAGAAGACCAGTGAATGAAAAAGAATGAAATAAGAATCATAAAGGAAACCGAGAAAATACAGAAAAACGAATGAAGAAAAAGAATGAAGCAAAATTCAAAAAGCAAAGCAAAAATGAGACTCCCTTAACGAATGAAAGAAAAAAAAATGAAAGAAGAGTCATATAAAAAGAAAAAAAACATAAGATAAACGGTGATAAAATATTGGAACCAGAGAGAAAAATATAAACGGAAAAGAGACAATGTTAACGAAAGAAAGAAAAAAAAAATGAATGAAGTTTCATAAAGAAAAGCGAAAAAGAAAGAAGAAAAATGAATGAAAAAAAAATGAAACAAGAGTCCCAATGAAAAGTGAAAAAGAAGCAAGACTAACGAATGAAAAAGCACATCAAACAATTCTCATAAAGCAAAAAGTAAAAGAAACTAATGAATGAAAAAAATTAAAACAACCAAGACTAATAATTGAAAAACGAATGAAAAAAGAAAAAAGACAAACGAATGAAAAAGAAAAATGAAAGAATAGTTATAAACAGAAAGGTTGTAAGAAGATTAGCGAATAAACATGAGTAAAAAGGAAAGCGTAAAAGAGACTAAGGAATGAAAAAAAAAAAAAACTGGAACAAAAATAAAAAAAAAGGAAACATAAAAGATACAATATTAAAGAATGGAATAAAGAATGAAAAAAGAGCGAAAAAGGTAATCGAAACAAGGGATACGACTAACAAATGGAAAAACGAAATAAAACGAGAGCGACAATAGAAAAGAAGACTAAAGAAAAAAATAAAAAGAAACAAATGAATCGAAAGAGTAAATATGGAAAAGAGAGACAAAACATGGAAACAATATATCAGGTTAAAGAAAGTAAGCAAAATGAAGCCATGTCAAAATGGAAAACGAAAAAAAAAAACGAGAGACGTCTAACAAGTGTAAAATGAATTATGTAATAGTCAAAAAGGAAAGTGAAAGAAGAATGAAGATTAAAAAATGTCTAAGGGGCTAGCCACACTAATTTAAAACTCGAGAACATCTGCCAACATATCACAAGAACAACAAAGGATAGAAAGAAAGGCCCATTACACCCATTGCTTACAGTCTCTGGGGGACATCAGTGTATCCCCAAATAAGAAGCGGGGGGATTTAAAGTCTGATAACGTTTTCATTTAATATGTTTGACTGGATTTCTAATTTTTTTTTTCGTTAGATGGCATGTTAATTTATCAAGTATATATTCGGTCGAGTTTTTATATTTTTTGCTTTATCTGGAAAATATTAATTCATTTATAAACGTGTTTCTTTTCTTTTTCTTTGGAGAGCATTCTGGAGAACAATTTTTACTTCGTTTGTTAATAGGACGATTTCTCCCAAACTACCACCACCACCAAGAACAGCAAGAAAAGACCCCGTCAAGCAAAGATAGGATTTAAAAAAAAAAACAAAAAAAAAACAAAACTGAATGACAAAATATTAAGCTCTGAAGAAATGCAATAAAACAGTAAAAGCAGCCATGACTTTGTCAGAACAAAGTTTTTCATAGCAGAATATTAACCGCGAGATTTTGATATGTTGATCCAATGTACAAGTGGATGATGGCCGTATCGATCGACCTAAGCAATGCACTTGAAAACTACCTCATGTGTTACAGGCGTCTTAAGAAAAGGACCTTCTGCCATAATTAGCTTGTTAGTGTCGATGTGTCTTGAGGTAATGGTGGAGTCAAACAGCAAAAATGAGTAAGAAAGCTATCACTATGCCAACCATTTCGGTTAAAACAATGACTGTAATTTCTCTGTATAAAATTTGGATACTGAGACCCAGTTCTACTTCTTTTTATTTATAAGCCGTATCTCTTCAGGAAGTAAGCAATCATGGCTCTCCACAATTTCCTCCCCTTCGTAGCACTTAATAAATTTTGTCTTTTTGTTATTTCTACTAAAGCTTGTACCGCCATCCGTTTACTCAAGCTCACTATGTATGTGACGCAGGGTTTCCTCTGTCCGCCATGCCTTCTGCCCTCTGAGTATCAGATTTCTCAATCCTCGTTTCTTCAATGTGTGCACTAGAAATGTAAACTGTCTCTTCCAGATGATTATACATTTCCTATTTGTTTCCATTTTCTCTAAAACTATAAGTGGTCCATAGTATTCTCAGCATTCTTCTGTAGAACCACATTTCTCTTACTTAAAGTTTCTTCATCTTTGAGGAGATTGTCCTTCATTTACCGCCATATGGAAGGATATATAACAAAACAGTCTAGTAGTTTTTTACTTTGCTTCTAACAAAAAAATTCCGTTTCTTAATACTTTGCTTAGCTTTTGAAATGAATCTTTGGCTATCCCACCGAGCTTTCAGATTTGAGTGTTGCATTTTCAGTTTTCTTTTAAGACACTTCCCATTCAAATTTTTCTACTTATTTCCCATCTCCATTTTCCGTTGAATGTCGAAACTGCCCAGAAATTCACTCACCAAAGTTGTGTTATAACTTCCGACATTATGTTGGATAAAGAAACAAACAAGCTTTCGGCAGACAGTATAACATGTTTTGGAAACACAGGAACCAAAACCATGATCTTCCAAAAATCCTTGAATTTAGCGATTTGATCTCGAGCCGGTAAAACAAATGGAGGGCGCTCACGAATAGATAGAGGAGCTATTGGAATCAATTCTAGTCCAAATTTGCCGAAAGGAAGAAGAGACGACATGAAATCTTCCAGCTAACGTCATTTTCCAAAGTAAATCGTAGAGAAAAGGATGATGTGTAAAAAATAGCTAGATGTATTTACAAACATTTCATTAATTTAAGACATTTTTATGTTTAAACATTCTTTTTATAGATACAAAAATTTAAGTAAATGCTCTGTTTATAATAAACAGTATTAAACAACATTTACCGGCCTGAATGCCCGAGAAATTGTCATAGAAAATATGCGTCCATGTTGTCAATACTGTTTATTATAAACAGAGTAATTACTTAAATATTTTTAGCTATAAAAAAAGAACGGATAAACATAAAAATGTCTTAAAATAATTGCCGGACTTTGTCCATTTCATAATGTGTGACGTCATTTGTTTACCTTTGGATACGCATTGAGCAGATATGAATGTACGTGAGGAAATCATGGAAAATGGTAGTTTAAAAACAATAAAATCGACCTTGCTAACCGAAACGCTCCTCTGTGGCGAAATCGGTAAAAACACGTCAGGCTACATGACGGTTTCGTATAGGATACAGGTTCGATTCCTGTCGGAGGACGCATATTTTCTATGACAATTTCTCGGACATTCAGGCCGGTAAATGTTGTTAATACTGTTTATTATAAACAGAGTATTTACTTAAATATCTGTATCGATAAAAAAGAATATATAAACATAAAAAATGTGTTAAAATAATTGCTGGACTTTGTTCATAACCAGCGTGGAAGAAATTGCCTGTCCTGTAGACATAGGAGGATCAGTAACAGACACAAAAAATCTTCGTTCGTGAATAGAAGACATGTTAATGATATATGTATATACGTGTGATATTGGTGTAGGCATAAAGCGTTTAAAATGAAACCAAGTACTTTTAAAAAGAAAAAAAAAGATGTTTGAATAATATTAAAAGTATTACTACGAGCGAATTGGAGGAAAAACACAAGACTTTTTTTCGTTTCGGGTGCTCAGGAAAAATAAAGAGAAGCTGGTTAGAATTACTGCAAGGGTGAGGTTTTCGAGGTCTACTCGGTAAGCTTAATCGATATGAGTGAATTGAATAGGGGAAATATTTCTAAAGATGGAATCTGCGTCAAAAACGTGTTTGTCTAAGAGACAGTCACGAAAGAAAATTAATAAGACAAACTAAAAACATTACCTCGTGTTAGACTTTGGAGCAGTTCGACGTGATTTAATTGTTAACAAGCTTGTTTCGTTAGACTAATTCCTAACAGTGAGTTCTTTTCGCTCTGGATATCACATATTTTCGGCCTTGAGCCTCATCTAAGATACGTTTAGTAAAACACCTCGTGTTATACTGCTAAGCAAATGTTTTTAATCATTTCACCCTAAGCAAGGCGGGGATGCAATTAGTACGCATGGGGGTTACAGAGAGTGAAAGTGAGAAAAAAGACTGGGTATCGGGGGGGGGGGGTGTTAATGAAAGGATAAAAGATCAACCGGATTCAAGCGATTGACGTTGCATTTCAATTCTTGAAGATTGTGTTTACCAAGGGAGTAACGAAACGGAAGGGATTTCCACAAGCGGGAAGTACGAGAAAAGAAACTGTTGGAGTAGATCCATTTAGCCATTTCAACAGTAAAAGAGTGGGACATAGTTACCATTATAGTAGAACGCTTAAATTACGCCAGGTAAAAAAAAAGCTCGTCAGGGCACTTGCAATTACATATTTGTAGAAAATACAAAGGAAAGCCACGTCACGTCACGTCGGCGAGAGAGTGACGGAAGTCGAGATACCAAGAATCGATTAAAGATCCTTCTTTGGATTTCGCCAGTGAATAGCTGAAGCACAGGATCAGAGATGGCAGTAGTATTCAATACACGGGCGAATGGTAGATTTCTAAATGTAGAAGATGGACTCTGACGAGAAAAAGCTTCTGGGACGGCATAGTGACACTAATTACCTTGCAACAGATGCAGCTACTGATTCGATGTTGTCATTCCACTTCAAGTCATTTGAAAACGTTAGGCCAAGAAGGCGCAGTGCGTTGCTCTTCAGGAGTCTAGCATCAGCCATGCTGAGGACGGACAGAAATGTTTCTCTATGGCGGTTAAATGAAAGCAGTTTTGTTTTAGAGGCGTTAAAATTTAAAAACCTGCTTAAAGGTCCTTTTCAAGAGCAGCAGCCAGATTTACTTCATCAGCTCTGACACATTTGCTATTGAGATAGGAATAAATGGTAATATCATCTCTATAAACAGCAACTTGGGAACTGATGACATCAGGAAGAACATTGATGAAGATCAGAAACAGCATAGGTCTCAGAATAGAGCCCTGGGGGAAAATCTCGCGTTCGTGTGAAAGGATCTAGAAGCGAACCCCTTCAAAACGTCTATCATTTCACGATTTGATAGTAACGACTGGATTAAATCAAACTTTCGTTCTGCTATACCGTAGCCCTGAAACTTGTGTAGAAGACCAGCGTGCTAAATCCTGTCAAACGCCTTCGAGATATCTAGAGCCACAGCTCGAGCTCGCCGTTATTATCAAGAACTTGATCTACATATTCAGTAATGGCCGTTTACGCATCAGCCGTCGATCTGACCAAATGGAGGCCATATTGTTTGTCCGAGAGAAGGTCGTGAGAATTAAAATGCTTAACCACTTCAGCATTGATTAGAACCTCGAATACTCTACCGAAAAACGGTAAGAGACTAATAGAGCGATTCTTTGAGTCGTCAAGGCGTTCTCCAGAGTTCATAAAAACAGGAACTACAGAGGAAGACTTCCAACAAGCTGGAAAGCAGGAAAAAGTGGGGAATTTGTTGTAGATTTTAGGGAGACCTGGAGCCAGCACGGGAGGACATTTTTTAGGCCGAGGACTAATATTCTGTCACCTCCTCTTGCCTTGTGGGAGTCTAGTTTAGAAATGGTCTGAAACGGGATTATGCGCATATTACTGTAGTAGAACCTCCTAAGGGGTGGAAATCGGGTGTGGGTAGTCCAGATGCGTCGAGTGTGGAGTTGGAAAGAACTTCCGAGCAAAGCGTTCAGTCTTTTCTGTAGTTAGGACTTTCAACTGATTGAATAGAGGAGGGATTGAGGTTTTCGGTTATTCGATTCACACCAGAGTCGCCAATAATCTATAGAATCTAACTTCTGAGAGAAGTTTCATTCTGTCAGCATGAGGAGAGAAAAGAGACGTCTGTTGCCATCAGACATATCGGTCTGGTACAGCCGGAAGAATTGTTTCCTGTGGGTTATAGCGGCCGAGCCTGCAGGTGAGAGCCAAGGAGAGGAATGTGGTTTCACGTGGTATTTCCGAGCTGGAATGAAAGCTTCGATACCGGCTCTCAACCAGGAGGAGGCCCCAGAAGCGCAGTTTTTAACAGAACGGTTAAAAACTTCATTCCAAGAGACGCCCCGAAGGAAGTCACGGAACGAATCCCAATCTACTCGTCAGTAACAGAAATATATTCTGTTGGTAGGGGGTTCTTAGTGGGTGAGCAGAACGAGACATTTACAGACACTACCCCATAGCCAGAGTTCCGAAGAGGGCAGAGATGCAGAGTACGACGTGAGTCAGGGTTACAGGTAAAGAAGAGATCAAGAAAAGAAGCGTGCCAATCCAGGTCACCAAGAAGGCGCGTGGGGAAGCCACCCGGCATGGTGGACATTAAAATCACAGAACACAAATATGTTTGCAAACGGATATAGACAAATGAGCTTGTCTATATTATTTGAAATACTATCTAGCATAAAAGTCATGAGATGATGGGGAACGGTAGAGAAAGAACAGACAAGTTGACTGAATTTACTAGAGAGAGACAGAGACACATGTAAGAATAGTCTAGAAATTCAAGAGAAAGTTCCGTAGCTTTGAAGATGTTTGCGGGCATAAACTCCCAGGCCATGCATGTGGACATTAAAAGAGAGGAAGCCAGCCAGGAATCGAGAATTCAGAGGAGGGGAATGCAGATTAGTTTTGCAGAGAGCTAGGATGTCTGGCGATTGTTGGAAGAGAGACTATTCCAGACTGCAGAAGTTGGTAAGGATTCTGCGAATGTTGGAGAAAAAAAAGGTTGAGAGGTTTAGCTATTTGTTGAGCTGGTTTAGTTTTATTTCGTTTATTGCTTCTCATCATGGTGTGTTATTTGGGTAAGGGAGAGACCGAAAATAATAATACCAGATGGTCGTCTAATGTAAAATGTACGGGCTGGGAACCAGCGCAGACTTTACCATAGAGTGGCCTTGATTTTTCTCACCGGAGGTGCTTGCATGGACACCTTTCCATGCGAGATATGGCACTGCAAGAACCCCAATATTATGCAACTGTTGATTAGAATAGCTTGTCTAGACGCTACGCAAGAGTTCTAGCTCCGAATTATCAGTCGAAAAACCAAAACCAGAAAACTGCCAATCTAGGATACTTATTAAAAAAAGGTTTTAAGTTAGTTAAAGTCGGGATATCCATCAGAAATTTAACAAAGAATTTCAAATGCTAGATCTTTCAAAAGAGTCGTGAGTAAACAACTTCAAATCGGAAAATTAAAAGAGGTACTTCTTAGACAAAGAAAGAAAAAATTCAAATGACCATTCAAAACAGAATTAAAAAATGGCAGATAACTCTGAGAGATCTTTCAAAATATCCAGTGCTTTGCTTTCCAGTTGAGTTAATTTTCAGAATGTACATTTAGCCAATTTATTTGGTGTGTCGATCCTCGGTCCTCAGGGACACATTTAGCCCTGCGACGTTTAACTACTTTATTTTGAGACTTTTGAGGGTAGGTGAGGAAGTAATAATCTATACCTAGAGTCGAGGAAGAAATAGCCGATGGGCAAGTAATAACAATAAAAAAAAGGAGGAAAACACGACTCTTAGCAGCAGAATGATCTCTCATTTCGTCTTCAGATCATTGAGTCTTTCTCCTTCTTTATGTGCCATGTCCCTTCAGGGGGAAACGTACAAATGAGATATGAAATGTTTGTCCGTTCAGTCCCAGCCCGAAGGCCAAGGTTACAAAAGTCAAGTTTAAGTCAAATAGCACTCGTTGCTTGGTCAAGGAATTCCCAATGTTTCCTTATAAGGAAAAAATCTCATATTACTATTACATTTTTTGTGATGTCACCGATCACACGTTGCCACTTTTTAAATGTCAACGAATGCTTGTTGTAGTAGAGACTTTTGTAATCTCAGATACATCTATAGTAACGCCGTTGAACAATACTGGTTTCAGACGCCTTCGAATAACACTTACACTAATAGTACTTGCTCGATAATACTCGCTCGAAAAGTAACCACCAAATAGTAACCTGTATAGATATCAGTATAGAGAAATAGTATAGTGAATAGTATAGAGATAGAGGATAGTGTAGAAATAGGGATCCTTATAGTAATAGAGGATAGAATAGAAAGAGTGCTCACTTAGACGCCACGCTAATTCCCAGATATACGTTTCCTTTGCGATCACATGGTCTACTGATTAGAAATGGAATCACCTGTGTTTGCTCACTGGTGATATGTGTTCAAACCCAAGGGTCGGCAGCGACACTTTATTCCTATATAACACATTTACCATTGCGCTACCTAGTTGTCGATCTTAAACTTTTTCTGCCTATAGATTTGCTTGGTGGTTGAGACTTTTGTTGTTTCCCGTTTCTACATAAAAGTCTCTGATTCCGGAGATGACATCTCTCTCTCTCTCTCTCTTCTGGCGCTGTATAATCTTTCTATTTTCAAAACTGTCAGTTCTGTATTTATAATATTAGTCGTATAATCCCTATTAAAAATATCCGTCTACTTCACATCTCTTCGGTCATATTTCTTTTTATGAATTCTAGGTTAATAATCTCGAAATAACGAAGACGCTTGAAATGAGGACCAAAGAAAAATCGATGCAAAAATCGATATGCAATAAAAATGTAATCGTTGGTAATCCCAGTTGAAGAAAAAACTAGAAACGAGCAGTTCTCTGCTGTGAATGTTTGAGTTCTTGATATTCAGTAAGATTAGATGAGTACGGCACAAGGCAAACATTGAATGAGACACAATTAAAAGATTGTTTGACAGACATTTTCAAATGAAAAGATTTTGTTTGTCATGATAAAAAAGGCCTGTTATTTTATTTAAGCTCAAACATTGAAATGTGCGGTCAACTAATCAATCAAATCTGGTCAGTTGAATAATAATAATAATAATAATAATAATAATAATAATAATAATAATAATAATAATAATAGACAAAATGAAAGCTAATCCACCAGACATCATGATCAAAGACCATAAGACTGCAGATTGTAATGTATCATCAAAAGACTATTAAAATACAAGGATATTGAAGTGGAAATCTAAAAAAAAAAATGTTGTACACGAGGACATCAAAATTTTCAATTAGTTAGAGCCCTCGGATTGATTGCAATAAATGAGTATATACCAGAAACTACAGGAAATAATAATAATAATAATAATAATAATAATAGCTAACTGCCCAGACATAGAAATCAAATACCATAAAATAAACAGAATATAGTTTCTTCTTCGCATAGCAATTTCTACAGACTTTAATGCAGCGTTGAAGATCTTCAACAAGTACCAATATAAAAAGATCTTGAAATGGAAATTTCAAGAATGTGACATATGAAGACATCAATAAATCTCTTGTCAGTATGGGTCCTAAACAGGGACGTTTATAGTTTATATATATATATATATATATATATATATATATATATATATATATATATATGGAATGATTGCCCCAAATCGCTTTGGGGCATTTCTTTAGACACTTTCAAGGGCGTTGTTTTGGTGTTGTTATTTTCATGTTTTGACTGTGTGAGATGTATTATTTGTGTATTATTTGTGAATTATGGTAGGAGCATAATTCCGAGCCATCGTGTGTTGGGCATGAAGGAAATTCGAATGGGCGACTTTCAATTTTTAAAAGACTTTCAGCTCTCGGTTACCATTGTTAAACAAGGTTAGGTTGAAGATATGGGCAGCTTTTGTACTCGCTCACTCCCACAAAGCGAAGAATGTACAAACGCTGGAAAAACTAAATAAAAAAAAATGATAAAAATCTCTTTATTTGTCATATTTAACGAAAGAAGTTTAAAAGAAAGTTTGCAGACAAATTTTTTCACACTTGTATTTTTCCTGGTCTGATACAACTCTGACGACTAACATACATACACACACACACACACACACACACACACACACAGATATATATATATATATATATATATATATATATATATATATATATATATATATATATGCACTCAGTCGTATGGATATGATTTTGTCACCCTACAGGTGTACGCATTATAATGCACACAAACACACACATATATATATAAACAATGCGAGACCAGGCGCAGACATATATCCATTCGTTCAAACACACACATATACTCAATTTTAATCCTGTTTTGGTGTTGAGACTGCGTGTAGCGAAGTTCTTTCAACAGGGTTGGACTGGGGTGTTCTTGGCTCTATTCATATCGGCCGTCTATGTCTCCAAATGGAATAAGACTTCTTCACACACACCTACACGAATACATACTCATATATATATATATATATATATATAGGTAGTAATCCGTTGGTATAATCCAGGAGAGTCCTATTAACACAACATAGAATTTGAAATATGTTAAAAGTGACTCACAAAAGATCGCTCAATGTTTATTTTCATTAAACAGAACAAATGTTTTTACAATAAGATTTAATTTAGTAAATGATCATTTTCACCTAGGAATTTAATTTTAAAATTCGCAGGATTTTTCAAACTGTTTATGGTATCACTTTGTAGTGTGCAGTTTGTTTGGAGAAAGAAAGAGAGAGAGTATGTTATAGGGGACTTATTGGGAGGTATGGCGAGAAAAAGAACTCACCGTTACTGGAATCAAATGATGGAGATAGGAGAGCCTTGAGATCGACGAGCTGACCTACATCCTAATGGTCACCCGGTCTAAATTTAATTCGACGGGAATTCACGGAAATTGACGAAAACTTGAATGAACAATCAAGAGGTAATTTTGATAAAATAAAAGAGAGTTAATTCGGGATTATTGATATTAAACTCGTCCATATATCAGAGCTCAAAGTTTGGGGGAGTGTTTTTAAGGATTTTGAGTGAAGTTGGATATATATATATATATGCGTTCTCATGCGTTTGTACACGTTAATAATACCTACTTGTATAGCTGTCTGCACTAACATACACTTAGATATCTACATTTAAGCACATACATACATACGCTAGCTTTAAACCCTACCTATTAAATTCTTGTATTAACTTATGTACCCCTAGGAAGACTTCTAATGTTAGTAAAATTTGATTTCCCAAGATTGGATATGCTGAATCGTATATAATGATTATATATAGAGTATAAGGCTGGTCTATATACATATCTATGTGTTTGCCTCCTCAAGTATACGTACACTAACATTTATAAACACACACACCCCTATGGGCGCCTCGGCGTAGTGTAATAGTTAGCAAGCTGGTCTTATTACAACTGAATAGTGACTCGATCCACACTGGGTGCCCCATACTTTCGGCCATGTGCCACAAGACTCTCTTAGAAAATCAATACACACATCTATACATGCATACATACCACTGCACTCACATATATCAGCACATGTATCCAAATTTAAGAACTTCTTTAATTTTCCGTATTCTGTTGTTATATGATATTTAATTGGCCCATAATATATATATATATATACATATGTGTGTGTGTGTCTGAGAGAGAGAGAGAGAGAGAGAGAGAGAGAGAGAGAGTGTGTGTGTGTGTGTGTGTTGGTAAACGAATGCCAAAACGGGGCTCGAAGTTCTTCAAACTAATAATGCATATATTGATGGATTTCGTCTTCCATATACAAAAGGTGAGTAAGAAATTCAATAAAAGCTGCTTAGAATTTTATTTCGAAAACACTGAATATATAAGGACGCTTAACATTCTATTTTTGACGTCCAGTGTCTCAAGCTGCATAGCCTCATCCAGCCTCCTTCTTTTTCTTTTTATGACATATGTAATATTAAGACTATCGATAAAACCATTATTTGTCTGGATAAATTCCTTCCAGGGGCGAAACGCATTACATAGCCGTTTTTTTCCATTCTTATCATTCGACTACCTACTATTAATATGATTTATAAATTTAAACATCATTCCTGTTACATATATATATATATATATATATATATATATATATATATATATATATATATATATATATATATATATATTGTGTGTGTGTGTTTTTTTGAACGAGATTACCAAGCTACTTTAGTTTAGCTTTTTATTATGTGTTTATTGTTTACGTACAAGTGTCTTTTCTGGACTTAATTGGTGTAACAAATGTCCAAAATTGTTGGTAGCGAGCGCTTTCGACTAAAGCTGTTAGCTATTGTACATATACAAGAAAAACATGAAATCTAAACGAGAGTCCACTTCATAAAAAACATGTATTTACGAGGTATTACTCCCAAAATACACACACACACACACATTTTCACTCTTATTAGTTACAGCTTCGTTAGCGATTGAGAGAAAGCAGACAATCTGTTTTATTTCAATCTCTGATGAAGCTTTAATAAAAGTGAAACATGCTAGATTGATATACGTTTCCTATTTTTTCTATCATCCTGTCGGATTCCAATCCATATTTGATCTACATTTGATATTTACCTCATAGTGTGTAGCCAGTGTAGCCGAAAATTGTCAATTTCAGAAAAAAACGGGCTGTGATTAGGATAACTTATCCATTTCCGAAAGACGGGGTGTAATTATAACATCTGACGAGACAAAATAGTCAGGAGGAACAAAGGAATATATAGTAATAAAATTTTAAATAAAATTTTAATTAAATAAAATGAAAAAAGGGAAGGAACAAATAAAAGGATAAAACTTTGGGATAGTCTATGGTTAAAAAATGGGAATGTAGAAAAAAAGAAAAAACACAGAGGAAAAAAGTATACATATATAGATGCGCATATACATATATATATATATATATATATATATATATATATATATATATATATATATATATATATATGTATGTATGTATGCATGTATATACACTGCGTGCCAAATTATTATTGAGATAAATTTTTTCTAATATTTCAAAAACCCTGCAATTAATTCACACAAAATTTTCACACAATATTGGCAACACTACTCTGCGCAATCCCTGAAATAGTGTTGGCGTCTCAAATGCTGATGGCGATTCTGTCCGTTCATTACCCAGCCTTTGCACCATCTATCTGGTGCATCAAGTGTTGCCCGAGTTTCGTCTGTGAACAAAACTTTAGAGAACTCAATCTTCATATTGTCCTCGGCCCATTTCAATCGATTTTGAATGTGATTTCTCGTCAAAAGAGACTTCGATACAGGTTTGACTGGTGTTGCTATTTCCCTCAGATACCGACACCGAGTACTTTTAGACACAGTAGGATCCCCAACGCGACTGAAAAACTCTTGACTGGTAAGTCCAGGGTCCTTCGTGGCCTCTAGCTTAAGTCGTGACATGAGACGATGTGAAATAACCTTCGGCTTGCCTTTATCTGCCCTTTTGCGTACTTGTGTAGGGTCGGCGGTGAACTTTTTTTTGATGACACCTCCCTATCATTTTAGAAATTTCTAGGGTAGATTTACCTTTTGAGAGTTCTGAGGTGATAGTTTTCTTTTCAGCATCACTTAAACTGCGTTTACGACCCATCTTTTCAATAAATTCTTACACTTTTCTAATAATTTGGCACTCTCAAATCACCGCGCTGGTAACAAATATGGCGCCAGTTTGTTTACATTGGGCATATCAGTACGAAAAATTCAGTGATTGCGCAGGTCAGTATTGCCAACGTCGTGTGAATTGATTGGACCGTTTTTGAAATATTAGAAAAAAAGTTATCTCGATAATAATTTCGCACGCAGTGTATGTATATATATATATATATATATATATATATATATATATATATATATATATATATATATATATATGTATGTAATCTGAAATCAGTAGGACCGGTAACTTTTCGGCACACCATCCTATGACGAAATGAACAACGCTAAAATTAAAAATATTTAGAAAAAAAAATGGAGAATGAAAATGAAATAAAACGAAAAATACTGAAGAGTCAAAAGAAAAAAAAAAGACAGAAAGTTGATGACAAGAACGGTGAAAAGAAAAGAAATATGGCAGGAAAGAATGAATAGATTAAAAGAAAGAAAAAAACGGAAAGAGAAATGAATTGAATAAAATCAGAAAGGAAATAAAAGTAGCAGAAAAAGAGATAGAAGAAAAGAACTAAAGAAAGGAAGAAAACAAGCAATGAATAAAAGAACGAATGGTATAAAGAGGAAAAAGAAAGGAAAAAAGAAAAGATACAAAGGGGTGAAAGGAAGAAATTAAATGAAAAGAAGAGAAAGAAAGAAAGAAAGAATAGAATAGAATAAAGGCAAAAGAGGGAAATAAGAAAAGAAATTAAAAGAAAAACAGGAAAGAAATGGAATTAAAAATAAAATATAGAAAGAATATGAATGAAAGTAGAGAAATGAAGAAGAAAAGGAAGTAGAAGAGAAAAAGGGAAATGAGAGAGAAAAGTAGAAGAGAAAGAAGGAAATGAGAGAGAAAAGTAGAAGAGAAAGAGAGACGAGGGGAAATTAGAAGAGAAAGAAAGAAATGAGAGAGAAAAGTCGGAGAGAAAGAACGAAATAGGAGAGAAAAGATGAAGACAAAGAAGGAAATGAGAGAGAAAACTAGAAGAGAAAGAGAGACGAGGGGAAATTAAAAGAGAAAGAAAGAAATGAGAGAGAAAAGTCGGAGAGAAAGAACGAAATAGGAGAGAAAAGATGAAGACAAAGAAGGAAATGAGAGAGAAAACTAGAAGAGAAAGAGAGACGAGGGGAAATTAAAAGAGAAAGAAAGAAATGAGAGAGAAAAGTCGGAGAGAAAGAACGAAATAGGAGAGAAAAGATGAAGACAAAGAAGGAAATGAGAGAGAAAACTAGAAGAGAAAGAGAGACGAGGGGAAATTAAAAGAGAAAGAAAGAAATGAGAGAGAAAAGTCGGAGAGAAAGAACGAAATAGGAGAGAAAAGATGAAGACAAAGAAGGAAATGAGAGAGAAAACTAGAAGAGAAAGAGAGACGAGGGGAAATTAAAAGAGAAAGAAAGAAATGAGAGAGAAAAGTCGGAGAGAAAGAACGAAATAGGAGAGAAAAGATGAAGACAAAGAAGGAAATGAGAGAGAAAACTAGAAGAGAAAGAGAGACGAGGGGAAATTAAAAGAGAAAGAAAGAAATGAGAGAGAAAAGTCGGAGAGAAAGAACGAAATAGGAGAGAAAAGATGAAGACAAAGAAGGAAATGAGAGAGAAAACTAGAAGAGAAAGAGAGACGAGGGGAAATTAAAAGAGAAAGAAAGAAATGAGAGAGAAAAGTCGGAGAGAAAGAACGAAATAGGAGAGAAAAGATGAAGACAAAGAAGGAAATGAGAGAGAAAACTAGAAGAGAAAGAGAGACGAGGGGAAATTAAAAGAGAAAGAAAGAAATGAGAGAGAAAAGTCGGAGAGAAAGAACGAAATAGGAGAGAAAAGATGAAGACAAAGAAGGAAATGAGAGAGAAAACTAGAAGAGAAAGAGAGACGAGGGGAAATTAAAAGAGAAAGAAAGAAATGAGAGAGAAAAGTCGGAGAGAAAGAACGAAATAGGAGAGAAAAGATGAAGACAAAGAAGGAAATGAGAGAGAAAACTAGAAGAGAAAGAGAGACGAGGGGAAATTAAAAGAGAAAGAAAGAAATGAGAGAGAAAAGTCGGAGAGAAAGAACGAAATAGGAGAGAAAAGATGAAGACAAAGAAGGAAATGAGAGAGAAAACTAGAAGAGAAAGAGAGACGAGGGGAAATTAAAAGAGAAAGAAAGAAATGAGAGAGAAAAGTCGGAGAGAAAGAACGAAATAGGAGAGAAAAGATGAAGACAAAGAAGGAAATGAGAGAGAAAACTAGAAGAGAAAGAGAGACGAGGGGAAATTAAAAGAGAAAGAAAGAAATGAGAGAGAAAAGTCGGAGAGAAAGAACGAAATAGGAGAGAAAAGATGAAGACAAAGAAGGAAATGAGAGAGAAAACTAGAAGAGAAAGAGAGACGAGGGGAAATTAAAAGAGAAAGAAAGAAATGAGAGAGAAAAGTCGGAGAGAAAGAACGAAATAGGAGAGAAAAGATGAAGACAAAGAAGGAAATGAGAGAGAAAACTAGAAGAGAAAGAGAGACGAGGGGAAATTAAAAGAGAAAGAAAGAAATGAGAGAGAAAAGTCGGAGAGAAAGAACGAAATAGGAGAGAAAAGATGAAGACAAAGAAGGAAATGAGAGAGAAAACTAGAAGAGAAAGAGAGACGAGGGGAAATTAAAAGAGAAAGAAAGAAATGAGAGAGAAAAGTCGGAGAGAAAGAACGAAATAGGAGAGAAAAGATGAAGACAAAGAAGGAAATGAGAGAGAAAACTAGAAGAGAAAGAGAGACGAGGGGAAATTAAAAGAGAAAGAAAGAAATGAGAGAGAAAAGTCGGAGAGAAAGAACGAAATAGGAGAGAAAAGATGAAGACAAAGAAGGAAATGAGAGAGAAAACTAGAAGAGAAAGAGAGACGAGGGGAAATTAAAAGAGAAAGAAAGAAATGAGAGAGAAAAGTCGGAGAGAAAGAACGAAATAGGAGAGAAAAGATGAAGACAAAGAAGGAAATGAGAGAGAAAACTAGAAGAGAAAGAGAGACGAGGGGAAATTAAAAGAGAAAGAAAGAAATGAGAGAGAAAAGTCGGAGAGAAAGAACGAAATAGGAGAGAAAAGATGAAGACAAAGAAGGAAATGAGAGAGAAAACTAGAAGAGAAAGAGAGACGAGGGGAAATTAAAAGAGAAAGAAAGAAATGAGAGAGAAAAGTCGGAGAGAAAGAACGAAATAGGAGAGAAAAGATGAAGACAAAGAAGGAAATGAGAGAGAAAACTAGAAGAGAAAGAGAGACGAGGGGAAATTAAAAGAGAAAGAAAGAAATGAGAGAGAAAAGTCGGAGAGAAAGAACGAAATAGGAGAGAAAAGATGAAGACAAAGAAGGAAATGAGAGAGAAAACTAGAAGAGAAAGAGAGACGAGGGGAAATTAAAAGAGAAAGAAAGAAATGAGAGAGAAAAGTCGGAGAGAAAGAACGAAATAGGAGAGAAAAGATGAAGACAAAGAAGGAAATGAGAGAGAAAACTAGAAGAGAAAGAGAGACGAGGGGAAATTAAAAGAGAAAGAAAGAAATGAGAGAGAAAAGTCGGAGAGAAAGAACGAAATAGGAGAGAAAAGATGAAGACAAAGAAGGAAATGAGAGAGAAAACTAGAAGAGAAAGAGAGACGAGGGGAAATTAAAAGAGAAAGAAAGAAATGAGAGAGAAAAGTCGGAGAGAAAGAACGAAATAGGAGAGAAAAGATGAAGACAAAGAAGGAAATGAGAGAGAAAACTAGAAGAGAAAGAGAGACGAGGGGAAATTAAAAGAGAAAGAAAGAAATGAGAGAGAAAAGTCGGAGAGAAAGAACGAAATAGGAGAGAAAAGATGAAGACAAAGAAGGAAATGAGAGAGAAAACTAGAAGAGAAAGAGAGACGAGGGGAAATTAAAAGAGAAAGAAAGAAATGAGAGAGAAAAGTCGGAGAGAAAGAACGAAATAGGAGAGAAAAGATGAAGACAAAGAAGGAAATGAGAGAGAAAACTAGAAGAGAAAGAGAGACGAGGGGAAATTAAAAGAGAAAGAAAGAAATGAGAGAGAAAAGTCGGAGAGAAAGAACGAAATAGGAGAGAAAAGATGAAGACAAAGAAGGAAATGAGAGAGAAAACTAGAAGAGAAAGAGAGACGAGGGGAAATTAAAAGAGAAAGAAAGAAATGAGAGAGAAAAGTCGGAGAGAAAGAACGAAATAGGAGAGAAAAGATGAAGACAAAGAAGGAAATGAGAGAGAAAACTAGAAGAGAAAGAGAGACGAGGGGAAATTAAAAGAGAAAGAAAGAAATGAGAGAGAAAAGTCGGAGAGAAAGAACGAAATAGGAGAGAAAAGATGAAGACAAAGAAGGAAATGAGAGAGAAAACTAGAAGAGAAAGAGAGACGAGGGGAAATTAAAAGAGAAAGAAAGAAATGAGAGAGAAAAGTCGGAGAGAAAGAACGAAATAGGAGAGAAAAGATGAAGACAAAGAAGGAAATGAGAGAGAAAACTAGAAGAGAAAGAGAGACGAGGGGAAATTAAAAGAGAAAGAAAGAAATGAGAGAGAAAAGTCGGAGAGAAAGAACGAAATAGGAGAGAAAAGATGAAGACAAAGAAGGAAATGAGAGAGAAAACTAGAAGAGAAAGAGAGACGAGGGGAAATTAAAAGAGAAAGAAAGAAATGAGAGAGAAAAGTCGGAGAGAAAGAACGAAATAGGAGAGAAAAGATGAAGACAAAGAAGGAAATGAGAGAGAAAACTAGAAGAGAAAGAGAGACGAGGGGAAATTAAAAGAGAAAGAAAGAAATGAGAGAGAAAAGTCGGAGAGAAAGAACGAAATAGGAGAGAAAAGATGAAGACAAAGAAGGAAATGAGAGAGAAAACTAGAAGAGAAAGAGAGACGAGGGGAAATTAAAAGAGAAAGAAAGAAATGAGAGAGAAAAGTCGGAGAGAAAGAACGAAATAGGAGAGAAAAGATGAAGACAAAGAAGGAAATGAGAGAGAAAACTAGAAGAGAAAGAGAGACGAGGGGAAATTAAAAGAGAAAGAAAGAAATGAGAGAGAAAAGTCGGAGAGAAAGAACGAAATAGGAGAGAAAAGATGAAGACAAAGAAGGAAATGAGAGAGAAAACTAGAAGAGAAAGAAGGAAATAAAGAAAGATTGGAGAGAAAGAAAGAAATAAGAGATAAAAGAAAAAGAGAAATAAAGAAAATAAGAGAGAATCTTAGAAGAGAAAGAAAGTAATGAGAGAGAAAAGTCGACGAGAAAGAATGGAAGCGAGAAAGAAAAAAATGAAGAAAAAGAAGGAAATAAGAAAGAGAACTAGAAGAGAAGGAAGGAAATAAAGAAAAGTCGGAGAGAAAAAAGGAAATAAGAGATGAAATTAGAAAGAGAAAGAAAAAAGTATGAGGTAAAAGAGAAAGAAAATAAAAGAGAAAAATAGAAGAGAAAGAAATAATCGGATATGGAAATTAAAAAAATGAAATAATAAGAATATTTGAGAAAGAAATCTTTGAATCTCTTCTGGATTTTCAAGAGGTTGAGAGATGTTGAAATAAATATTTCAAAATGCCGGCAAATATTCTGCATATCGTTCAAGTGTTCCATATTTTCAACTTCTCACTCTGGTCCGTTGTTGCGTTCCTTATCGATGACATATTTAGATGTAGGACTCTGCTCCCAGAACTATCAAAAAAAACTATTTCTTTTTTTTTTTTTCAGAAATAAATAAATGGTTAACGAAAAATAAATAAATAAATAAAATAAACTTACCTAGAAGGTCTGCAACAGCGAGATTGACGAGGAAATAGTTGGTGACACTGCGCATGCGTCGATTCACCAGCAGCACGAGAAGAACCAGAAGATTGCCGAGAAGGGCAAGCACAAAAACCGGTACGTAAATACAAAGGAGAACGATACGATCCGGCTGTTGGTAAGTGTAAAAATTGGTTCTCCAATCGGTACTGCCCAGGACTCGCGATAAATTCGAAGTGAGTGTATCACTGGAATCGGTATTTGTCCAGTTCATCTTGTTGTGTCTGTGTGGTGTTCTTCCAGATAAAATCTGGTCACTTCCAATAATCCGACAGATAATCCAGGGTAAATCCAATCAGTAATGCAAATAAATACAGGAAGAATGAAATAAATTAAAAAGAAAGGAAGAGCTTTAAATAAAACTAATTAAATGAAGTGAGACGAAAAAATATTGATTTAAAAAGCGATCAGTTAGTTTTTTCAGACTTGATTGATGTTAGCTGATTTTCATGTTAGGCATTAGTTTTGTCTGGTGGATTTTGCAACGGATTTCGACCATTAGTTTTGTCTGGTGAATTTTGGAACGTACTCCGACCATTATTTCAATTCCCTGATTAGTCAAAGTTAATTTCAAAGTTTTCTTTTTAAACTTTGATTTTATGTAACTGACATGATTATTGTTTTAATGTAATACTATAATTTTAAGATATAGTTTATATCATTTTCCTCTTTCGTTTTAACTTAGCCATCTTGGTCATTTTATTATTAGATTAAATAATTCATTCATAAAAGTAAACGCAGTACTGTGACTTCATAAACTCCTGCCATTCAATTATATCGATAGCGTAAAATTACTATGCAATCGTAAGTTCAGGAAGAATTAATCCTTAAGAAAATAGAACATATTTTTTTTAATAAAACGAAGTTTGTAGAGTTCTTTTAGAAAATTGTTTTTGTTTCTATTATTGTTGCTTACGAATGACGTTGGAAAAATAGCAACAACCAATTTAAACTTTTATATTTGTATAAGAAAAATAAATAATTATATGTCCAACTTTCTTTTAGAATTCTGATCTTTACGATTTGACGTATGAAAAATCGCCATTTTTTTTTCCTTAATAACAAACAACCAGACTTATAAAATCGAAGCTTTAAATTTTCCTTTCGGTCGCGAAAAAAAAAAGTAGGTATTACATTTTTGGTTGTTTGACTTTTAGTTTCTTTCTCCTGTTTATAATTTAAATTTTATTGGTTTCAATTGTTATGATAAACGTAATATTTCTGTTATTTTCTTCAGCATTTTCCGAATTAATATTGTTGGGAAATATTTTGTGGCATTATCTAATTCCGTTGCGTTCTGCCTCAATTATGCTTGCGCCATGAGAAGCCCAACACACACTTGAGAATAGTAACAACAGTGGGCGATGTTTATTAGCTTCTTGTCTCATTACTTCATGTCTGTTTAGGACCGTTAATCGGTTCTCGTTGATAGCATTTCAGGAAACGTCGCAAGGTAAATGCATTTCTAATCTTTCCCGTTGAAAGACATTTCTCAGGCAGTCAGCATCAATACTGGAAAATAATTAAACAATTGCATTAATAATATAACATTAACAAGAACTAGAAGGACGGAAACAACAACAGAAATAATAATTGCCAGTTTCTTATTAACAAGAATTATTTTCAGGATCAGTGTTTTAACTATTATCAGTAAAAAGGACGTACGTTCATTTGTTTACTTTACAATTGATTTTATATTAACTGTTAACTTGTACTTAAAATGTCATCAATGAAACATGTTTCAAAAGCAGTATTTGATTTTGAAATATTATTTTTGTTGCATTAAGATGAGCAACATTAAATGAACAGCAAATGTATCTCGGAAAGAAAATAATGTCTTAATCAAGATGTTGACAACCGACATAATCGCAAACAAGTAGTTAGGAAGAAAGCTCCAATTATTACTGGAAAGAGCGATAACAACTAAAGATTTTGTGAAACTATTTTTCCTGAAAATTCAACCGAAAGTGACGCTGTTGTATCGGTCACCGATACCCAATTTTCCTTATAATGAAACAGCTAATATTAGTATCACCATTAATTGCGTATTTATTTACTTTGACTGAAGGAGGCTGTCCCCCGATGCAGTACTTTGACCATTGCACTAAAGAAGGAATGCCGAGCAAAATTCATTCTCTAAAGCTTCAATCGGCCCCAGGGAAAAGCGCCAAGGGAACTGAACATTTCTTGTCACTAATCCCATGTACTAGTGGAATTCATACTTTAATCTCGGTCATATGCCATATTGCGTTTGAGTGGCCGTATGGAATAAATCCTTAAGACCATATTTATTGCATATTACAGTTTCTAGTAATGGCTGAACATACACACGCGTGTACTCGCGCATACCAGACACATATACATCGAGAATCGATTTTATATATATTTAAATTTCGTGCTTTCCCAAGAAACTCTAATCTTTATGATTAGGATTTCATAAAACAAACTTTTTTCATATATCATGTGTTTGTTGAACGTGTGCGAATATGGCTCTCCACAATTTCCTGTTCTTTTTGTTTCTCCTTCACGGATACAAAGTCGTAAACCTATTGCTGTTCTATTGCTATTTTCATAGGAAATGCTCAGTTAAGCTCTTATCTTCATTTCCACCAGTTCAGACATTTACAACTATGACACCACATGTTTCGTCCCCAAGGTCAAATCAATCCCGTTCCCTTCGATTTTTTATGTAAAATGTCCTATGTGAAACGATACTTTTTAGGACAGACGGCAGCGGGGAAACTTCTATTTCTATTACGATCTGTGTCCCTTGCATTGACCCCTGCCTTCCACTTTCAGCACGAATCTTTATCCTTGATTTCAAATTTTACCATGCATCTTTAGTCTTGTCTTCTACATTTACCGCTCCTCTATATCCTTGCCTTCCACTTTTACCACGTCTCTTTATTCTTGCCTTCCACTTTTACCGCTCCACTTTATCCTTGCCTTCCACTTTTACCACTCCTCTTTATCCTTGCCTTCCACTTTTACCACTCCTCTTTATCCTTGCCTTCCACTTTTACCACGTCTCTTTATCCTTGCCTTCCACTTTTACCACGTCTCTTTATCCTTGCCTTCCACTTTTACCGCTACTCTTTATCCTTACCTTCCACTTTTACCGCTACTCTTTATCCTTGGCTCCCACTTTTACCACGTCTCTTTATCCTTGCCTTCCACTTTTACCACGTCTCTTTATCCTTGCCTTCCACTTTTACCGCTACTCTTTATCCTTGCCTTCCACTTTTACCGCTACTCTTTATCCTTGCCTCCCACTTTTACCACTCCTCTTTATCCTTGGCTTCCACTTTTACCACTCCTCTTTATCCTTGCCTTCCACTTTTACCACGTCTCTTTATCCTTGCCTTCCACATTTACCACGTCTCTTTATCCTTGCCTTCCACTTTTACCGATACTCTTTATCCTTGCCTTCCACTTTTACCGTTACTCTTTATCCTTGGATCCCACTTTTACCACGTCTCTTTATCCTTGCCTTCCACTTTTACCGCTACTCTTTATCCTTGCCTCCCACTTTTACCACTCCTCTTTATCCTTGGCTTCCACTTTTACCGCTACTCTTTATCCTTGCCTTCCACTTTTACCGCTACTCTTTATCCTTGCCTTCCATTTTTACCGCTCCTCTTTATCCTTGCCTTCCACTTTTACCGCTACTCTTTATCCTTGGCTCACACTTTTACCACGTCTCTTTATCCTTGCCTTCCACTTTTACCACGTCTCTTTATCCTTGCCTTCCACTTTTACCGCTACTCTTTATCCTTGCCTTCCACTTTTACCGCTACTCTTTATCCTTGCCTCCCACTTTTACCACTCCTTTATCCTTGGCTTCCAGTTTTACCGCTACTCTTTATCCTTGCCTATCACTTTTACAACGCCTCGTTAGGCTTGTCTTTCACTTTTACCATCCCTTTTATCATTGCCGCCCTCTTTCACTGCACGTTCTTATCCTTGACTTAGACTTTTAACATCCCTCTTTATTCTTGACTTCCCCTTTTACCACACCTCTTTATCCTTACCATCAAATTTTACCGCTCATCTTTATCCTTGTCTTACACTTGTAACTCTCCTGTCTTCTTTGCTTTCATTGATCTGCATGTCAGTTTACACCTATTAATATTTCTTACCTTTCCTTTTCATTGATTTAACTTAGTAGAAAAAGTATAGGAAATCATTCATCTAATTGGGGACGCAGATCTTTCGCTCTTGGAAGGTCTCAAATCAACATTTGAAAGTAGAGCTTTTATGTGTTGCCAAGCAAGGAAATTTCTGACGTTTTCCCCCATACTGACATCCACATTAATTTCATACATATATTTAAGAAACATAGCTCAGTCTTGCACATGCCCAAATGGGGAGTTCTGAATACGGTGTAGACAGACTGATTTGCTACAATTTTATAAACAAGGAAAGTCTATATTTATGACGGGAAAATTGAGTTTCGAAATATTAAATTTTGTCTTGGCAGGAACATCGACCGCTCGCGCACGCAACTATCTCAGCCACGATGAAGGCTCGTCAGATTCAGTTTTATGTTTCTTTATATGGGTTGCTCTAAACTTCCTTACTCATGTTTGTATTCGTACGGGCGTGTCTGAGTGTGTATTCGTTTTTCTCTATCAGTCGGTTTATTATCTGTCTATATCTCTCATTCTATCCACATATCTCAGTTTGATCATATATCTTTGTGCAGTTTTGTACCTATGGAGGGCACTGGCCAGGTTCCTAGCAGCAACCATGACAATGGTAATAATGATGAGGATGACTACGATGCTGATGATCAATCTCAGCCTATCTATCTATCTATCTATCTATCTTTCTATCTATCTATCTATCTATCTTTGTTCATATGTGTCTTTTTCCTCAATGCTCAGTCTGTTCCTCTCTCTCTCTCTCTTTTATATATATATATATATATATATATATATATATATATATATATATATATATATATCAATTTGTAAATACATCACAGTATGATAATAGTGCTTTTAACCATTCTGGATGTGTGCACCTACCACAGTATGATAACATCTATCTATCTATCTATCTATCTATCTATCTATCTATCTATCTATCTATCTATTAATCCTGGTTTATTCGTCTCTATCTATCTATCTATCTATCTATCTATCTATCTATCTAAGTTTGTTCAGATGTATCTTTTTATCTACCTATCTCTCTACCGTCCCCTTCTCTGTCTACCTCAGTTTGTAAATATATATTAATTGGATAAAAGCTCTCTTAACCATTCTCTATATACGAACCTACCAATGTATGTTAATATCTATCTATCTATCTATCTATCTATCTATCTATCTATCTCTGTTAATAAGTTTCTTTTCCCTCAATGTTCAGTCTGTTCCTATCTCTCTATATATATCTATCTCAATTCGTAAATACATCACAGTCTGATAATAGCTCTTCTAACCATTCTGTATGTGTGCACCTACCACAGTATGATAATATCTATCTATCTACGTATCTAAGTATGTTCAGATGTATCTTTTTATCTACCTATCTTTCTACCTTCCCCTTCTCTCTCTATCTACCTCAGTTTTTTTAAATTTATCACAGTTTGATAATAGCTCATATGACCATTCTATATGTGGGCATCTACCTTAGTTTGTTAATCTCTCTCTCTCTCTCTTTCTCTCTCTCTCTCTCTCTCTCTCTATATATATATATATATATATATATATATATAGGATAATATATATTTTGCAACATGGGAAGAAAAAGTGGAAAAAGTTGTGGGATAGGGGAGGTGTGCACACATCACACCTGACCCACGTCAAAACACTCACTAGTTCTACGAAACTTATCATTTGTCCCACCCTACACCGATGATGACTAAAGAAAGTCGAACACATCGACAATATTTCTTCCTAAACGAAATTTGGACAACTGCTGACGGAATTCCCTCCTCTTATTTGGGAAGGATTATTCGCAATTTTGAAAAGTCGATCAATAAAATTTTATATATATATATATATATATATATATATATATATATATATATATATATATATATATATATATTCTTTATTTCAGGATATTACATTGAAAACATGTCAAAATCGCTAAATGCCAAAATCGATCCATGTTTTCGATGTAATATCCTAAAATAAAGAATATTGCTCTATTTGTATTGAGCCCTCTTTTAATTTAAATGTTACGAACGTAGGAATTGTACTCTATTCGTTCACATCTTACCTGTATATATATATATATATATATATATATATATATATATATATATATATATATATATATATATATATATATATATATATATATATACAGTAGCGTCCAAAACTAAGGGACAACATTTTAAAACCTAATATTTGTTAGAAATAACAACTGTGAAAAGCTGAAATTTTGCAGACTGGTAGTCGTTATCATCCATAATAACATACTAAAATTTGAATCATTTGCAAAGGATAGAAAAAGAATTATAACAATTATTTATTTATTTTCAAAATAGGATCGTCCAAAAGTAAGGGACAAAATTGAGAAAAACAATGTAAACAGTATGCTATATTCAAATTTTTTGATTTCCTCTAAAGAATAAGTCTTACTTAGTCATTTATAAACGTTGCATCAGCCGGCACCATGGCGAAACGCCAAAAACTTGATTACTCTGTGAGACAAGCTATTGGGAAGCTACACAAGGAAAAGCACACTATTAGAGAGATTTCAGAGAAAGTGAAACGTTCCAAGAGTGTTGTAGGCGGGGTTGTTAAATCCTACAATGATACTGGCAAAATAGTTAGTGCTTTTAAAACCGGCAGACTCCGCAAAACTTCGGCAAGAGAAGATCGAATAATGCAGCGTATGTCATTAAAGGACCGTTTTAAGTCTTGCACAGAAATTAAAAGGGTTATGAATAGTACCTCATGTGTTAATGTATCAAGACAGACTGTTTGTAGACCACTGCAAGAAATAGGGCTGTTTAATCGAACCCCAGGGAAGAAACCACTTGTTAGTTCGAAGAATAAGAAGAAGAGATTAGAGTTCGCAAACAGGTATGTAATTTGGACATATGAAAATTGGGCAAAAGTATTTTTCAGTGATGAAAGCAAGTTTAATTTATTTGGAAATGATGGAAAAAACAATGTAAAGAGACGTATTGGTGAAAGATTAAGTGCAAAGTGTACTAAGAAAACTGTCAAGTTTGGGGGCGGAAGGGTCATGGTATTTGGAATGTTTTCTAGCCAAGGTACAACGCCTCTTGTCCGGTTACAAACTCGTGTAAACGCGCAGATCTATAAAAACATTGTTCAAGATCATGTTGTGCCAATCATACAGAATTCAGGTTTCGATAGGGCTACCTTTATGCAAGATAATGCCCCATGTCACAAGGCAAAGGTGGTAATGAGTTACCTTAGCGAGAAAGATTTGGAAATTATGGATTGGCCACCGCAAAGTCCTGACTTAAATCCAATAGAAAATCTTTGGAAGACCTTAGGAGTGAAAGTTATGGAAAGAAATCCCACTAACACGGAGGATTTGTGGGTGAAGCTTCAAGAAGAATGGTCTAAAATTAGTATCGGGGATTGTCAAGAACTGATTCGTTCTTGTAGTCGAAGATGTGCAGCTGTCATTGAGAGCAAGGGCTCATTTACTAAATATTGATTGTACATGTATTTTTATTGTTTTTTTGCCGTTTACACATTGTTTTTCTCAATTTTGTCCCTTACTTTTGGACGTTCCAAATTTGAAAATAAATAAATAATTGTTATAATTCTTTTTCTATCCTTTGCAAATGATTCAAATTTTAGTATGCTAATATGGATGATAACTACTACCAGTTGTCAAAATTTCAGCTTTTCACAGTTGTTATTTCTAACAAATATTAGGTTTTAAAATTTTGTCCCTTAGTTTTGGACGCTAATGTATATATATATATATATATATATATATATATATATATATATATATATATATATATATCGATTTGTACATATCCATACATATATCTCAGTTTAATCATAGAGTTAGAAAATTGTACATATATATATATGTGTGTGTGCCTGTGTATGATGTTGATGTTATTTATTTTCATGAAATCAGAATTTTTAAAGAAAGATGAAATATCCAAATGCTTTAATTTTTAAAAAAACGTAACCTCTGTCTGAAAGAGGAATAAAACAATTACTGTGCCATATAGGATTGAACTCATTCACAGTCTGTTACATGCCTATGATCGCTGCTCCACAGCATAGCGTATATTTCTGGCGCATGGCGCATGCATTGCTGATATAGCTCGGTACCATAGTGTATACTCTGTTTGAATAGTACGCTCCGCAGCATGCTATATCAAGTGACCGCCTTCAAATAGCCTCTCGCTTTTCTGTCTGTCTGTCTACCACTGTCTATGGTTAGACTATCGGTCTATCTTTGTATCTTTGTTGTGTTTATATCCTTGCTGGCAGATGATCACACTACCGATCTAGCCCTAACATCTTTTTTTTTGGGGGGGGGGGAGTAATGAACGGGCTGGTTACATTCACTTCATCGAAAACGACCAAACTAGTTATAATTCATCATCATCGATCGAAGCCTGAACTAACACCAGTCACGATGAAGATTCCGTGGCTTGAGCGACTACTGGGCCTTAAAATAAACCCAGACCTTAGCTCATACATACGATAAATCGCTAAAGATGTAGGAAAATGGTTTGTTTCCTGTACAGCTACAGTAAGTACACGACTCCTCGTGATATCATCTACCTTTCCATTTACCTTCAGACCAGGCCGAGTGCATACTTTACTCTTTTTAAGTAGGTTCACCTCAATTTATCTCACAGTTGGGTCTCTGTCTTTGGACAGAGTGCGCTCAGAGGCTTCTCTGTCAAAGGACTGAGAAAATAATACTGAAGAGGTGCCCAGCCATGGGGAACAGCAACCCGAGGCTGCGCCCTCCTATTGCACCAGAGGGAGGGACTGGTGCTCGCACCGAGGCCAATGCAACCGACGGTTGCGGGGTCTGAGCGGAATTTTTGTTCCTGTCCCGGGCGTACGCGATCGGGATCCCCGCCTAAAAATTGACCTTGTGTCACATCTCGTCCTAGTGGGGGTGGGGACAGAGTAAATATTTACCTTAAGATCAGGCCTAAAATGGAGTATTTTTCTCATGTCTGGGTAGGAGCTGCCCAGTTCTCACTTTCCAGTTTCGATAATCCAAAAGCGTTCTTTGTGGGTGACAAATTATTATCCACCCTGAAACCCCTCTCTCGAAATGTCACAAGCCTCTCACTGCTCTCTCGTTACTTATCCGCAAACTGCTCAGACAAACTATTAGGTTGGTGCAAAAATAATGAAGTAATAATGTCGTTTTGTTTGTTAAAAAATACGTCAAAAAACGACATTTTTACGTCATTATTTTTGCACCAACCTAATACATTCTTTAGTTTCACCAGTTCGACCCTTCTCGGCTAGGATCCACCATGCTACACACACTGTAGCGTACCACCCTCATTTTTTCCGTATGCCACCGGTGAAAATTAAATCGATCAGCCTCTCCTCGTCAATCACTGCTCATTGGAACCGATTTCCAAGAGGATGTTTTCCCGATCGCTACAATGTAACCTATTTAAGTCTAGGGATAGCATTTATCTTGCACACATATCGGCATAACCTGTGCCTCTTACTCTGTAACCCTCTACTTCGATTGGTCTCCGGGATTTGTTCAGGGTGAATCTCATCTTAAAAAACGTCTATTTCTGATTATAACTCTATTAACAATTTATGTGTGTATCAGTGTGTGCGTGCGTTTTAGAGATAAATGTTTCTAGTTTCTTACATTTTCATGTCAAGACAAGCATTTTAAAAACAATAGTTGCAAAAATATGTTTTTACTTATATAGAATCATATTTAAGACAAAACCACATCCATGCGAATTTTTTTTGGTCTAAAACGATTTTTCTGTAATCAGTAGCTTTTGCAAATGGCAGACTTGGTACGCATGCGCGCTGGTCCTTGTCATTTCGATCGTTTAGTGTCGTCATCCATAATTGGTGGATAACATCCACATTGAATCAGATCACTGTTGTCATTTATCCTTAGCGCATCCGTAATCCATTAAGACACCAGACATCGAAACTAGCGTTGCCTTTACCGCCAAAGGATTTTGAAGCATTTAATCCTCATGAAACGTCAACGAGATAGCGAACGTCAGATCGCAAACGATAGATAACTGCATGTGCAATGCGAAAATCTGTCGTGCGATCACTTTTCAGCCGGCTATTCATTCGTTCTACTTTACGTATGGCCTGTTTCTTGACTGACGTTATATCGCCAATTTCAACCAAAATTAAAAGCGGTTTTCTTGTACAAAGGTAAATGTAAACAAATATTTTCACTCTCCCTGGCTAGAATAAGTACAGACTGTCTTTAATCCGGCACACATAGTCGTGCCATCTCATTCCACACACACACACAGACATATATATATATATATATATATATATATATATATATATATATGTGTGTGTGTGTGTGTGTGCGTGTGTGTAATCCGTATGGGTAATCCCAAGGAGGATGAAATCCTGAGAGCTCAATGTAAATCTAGAACTAATATTTAAAAGAAAAACAGACCACTTTAAGGTACCATTGCATTATTATTATTATAATGGTACCTTAAAGTGGTCTGTTTTTCTTTTAAATTATATATATATATATATATATATATATATATATATATATATATATATATATATATATATATATATATATATATATCAGACTGTGATGCATTTACGAATTGATATATATATAGAGAGAGATAGGAACAGATTGAACATTGAGGAAAAAGAAACTTATGAACAGATATAGATAGATAGATAGATAGATAGATATTAACATACTTTGGTAGGTTCGTATATAGAGAATGGTTAAAAGAGCTTTTACCCAATTATGATATATTTACAAACTGAGGTAGATACAGAGATAAGGGGAAGGTAGAGAGATAGGTTGATAAAAAGGTACATCTGAACAAACTTAGACAGATAGATAGATAGATAGATAGATAGATTGAGACGAATAAATCAGGATATATATATATATATATATATATATATATATATATATATATATATATATATATATATATATATATATATAAACTATAAATAATAAAAATGTCTTAAAATAATTGTCGGACTTTATCCATTTCATAATGTGTGACGTCATTTGTTTACATTTGATACGCCATGAGCAGATATGAATGTACGTGATAGATTCATGGAAGATTGAAGTTTAAATACAGTAAATTCTAACCGAACGCTATTTCGTGGCCAAATCGGTAAAGGCACGTCAAGCTACATGACATTTCCGTATAGGATACAGGTTCGAATTCTGTCGGAGGACGAATATTTTCTGAGAAAATTTCTCGGACATTCAGGCCGGTAAATGTTGTTTAATACTGTTTATTACAGAGCATTTACTTAAATATTTGTATCTATAAAAAGAATGTATGAACATGAAAATGTCTTAAAATAATTGTCGGACTTTGTCCATTTGATATATATATATATATATATATATATATATAATCTCTCTTATATCCGGGTTGCTCTTATATCAGGGACTCTTATATCCGGGTTACACTATATATATATATATCAAAGTGAACATTGAAGTCAACACTCAGAGGCGACAGGCTGTTTCATGCAAGACGTCATCGTCAGGCGGCTTGACGATTGCGCCTAGCATGAAACAGCCTGTCGCCTCTGCGTGCTGAATTCAATATTCACTTTCATATTTATATTTACATGCGCTCTATCTCTGATATTGAGCACCTTATCCCATAAATATAGCATACCTTAAAACTATATTTCTTCATATATATATATATATATATATATATATATATATATATATATATATATACATGAGATAATCCTAAAGAGCCAGGCAAAACTACCTAGGTGACAAAAAATATACATGTAGAAAGAAAAGCCAAACAACGCTGGGGGTGTGCTTTAATAAACAACAAAAGACAAAAAAACTACTCTAATAACCAGTTTTTCCTATGTCTAGACCTACTAAGAATTTCCGATTTTAGGTTCAATAAATTTTTAGGTTCCTTATGGATAACAATAGCTAGTTTTTCCTCCATACATAGTGAACAGGACTTATCACCTACCTTATATTTATAACATTTTTTAATATTTCCCATTTTAAAATGGAGTCCTTTTTATCTTCTTGTTTGATCTTCGTACATATGTGGACAGTGTAGTACTATGTTTATAGGTTTCGCTATTGAAACTACTGAGGTGTTTGTAATATCGTTTTTTGAAACTGTTCTGGGTGGATCCTATGTAAACTTTAGGGTTCTTATCAATATTGTTCGATTTATATCTGTGTTTTTACTTGATAGACCATGTACTCTTGTTGGCACTTGCCTTCGAGCGGGCAGGCTTCCTTATTCCGACAATTACACATTTCAACCGGCATTACATTGATGATCCGTTTAGGTGAAACCTAGGTAGGTTTGCCTGGCTCTTTAGGATTATGTTAGGTTTTGCACTACTTAGTATATTGAGCACGTTTTTTGTCTTTTTACTCGTTTGTTTTTTTTTTCTTTGGACTTGGTGGGTTTTTTTTGTCTTGGTTTAATGTTCTTGGTTCTTTCTTTTTTTATTCCCCATTTTTCCTCGGCTACCGATTTGTTCTACTGCAAGTTGAGCTATCCGAGGTTTTTCCTAAGGAGTACCTCCATTCACACACACACACACACACACACACACACACACATACACATATATATATATATATATATATATATATATATATATATATATATATTAAAAAGAAGAGAGGTACCGCAAACGTTTTGGGCTGTAATGTAGATTTTTTTTAAAAATATTATGCTTTATTTTCTACACGTGTTTCTGGTCTCGCGACCGTCTTCAGGTAAAAGGCGGAGATTTCCACATGTTATTAAAAATAATTAATTTTTTCCTTTATGTTTTTCGATGTTAAATATTCTCGATATGAGACATTCTCTGTTTTTGTGTTAGTAATCCGAATGTCTTTCTTTCATTCAAGCTAGACGAAAAAGACCGATTAATTATTTTGGTATCGGTCTTTTTCGTCTAGCTGCATGATTGCCTGTTGTCCGTTTGCTGCTATTAGAAACTCATCCTCCCATTGCCAACTCACTCCAGGGTGGTTTGAATTCAGACTTTTCCTTCTCCTAGACTGGTCCCCAGGGGGAATTGCGCGCAAGTGAATGTAATGAACTCGACTGAAATTCGAACACGGTTCAACAATTTTTCATCACATTCCGAGCAATTATCGATTATATTACCAACTGCACATGCAAGATTATAACGTCACCCGTCCAGGTATTGACTAAGTTTGACATTGCTTAATTTCAGTGATGGAACCTGACCAGTATTTCAACAATTCATGTTTATAAATTATTAATTATTTAAAAGTTGTGTAAAATAATTATAAGAAAAAATATTAAAAATGAACTTTTAACAGTTTATCCTGAATTTTGATGTGCGACGACATATTTGAAAATTGGTAAAATATAATAAAATACAGAAACAAATAGACCTCTGTCGACTGAACTTAATAAAATTTGTTTAAATTATTTTTTTTTCTGTTTGCCAGGCTTTCATATAAGAGGTTTAGCCATCTTGACACCATTTTTCGTAAGAATCACTGAAAGATCTTTTGAGTTATTCAGCTAAAAAGAGAAAAGGTTAAAATTGTTTCCTGTCAGACCCACTGTATTCCCAAATGAGCAATGGTGAGAAGTAAAAGATCATTCAGGCCTTCAGTACTGGTAGCAATATTCACACACTGGCTTCCATTTTCAGTACATTCAAAAAACATCATAAGAATGGTGAACAGATTTAAAAAAAGTGGGAACAGTAGAGAGGAAAAGTGGATCAGGAGGTCACAACAGCAAGAGGGATGATCATTTCAACTTACAGCTAAAGAGATCAATTAGAAAAGATCCAATTCAACCCATAAGACTTTTGGCAAGTGGGAGGGAAGTTTCACCTATGACAATTCAAAGAGCAGTGAAAAAGTTCTTGCAAAGGAAATCGTACGTGAAACCACGCAAGATTTCTCCCAGATCAGTGAGAAGAATTCAGTGTAAAATTCAAGAATGATTCTTCGGAAAGAAATGCAGGAAGAATTGAAAGCATCTGGTATTATTGTCACGAAACGATCAATAAGCAATGAAATTCATAGAAGTCAACTAAGATAGATTTCTCCAAAAACAAGATCCACTAATATTCAAGAAACATAGGGATGCCGAGTTAAAAAAGGATCGTGAGCATAAGTTATAAACCTGAAACATTTAGGGAAAGTGTTTTGTAGACAGAAGAAGCAAAAAAAAAAAAGGACTATTTGAACATAATTCAAGGAATCACGTTTGAAGAAAAGACTGCATAGGCTTCGCATCGAAGAACACAATCCCAACGGTGAAATTTCGTGGTGGCATTAACATGATTTGGGGATGTTTTTTTTCTGCTAATGGTACGGGTAATTTAAAGATAATAGATGATAGAATGAATTCAAAAATATACCAAGATGTTTTTGACTCTAATTTGTTTGGGTCAATAGTAAAGCTAATGAATTGGTTTTGTAACAAGATAAAAACTACGAAAAAATGGCTTATTGAAAACAGTGTCAATACACTCGAATGGCCATCACAGTCTCCAGACCAATAGAACATTTGTGGCGTTTATTAAAAATTCAAGTTGATAAGAGAGCTCCGAAAAACATCCTTGATCTAAAGAGAATATGCAAAGACGAATGGAGTAAAACAACAACGGAAACTACACAAATCATTGATCAAAAGTTACAGAAAAAGAATCATTGCTGTTAAATTGAGTAAGGAATAATCTACAAGATATTCAATAGGTATTATAATGTATGTATACTTTTTTCGCCTCCAATCTTTTAAAATTTCATTAATATAAATAGTTTTTTTCTGAATTCTTTTGCATATTACAGCATTATGCAATGGTATACAAACATTGTATGTATTATAAAATTCTTCTATAAAATCTTTGTTAAAAAAAAATCATGGTGTACAAAAATTACCTCTCCCA
>OZ010583.1:36331637-36344137 GCA_963932145.1 Acanthosepion lycidas | reverse complement strand
AAAGTGAGGTTTTGAAGTTCCATACAGGGAATTGAGGAATTCAAAGTTATTTCTTCAAAATTATCTAAGTTGAACCAGAGTTCTCTTTAATTTTGGGGCCAAAGGCCTAATTAGCCCTCCCCAGGAGCTAGTTTAAACATCCGTATGTAGTGCGTCTTATAAACTAGTTTACAATATAATGAATAAAATTTGAGTTGCGTAATAATAATTCACGCCATTTAATAATTTATTCTAAATAAATATAATGTATTATTAGGTTGGTGCAAAAATAATGTCGGTTTTTGACGTTAAAAATGCGTCAAAAACCGACATTATTTTTGCACCAACCTAATATATATTATAAAAAAATTAACGGTTACGCTCAAATTAGGGTCAAATCACACCGGTAAGATCACCGAAGTTATGCAACGTCAAACCTGGTCAGTAGTCAATGGTTGTACTATCACTAAGTCGACATTCATCGTTTTGCTTAGCATAGTTGCAATATAGACACTAGTTTGGCGCTGTGGTTGTTGAAGAACCACAGATGTGCCAGAGCAGGCATCTGCACCAGCGGGTAACTACGTTACCAGACAAGCAACCTCGGGAAACGAGAAACTAATAGAATTATTATAAGCATATGTCGAAAATATCGGTTCTTACTAGTGTCAGTGGTTGGGTTTCTTGTTGAGGTAAAAAGTTAGTTTTTCGAATATTGATTTTTTAGTAGATAGGTAGTTTCTAGATGACAGTCTGAGGTAATACTGACTTTCTACACAATTCCACTCACTTGGTCATAGGTACAGTAAAAACAAGTGAAAATAACACTTTTTACAAGTGTTCATTTACTAATTCTCAAGGTCACATGACGGATCAGTGTGTAGGGAAGAGAGGGATTCATGAATTTTTCAAGAAATGTGTTAAATGGTCATTGCCTAATCTATCTATCTATCTATCTATCTATCTATCTATCTATCTATCTATCTATCTATTATTCGTGTCTGCATTATGGTTAATATTCTCTATGAGTCTTCTACACGTTAAATAATTCCTATTCCGGATATGCACATTCAGTGCACAGACACAGATACACACGCAGACACACAAAAACACACACACACACGCGCGAACGCACACACACACACATTTATATATATATATATATATATATATATATATATATATATATATATATATATATATATATATACATACATATATATATATATATATATGTATGTATGTATGTATGTATGTAAAGAAATGAGGAACAGTTGAACTCCCAAATCTTTCAGATGGAAAATGCCATCAGATGGTTAAGTCGCAATTAGAGAGCATCAGGCCATTCTTCACGTACGTTGGCCAAAAGTCGTGCTTACTTAACCGGTCGATATCTGCCCTACTGAATAAATTCTGTACGTTGATCAAAGTTTTATAAAAATGGGAAATAATGTGTAAAGAGAGAGAGGAGATAGAGAGAGAGAGAGATGGGCAAGGTTGAGAGGAGAAGGTCTTAGGATGAGATGTACACTTTGACGCTATGTTGGGCGACAAGGAATGCCAGACCAACGGACCGTTTAATGAATTAAAAGCAATCAGACAATCCTAGTGGCGAAAACGACCAAAGTGCCAATTCCTGATCAATTCAGCTTCATGTGTATGAATGAAGACACACACACACGTCAACCCCCAACACAAATATAGAGACTGAGATAGATAGATAGATAGATAGATAGATAGATAGATAGATAGATAGATATGAACAAACGGTCAGACTGATATATATATATATATAGATAGATAGATAGATAGATAGATAGATAGATAGATAGATAGGTTAAAGGACTCAATGTGACAGAGATGCTACCATAGTGAAATAGGAACAGACAGTGATATAGAACAAGATATGACCAGAATAATATATATATATATATATATATATATATATATATATATATATATATATAGTGAGAGAGAGAGAGAGAAAGAGAGAGATAATGAAGACGAGATAGTGAAAGATAGATAAACTGAAAGAAAAATGAATAGATACATAGGCAAAGGAACAGATTTAGATAGATAGATAGATAGATAGATAGATAGATAGATAGAAAGAAAGAAACAGACGGAGATAGATAGATAGATAGATAGATAGATAGATAGAAAGAAAGAAACAGACGGAGATAGATAGATAGATAGATAGATAGATAGATAGATAGATAGAAAGAAAGAAAGAAACAGACGGAGATAGATAGATAGATAGATAGATAGATAGATAGATAGATAGATAGAAAGAAAGAAACAGACGGAGATAGATAGATAGATAGATAGATAGATAGATAGATAGATAGAAAGAAAGAAACAGACGGAGATAGATAGATAGATAGATAGATAGATAGATAGTAAGTAAGTAAGTAAGAAATGGGTGAAGAAGGAAGTTGATACAGAGATAGATTAAATGATGGGTATTGAATTCTTTAAATAATTGAGTGTTTAAAACTTATTTTAAGACCTGTAACTCAAGCAAAATAATGCGTATTACTTTGTATGACAGTAAATCAAAATGAAAAGTTCCTTTCCAGAAGTGCCTCTTACAACATTTTCTGAGAAATATTGAAGAAATGTCCCTGCTATCGACCTCAACTAGAATTTCGCTTTTGCAAAATCATTTCTTTATGATTTGTCCATTTTTCAGACTACTTTGAAGATGAGTTAAGGTGTGGAACTGCCAAGTTGATTCCAAACTGTTTATATCTTCATAGATTGTCTTCCCGATGAATTGCATAAAATGACACAAACTATATTTCACCCCAGGAGACGGCATTTCAAAATATGTATAATATATTTAAATACGTACAAAATAATCATTACTTTATTAGATATTACAACCTCTGGCAAAATTTATCAAACTTTGAAAATATTCACTTGGATTTAATATTTTCTTTTATAAAGTATTAAAGTATAAAACGCAAATCATGTTTCATTTAACATCATTTTCCTGGCCTGACAAAATATACTTTAAACAAAGTTGCTTAATTTATTTAAATTAATGCTATAATTTTCGAACCATGTAGTGGAGAATATTAACGATAATCTAATTTGAAAAAAAAAAAAATGAAATATTTTAATTTGCATTCCTGAAACAAATAACAGCAGAAGCCTAGATATATCTGTCGACTGTGAAAAGAGAGATTCTTGCATATCTTTTCAAGCAGATGGGCATATATAATTTCAAAGAAACAAGGCTTAAACCAATGATTTTCAACGTGGGATGCATGCTCCAACAGGTGGGGCATGGTAATATTTTGGTGGGGCATGTGTAGGATGTGCACCTTTCGGCTTACCGTACCAACAAAAAAGGGGCAGTTTGAGAATGAGTTAACAGTGAATTGTTTTCTAGTGAATCTGAGTGAGAGTGTTAATATCAATGCTTGTTAATATATACGATGCATATACGGTATGCATACATAAAAATTCAAACCACCGTTGCAAGAAATTTGTTGTTGCCATTTCTATCTTCATATTTACTTGAATGTGGTTTTTCTGCTGTAACCGATTTGTTATTGAAGAAAAGAAATCGACTGGATATCACTAAACGGGGAGACTTGAGACATAAGCTGACTAAATTGGTGCCTAATATAAAATCTACTTGTAGCAGGCATGACGCACAAGGATTTCACTAACAATCATTTTCCGATGAACTCAAATTTTATTTTGTATGATTATTTCATGATTACAATGATCAAAGTATGTTATGGGATCGTACCCATAATAATAATAATAATAATGAACTATTTCATACTTAAATACTACCCCTCAGGAGTAGGAAAGGAGTCAGTCAGTAGTTCAAGTCGAGTCAAGAGTCGAGTCAGAGGCAGTCCGAAACAGAGTCACGTTCAGACAATTACTGCAAGACATTGGAATAGTGATACTGGTCGAGACTACATTGTTCTCTCTACTAAACCTGATTGTTCATACTAACACTTCTACTTCTCTGTATATATTCCTGTTTGTAATTGTTGAAACTTGACCAATGCATGGAATAATAATGCAACACAAAATGTACTTAGAACAAAATGTATTGAAACAAGAAAGTGTACACAATATTTACATATAGTCTTTTGTATATTCCTGGGAAGACCGTTCCTGGAGAATATGTTGACTGAGTTGCAGTCGGGTAGAGTCTCTGGTTGAATCTCTTGATTCCTGTATTTATCAATCCACCCACGAGGATCGAATGTGGCACAAGGCCGTTTTAATGTGGGTATCCCCGAGCCCGTAGGCTCGGCCAAAAATATGGCCTTTCTGAACCCGCCTAGACGGGTTCAGGCCCTGTCAACCTCCCCGGACGAAACCTTGCCCTTCGGCAAAACCTCGTCCGGGTTCCCCTCTGCTAATGCAGAGAGTTCGACAGTCGCCGAGAGTCTGTCTCTCGGTTTCAGAATCTCTTGATTCTTGTATTTATCAATCCACCCACGAGGATCGAATGTGGCACAAGGCCGTTTTAATGTGGGTATCCCCGAGCCCGTAGGCTCGGCCAAAAATATGGCCTTTCTGAACCTGCCTAGACGGGTTCAGGCCCTGTCAACCTCCCCGGACGAAACCTTGCCCTTCAGCAAAACCTCGTCCGGGTTCCCCTCTGCTAATGCAGCGAGTTCGACAGTCGCCGAGAGAATCTCTCGATTCCTTCCCTCTCTTCCCGGTACCAACCATATTTATATGGTCGGTACTCCACTATGCAAATTAGGTGGATCCTACCACAGCAGTAATATATTTGTGTTATTCCATACCTGTGTTCACGTTCTTCTTTATTGGTTCTACCCTGGACTATCACCGTGGTACAAGGAACCGGACCATAACAAAGTCTATGACAGAATATGCTTTCATTCGAATATTCTTTCTATTACATGTTTTGAAACTATATAAATTTAACTGTCTTTTTGTTTTGTTTTTAATTTTTTTTCTTTTACGAGCGACATAGTCTTTAGAATCTTGTTTAGAAACCAAGTTGATGGTCTTTTAAGCTTCCTTCATGTGATTTGTAGTAAAATTTTTAATATGTAAGAATTCAGTATTACAGGGGAGCGCCAGCACTTTAGAAATACCAAAGTGGAGCATGGGCACAAATCAGATGGCAACCACTGACTTAAACAAAAGAATGGCAGAGTATAATAATAGGAAAAAAATTGTAAAATTCCTTCAAGTAGGCATTCTACCATAGAGTATGGCGAAAGACTTTGGTTTTTCCAGCCACCTGTGTTTAAAATTTGAGCATATCTAATTGAAACAGGATGGTCAAAAGTGGAAAGCATACTGGTAGACCAGGAAAGACATTTTGTCAGTGTCAGGATGGGAACATCAAAGTAATGCGCTTTGAAAATAGCAAATGTACATCAAAACAAATGAAAAATAAATGGATCGAAATAAGCGGCAGTATTTTGACACAACTGTAAGAATGGAAAATGTAGAAACCAAACTAAAAAAATCACTAACGCACAAACTAAAAAAATAAGGTTAGAATTGGCTAAAGAAAAAAAATCATGGTGTATGGACGATGGTATGAAAGTGAGCTTCCTTAATAAGTCAAGAATCTGCATTGGCCAAGATGATTTTTCAACTTTTATTTGCTGTTCAAATGAAATTTGTAAAGATGACTTCCTTTGAGTCATATTACCCAGTGGATAAAAGAGTTAGTTGAATGAGCCAAAAGTAACGTGACAATAATTTGGGAAGCTGAGATATCAATGGGAATTAACTGAATCTAAGATATTCAAAGGTAGGACACATGGAATTTGAACAATCTACACGATTAAGACTAAATGAAGGGTTCGGTTTGAAATTCCAACAAATATTACCTGAAGAAGGACGAAGCTGTCAATGACCGAAACGTCGTTAATATAGCAATAAAAATGAGGCTAACAGTCCGAACAATATAAATAGTTACAATACCTAATCTCAGAAATATAGACAGATGCTTAAATGTTTTTATGATAGCATGAAAATGCGGTTACATCTGGGTGGTAATCTGTCTGGCCCATTTGAAGTAAAGAATGGAATGAAGCAGAAGAGAGAGTCTTTCTCCTATCCTTCTTGCTATTTCACTTACAATGGCATTTAAGAACCGTGATGTTGGCATATATATATATATATATATATATATATATATATATATATATATATATATATATATATACATTAGGTTTGTGCAAAAATAATGACGTAATAATGTCGTTTTTTGACGTTAAAAATACGTCAAAAGCGACATTATTACGTCATTATTTTTGCACCAACCTAATATATATATATATATATATATATATATATAAAGGAACAGCTTCATAAAATAGATCCAAATTTAGAGTTTAGAACGTCTCATGAATATACATACATACATACTTATATATTTATATATATATATATATATATATATATATATATATATATATATATATATTTATATATATATATGTGTGCGTGTGTGTGTTATGGGGTCCTCACCTTTTTCATATAAGCGTACTCGACCATAGTGTTACTTGGACTGCTGCCGTTAAATAACCGCTTGTAGAAGTCACAGTTACAAGCCCGGAGACTCTAAGGAAGTCCTACTTCGAGACTGTGTGTGTGTATGTATATATATATATATATATATATATATATATATATATATATATATTATTATTATTATTATTATTATTATTATTATTATTATTATTGCTACTAACTGCGTTCCTGGATTTACTAACAGTATTACCCATTGTATTATTGTGTAAATACATTTAATTTCTTATATTTAAGTCTTGCGTTTGTCATTCATTGGAGACCGAATTTCATCTCGGAATCCACAACAAATTGGCGACGAAGATTCGAACCCACGCGGAAAAGAAAAGATCAACAAAAGAAAAATCTTCACTCGTCGTCCAACCAGCAAATTGGCACACACACGGAAAAAAAAAAATTCGCGTCGGGCGATTCGAACTCACACGAGAAGAAGAAATAGAAAAATCCGTCCCTCGTCCACAACAAATTAGCGGCAAAGAGTTACGAAGAGTGAAAAATACATAAAATTGAGTTATCATGGAAGATTTTTAAAATATTTTGGTAGAACTGATAAAATACCAAAATGATCAACAATTACAACTACAAGAACGAATGAAAGGAAACTGGCAAAAGCAATTATTACAAACGCAAAAGCAAAAGCAAAATCAAGAAAGACAAACAGAGCTCCAGGAACTAATATTGAAAGTAGCGGGCAACGAGCAATTAGATATTGAAAAAGAATCAACATTTTCGCAAGACGCAGTGTGGAATACCATAGAGATTTTCAAATATTCTCTAGATGAGGACAAAAATTTTGGAGATTACTTCAGAAGACATGAAGACATCTTTAACATAGACTGTCAAAATTGGACTGAAGCAAAAAAGCTATCTCTACAGCTTAGAAAGATAGGAACTGAAGAATATACAAATTTTGTGGATTATATCTTGCCAAAAAAGACGAACGAATTAACATTTGACGAAGCAATGACATGTCTTAAAGAACTCTTCAGTCCGAAAACATCACTCTTCCACAAGAGGTGGAAATGCCTTAACCTGGTAAAGGGTGATAATGAGGATTATTCCACGTTTGCCGCAATCGTAAATAAACATTGTGACGACTTTAAACTAGCGGAATTAACCCCGGATAATTTCAAATGCCTCATCTTTGTTCAATGGTTAGTTTTTTACAAAGATAGCGAAATACGTAGAAGAATGCTTGCAAAATTACAAAATGAACCGGGTCTAACATTACAGCAATTATCGGAAGATTGGCAGAGATGTTTAAGCATAAAGAAAGACGCAAAGGACATTGAAGGATCAGCTGTTTCTCATATACGTAAGTTAAATAAAAGTCTACGTTCTTCACCCTCCCTGGAAAGAAAACTAAAATTTTACGACAATGAAAAAAGATTCTCACCCTCCCCGGAAAGAAAAAGAAAATTTTATGATAAGAGAAAAAGTACAACATACAGGACAAATTATGACGAATATCGGAACAAATATAAATCCCCCCATCAGCATGTTATCGATGTGGAGGATTACATTGGAACAAGGATTGCCGCTTTAGATATAAAAACTGTCTTGAATGTGGAAAAAAGGGCCACAAGGCATCCCAATGTAGAAATAGAAAAGATACTAATAGAATAAGAGCTACAAGGATGAATAACGATGACAACACCAAGGGAAGGAAATATGTGGAACTGGAAATTTTAAATAAAAAGTTTAAATTACAACTGGATTCGGGTTCCGACCTCACGATAATCAACTTACAGACATGGAGAAAACTCAACAGACCTACCATGTTACACACACAAAAAATTGCCAAGTCGGTTACAGGCAAACGAATAAAATTTGAGGGAGAAATAATCGTGAATGTTAAATTTCACGGCAAAAAAAAAAAAAAAAAACTTAAGATATACGTCATGAAAGATACTGAAAATCTAGTAGGTATCGACTGGATGCAGAAATTCAACGTTTGGGACCTACCTATCAACTCTTTTTGCAAAAAGTTAGAGGTTGAACCATCAGATACTATAAAATTGAAGGAAGAATTATATAACCAATTTCCTGAGGTATTTTCAAGCGGGTTGGGACGATGCAACAAATTTAAGACCAAAATAGAATTAAAAGAAAACGTCCAAGCAATTTTTAAAAAGAAGCGAAATGTACCGTTCGCTACTATAGAAAAATAGACAAAGAATTGGAGAGACTTGAACAAGCTGGGATTCTATCAAAAACAGAGTTTAGTGAGTGGGCTGCGCCGGTGGTTTACGTAAAAAAGAAGTCAGGAGAAATCCGCGTATGCGCAGATTTTTCGACGGGACTCAACAAGGCGATAAAAGACCACCCTTACCCACTACCAAGTCCAGAAGAAATATTTACAAAGCTCAACGGCGGTAAGATATTTTCAAAAATAGATCTAAGTGAGGCTTATCTACAAATCCCAGTACAAGAAGAGAGTACGAAAATCCTTTGCATTAATACGCACAAAGGGTTGTACAAATTCAACAGACTACCATTCGGAGTAAAAGTTGCACCTGCAATTTTTCAGCAAACGATGGACACAATGCTCACGGGCCAGAATTTCGCGACCGCTTATCTGGATGATATTCTACTTAAGAACAATAATGTTGAAGAGCACACATCACACATAAAGGAAGTTTTCAGAAGACTTCAGAACTTTGGGTTCAAAGTAAAAGGAGAAAAGTGTGATTTTTCCTAAATGAAATTAAATATTTAGGTCAGATAATAAATGAAAATGGCAGGAAACCGGACCCAGAGAGGGCATCGGCAATTAAAAATATGCCGGAACCAAAAAATGTTGCAGAGCTACAAAGTTTCCTGGGCCTAGCTAATTACTATGGCGAATTTATTGATAATATGCATAAACTGAGGGCTCCACTAAATGAGTTACTAAAAAAGGAGCATAATTGGAATTGGACAGAGGACTGTAAAAAAGCATTTAAGGAAATAATACAAAAATTAACTTCAGAGTTAACACTGACACATTTTGATCCCGAACTCGAAATCATTATTGCAAGTGACGCGAGCTCACATGGAGTAGGTGCGTGTATTTTACACAAGATGCGGAACGGTACCAACAAACCCGTTGCACACACATCTAAATCATTATTACCGGCGGAGAGAAACTATTCACAGATCGAAAAGGAGGCATTGGGCATCATTTTTGCAGTAACTCGTTTTCACAGATATCTTTATGGGAGAGAGTTCACACTCCAAACGGATCACAAGCCACTTCTTACGATTTTCGGTTTAAAAAAAGGTCTACCAGTCTATACAGCGAACAGACTTTTAAGATGGGGAACTGTGTTACTAAACTACAATTTTAAACTGGAATTCTTACCATCAAAGAAAATAGGACACGCTGACGGACTATCGCGATTAAGACCTGCGAAAAGCGAACCGTTAGAAGATTCGGTAATTGCAGCATTACAATCAGTAAGGTACTATGCAATACAATAAAGGAACTACCTGTAACGCTGCTAGAGATAAAACGAGAAGCAGAAAGAGACGAGTTTATTCAGGATACCAAGAAAAAAATAGAAGAAAAAGTGAGGAATTTAGCAGACAGTTTCTCAACATATTATTGTATAACGAGAGAGTAGAAATACCGTCACTACGATGAAGGAACTTAAAAGACTTTCACTTAGGACACCCCGGAAAAAACCGGATGAAATCACTTATGAGAAGTTTTGACTACTGGCCGAACATGGACGATGATATCACGGAAATGGTAGAAAGTTGCAAAGGTTGTGCTGCTGCGGCGAAAACACCACCCTCTATACAAAGGCGATGGCCAAAATCGACAGACCATGGTCCAGAATTCACGTGGATTACGCAGGACCCATTGAAGTTTACTACTATTTAATAACAGTAGATAGTTTCAGTAAATGGCCAGAGGTTGCCAGATTTAAACACCCGCCGACAGAAAACACCATAAACTGTTTACACGAACTATTCGCGAGATTTGGCGTCGCGGATTGTTTGGTAAGCGATAAGGGCAAACAGTTTACCTCCAGTGACTTCAAATAATTTTGTGAGACATATCAAGTAAAACATATCAAGATAGCTCCGTACCACCCGAGGTCGAACGGACGAGCTGAAAGATTCGTTTATTGACTTGCTTCAGAGGAAAAACAAATAAAATCACGGGACAGTGAAGTTGCGAGGAGAATTCAAAAAGCAAGTAATGCAGTGGTTAATTTTGAAACCTGAATATGGGGACAGCGTGGAATTTCGAGTGTGACTAAGAAAAGGTAAACTCTGCGTACATGAAATTAATATTTACGGATTTTCAGATGAACCTTTTTCCATATACCTGCCCGTCTAATTAGGGAAATATAAATGACATCATTCCTCCATACATTCTCTTGTGATGCCATTAATAATTAAACCAATCAAAAACTTTGTTTCCATTTGTGTTCATTTTTTTCTTTCAGCGAGTACACTTACCCCTCCGTCGGAGACGTTTACTACAGCGTGAAACTAATTTTATTTCAGCCTAATAGCATCGATCCCAACTAAGTGTCTTTAGCTCTAATCACCTTTATATATATATATATATATATATATATATATATATATATATATATATATATATATATATGGGTGTGGATGAAAAACTTCGAAGAAATGTTGTATATCTCTTATTCGTTTGAAGTTTATTGAGTCTGGTAAATGTAGTATCGTGAACGCTCATACAAACAAAACTGGCCTACATTATCTATGCTGAGTATGTTTACGTCTCCATCTTCTTTATTTAAAGAATTGAAGACGTCTATATTGGAACTGAAGTGTTTACTTATATGTAGGTTCTTTTTTTTAGCAAGTATGTATTTTTCAACAGCCTGAAAAAGAAGTAATCTTTTGTTACTTCAGATCCTAGCAACACGAGTCAAACTAAAGAGTCAAAATGGCGAATGGATTAAAAAAAAAACAATTTTTATACATTATTATTCGTTGAACACGTCAATGGGTATAGTTTTTTTTTATCATGCAAACAAATAACCTTATAACTGTCATTTTAATGTAATTGAAATATATAGGCTGACAAACTATGTATTCTGAATAGATTTAATTTCACTTGATACAAGGTTCGAGAGCCGCTCAAAGTAGAGTTGACCAAAGAGAAGTTTTATATTAATATAAATTGGTAAGAAGTGAATATTATGAAAATGTAGAGGAAGGTCAAGATTAAATTGTTCGATAAAGTAGGGGTGTTTTACATAAAGTGACAGTTCCTGTGTGGGGAACGGGGGCAATGTGTGTGATTCGACTCCGTGAAAGTAGAATAGAGTGTATTGGTCTGAATTGGTCAAGCTAAACAATGGAGCACGTCTGAAAAGTTGAATATGGAAGTAGCGATAGGGGAATGTGAGTTTTACAACGTTGCATATCGTTCCGCGTTTAAGGCAAAGCTTGTGGATTTAACTCCACCTATTTTCGTGGAACCACCACTAGGGGACGCTCCCCGGACTATAAATATTCTGGGATATTTTTCGTCGTCTCGTCTTATTTTTTTTCCCGCTTAGATGTCAACATGTAAGTCTCTCGCGGGGAAAAAAAAAAAAGAAACATCTCCTTTGTCAGCATTTTCAAATCTCACCGTGTGGTTTTTATTTGAATTGAACCTTCCTCATTAATCACATGCTCGGTGGCTAGTATTCGAAGTATGTATCAGTAGAACTGTATTTTTGCTAGTTCAACTCCCCTTTCACGTGAAAGGTTGCTTACTTTCCTCTATTGCAAAGACATTACCTAAACACTGAGATTTTTTCCCCACTTTTGAAGAAGAAAAATAGTTATATTTGAATATCTAATTAATTTGATTATAAAAGCCATCAACAAAACAATCACACGTTCATAAAGATAATAAAAGAGCAGACATAAAAGACTTAAAGCAGTTCATTTTAAATTTGGTTTTTTAAAGATGAATAGGTAATGTGTTATCTTTTTGAAGCACGCAC
>OZ010583.1:36281637-36329137 GCA_963932145.1 Acanthosepion lycidas | reverse complement strand
GCTTTTTCATTAATTTAGTCGGTTTTTTGGTGGTTTTTTTTTATTTGTTGATTTTTTTTTTTTTTGCATATAGTGTTTTTTGTCAAAAGCTGGATTTTTGGTTTTGAATACAAAGCAGATAAATAAAATATAAAAATATAAAAGCTGAAATGCAACTGAAGTCTTTAAGAATATTCACAAAATACAAAGAACGTGGACTGTTATTGGTCCAGGCTTTAATCAAATTTCCACCGCTGTTACGTAGTATCACTGTGACTTTTCTGCAAATACTTTCATGGTAATTGATTTGATAAACTATCTCTATATTACCATGGCTTTCTTAATTTAAGTGCGGTAATAGATTGGCAGTTAGGTCGCATCATTTTATAGTTGCAATGGCCAGATATTATTATAATTATTTTTTCACCCGGACTTCTCGCTTCGTGAAACTGTCTTGCACTCAACCATGTTATTTCTTTGCAATGTCGAGGTGCGTAGCACGACGTTATCAAGGAGGCGATCTGACTCTTCTGCTGTTTGAGACGATATGATGTAAAACCCGATGATGAAGACAGTGGATCACTGAAGACCACACTTGATGCATCTGAAATGTAGTATACAACACTTTCTCCCTTTTTCTCTCTCCCTCTCTCTCTTACCCTCTCTCTCTCTCTCTCTATATATATATATATATATATATATATATATATATATATATATATATATATATATATATTTCAGAGCTGAGGCTTTGTAGTTATTTAATTTATTTACCTTGTTCGAACTTTTTCCTCATCTTTATTGTGATGTTCACGACGTTTCGGCTGTTGTAGACTCCGAACTTCTTCAAATGATTGGAATTAGGAAATGAACCCTTTATTTCGTCCACCTGGCGTAGATTGTTCTATTTCCACGGGCCATACCTCTCCATTTAACTCTACTCTCCAAGTTCCACACTACCATCGCCAGGTATTTAACGGACAACTCTTTGAGTCAACTCACCGAATAATAAAGATGTGTAAAACATTCCGAACAAGGTAAATAATATATATATATTAGGTTGGTGCAGGTTTTCTCACATAGTAACATATATGAGAAAACGGCATTATTTCTGCACCAACCTAATATATATATATATATATATATATATATATATATATATATATATATATATATATATACAGAGCCGTCCATCGTTTATCGCGGCAAATCAGGTCCAGACTAAATTTCCGCGAAGTAGTATTCTTTATATTTAAATCGAATATTTTGTAGTTTATGGCCTTCTAAATAAGGTTTTTGACATTATAAGAGCTCTCTAGACATAAAATAACACCCCTGTAGTCCCCATTGCATTTATATTACCCAATATATTAGACAAAATAAGAGAAATAAGAACCAATATTAGACGTTACAAATATCAAATTATTGTTGCACATTAAAATTCCACACAAAATTCTTACGTATACATCGCTTCATCATCGAACAAATTGCATTATTTTCCTAGGTTAGTATGAACATAGGAAAAACTTGTTCTATAATGAAGCCATGAAGAGATGTACTGCACAACAAGGGTTAATGCTCCTCTAAAGCAAGACTTCAGTAGAAGAGTCTTCAGGCGGTTCGTCATCTTCTGCTGAAGTCATACTAAGCCTAGACGATAGGTGTCTGAGTGCGCGTCTGAAACATCGTGATAGGCAGTTGCTAGCGTTCTCTTTTCTTCTACGCGGGGGGGGGGGCTATTTTAGGGTTCCATCGTTCTCTCAAGTGCGTTCTAGAACTGCAATACATGCATCATTTGTGGGTTCCATTCGCCAATGGGACCCACAAATGATGCGTCTAATTCCTTAATAGTTATTACAACTTGTGTGAGACGCTCAAGTGTAAGGCCAACTTCCTCCCCCTGACCTCTAGGAGCATCTGGCTGCTCTTCCTCCTCCACACTGGCAGACTTAGTCATCTCCACCAATTCCTGGTCAGTTAAGTGATCCGAATACGTCTTCGGTAGCACATCCACGTCATTGAGTGTCATATGCACCAAATCCTCTCCTCTTAGCATCCGTGAAAGCTCAACTGCTTTATCCCCTGCCCCTTGGATTATATCCTCTGGGCTGAATCATTTGTAATAGTAGACAATGTTCGATGACACGTAACTTTATTTATTCGGCGGGTGAATGTTTACTTTTCTTTCTTTTCTTTTTTTAATCGTTTCACCACAAGCAAGGCGGGAAGCCACTAGGACACAAGGGTTTACAGAAGATTTGGAGCAAGATCAGATAGGAGTGATAGAGGAAAGGATGAGGAGAAGGATAGTGGATAGATCAAGGCAACTGGAGATGTCGATTGACATTACATTTGAATAGTTGGAGATTATAGCTCTCAGGGAAACAGGAATATGGGAGGGAGTTCCCCAGGCGAGAGGTGCGAGACATGAAGCTATTCGAGTAGAAGAGACGGCTACATTTAGGAGTTTAGACAGTGAGAGCGGGATGCCAGCCTAGTAGGGCGCTTGAATTCATGAAGTCTGGAAACCAGCGAATGCAGCTCCTCGGAGCAATTACCATGAAAGTATTTGTAAGACAGAGAGGCGACGGCACGTCTGTGAAGAGCGACTGTAGACGAGATGCCAGATCAGGGCCAATTATATTGCATATCCGCCTCCGGGGCTTATCAAGAACCCCGAGGCAAACAGAAGGGGCTCCAGACCTTATATGGCCGCAATACTCCATGCAAGGGCGAATTGTTGATTTGTAGATTTGAAGGATCGATTCCGGGGAGAAAAATTTCCTGGCGCGGCACAGGGAGCCAATTTTCCTTGCGGTGGACGAAGCAATTGAATCTATGTATTTAACGCAACATTTTCGTCAGTCTAGCGTAACTTTTATTGGTTTGTAAGCGGAATCAATGAGCAGATTTCAAATACACGTCCGATTAATTCTCTCAAATAACAGATAAATCCATTCTTCTGTTTATGAAATAGCAGGGTAGAATATGTTCTCTTGCTTTGGGTTGAAGCTAGTCTTAGCGAAGAAATACATTGAATAAGAATACGGTTGAAAAGTCAATGGTAAACTACTACACTATGTTTCCGAAACAGAATTAATGACAAATAACAGATAATACCCAAAAATGAATCTATTGAGAGCCATGATTCCCTGAAGGGACATAGAATTTGTGGTGTCCTCCCTTTAATGAGTCGATGGCGGACCCTTTCACTCTGTATAAGACTGGTTGGAGATTAAGTCTCTGGAGAGGAACAGTGTAACCACGGACTCTCAAGTCTTGTAATACTCTTCTGTTCAAGCTAATATTTATCTGCAAACACTTCTTTTGTTATTCCGTAACCACTCATTTGGTTACAACAAAATTACTTCAAAAAATTGATCGATGTTTGTCGCAACTCGGACGTACGCGAAGTCTAAAAACAATTTAACGAACAGTTCCGTTGTTTGTATTCCCCCATACACAACCTTCTTAAATTAAGAGATCTTTTATCCAAGTTTATATTTAACGCAGGCCCAGTTTGTTTTCCAATCATGAGACTCGAGATCAAATCTCGTTATGGTCCATTTGTCATCAGTCTGGGTAGGCAATCCCAGCGTGCGTCATCTTTGGAAAGTGTCTGACTCAAGCATTGTGAGTGAAATTGGGAAGATGGACATATTTTGGGAGCCGTCGTGACCGAGCGTTTCAGCTTACTGAACTTTTTCAGATTGTTCGACAGGCAATGCACTAACTCCCAGAAACTGCAACTACCCCTAGCCCTAAGCCTATTTGCAAAATTAAACACAGGTGAGCTCTGTGGGTGTTGAACAGGCACAAATTTGCTTCATCATGCATCATTTGTGGGTCCCTTTGGCGAATCGGACCCACAAATGTATTGCGGTTCCAGAATGCAGTTGATGGAGCCCTAAAAATGCACCCCCCCCGTCTCACGCTGAAGAAAAGAGAGCGCCAACAGCTGCCTGTCACGATGTTTTTCAGCCGCGCACTCAGACACCCACTGCCTAGGCTTCAGCAGAAGACGACGAATCACCTGAAGACGACGAATCACCTGAAGACTCTTTTACTAAAGTCTTGCTTTAGAGAAGCAGTAACCTTTGTTTTGCAGTACATCTCTTCATGGCTTCATTATAGAACAAGTTTTTCCTAGGTTAACTCTAAACTAAGAAAATAATCCAACTTGTTCGATGATGAAGTAATGTATACGTAAGAAATTTGTGTGCGATTTTAATGTACAATAATAATAATAATAATAATATCATATTTGTAACATCTAATATTGGTTATTTTCTCTTATTTTGTCTAATATATTGAGTAATATAAGTGTAAAGGGGACTACGGGGGTGTTATTTTATGTCTAGAGAGCTCTTATAATGTCATAAGCAGACGTCTGTAACAGGAGTTTGCTTGTCTCATGCATACTCAGATACGAACGACCAGCCATTACTATTATATTCAATGCCAACCTACAATTTTACAAAAGTGAAATAAAATTTTTAAATAAATAAAAAATAAACGCTTTATGATAAATATAATCTTTTTTGTTCAAAACATTGCAAAATTTATATTCTTATATCGACACTAACCAAAAAACAAAAACAAATCATATTACTACTCTAATTCGATTATCAGGAAAGTTCACCGAAGTTCGAAAACAACCAACGTTCATGAATATCTTCATTATTTAATGTGCAGACCTCAATCTGCTCAGTCATCAATTAGTTTTACATCAAAATATACAAATCATCAGGAAAGTTTTTTTTTCTCACGAGTAAATGAAACCTATTCTTTAAAATCATTCAACAGCAAGCAAGGCAATAAAGTCACTAAGACGTAGAATTTTGGATTTCACATTCTAACTGCTTTTTACTTGTCCGATGAGGTGAATATCTTTTCTAGGCAAAATTTTCACCCGTCTCCTTAATCGTCCGTAATCTCTATATTTTAGATAGACTCCGAGTCGGTGTTCAAACCATTTCATCACAGTAATGTGCGTAATAGTTCATCCTATACTTAATGTTCGAAATCTGATAAATGATAAGTTAAATATATTTGCTAATCTGTTACGCCTAAACGATACCAGCCCTTGCTAGTATGTATTTTTCAGTGTGGAAATGCCCTTAACAAATGTGACACAAGGTAGATGTTTAAAACGAGTTTAACGGCAACACAGTGGGACAATTGCCCAAGCCCGTTCGGCATTTTCTTTTTTTGAGGTCGCTTCAAGCGCCGGGCAACAATAAACCCATTCCTCTCCCGAAGAAGATGCTTGTACCGTTCTAAATGTGTACGTAGCTCGTTGCAGTAGGATTCAGACATTTACATTTGGAACAAACCAGGAACTCGAAGTGGAAAGCCGTAACAGAACATGAGTAATATTAGGTTGGTGCAAAAATAATGACGTAATAATGTCGTTTTTTGACGTTAAAAATACGTCAAAAAACGACATTATTACGTCATTATTTTTGCACCAACCTAATAACAGCAAGTCATTTTCAAGGGAAGACAGACAAAAAAAAAAAAAAAAAATGGAGAGAAATTCTGGATCTAATAAAAGAGAGATAAATATTAACACTCCAAAACATAGGTCGCTGTTTTTGTTTGTTGCATTGCAGTTTATGTGATGATGCATTTCTGCAAGTCACTGCACAAACTGGTTAACCTCCGAGGTCGGCTGTATACGTATACATCTGATTCGCTACGTTCACAGGTTATTTCTCGACATTAGGGTTGTGATCGAATTCAACAAAGAATAAAAACAAATGCTTCTCAAGACACTGGTTGGGGAGCAGAAAAAAGATTCTCACTTAATCGCCAAGCTCTTCTTTCTGCCTCGAGAAATGCGAACTTTTGGTATTCACTAACTAACCCTGACACACTCACATCCTAACCCTCATACAAACTGCTGGCCATTTCACTCACTACCAGCTGACTCCCTAAACTCCTGGTCATTTCACTGACCACTGATTATATGGATACTGACTGGAGGACCTATCCGTCCTCTTGTGTTTCATCAATCGGAAAAGGGGACCACACATTCAGCTTTTGTGGGGTCAGTTTTTCAAAGGGTTCTACTTTTATGCTTACCTAAAATCACTAACAATATTTTATGTTTGCAAATTCAAAGGCTGGTAGAGACAGGAGTTCTGAAAAATCCTGGTCATTAAATTGACTCAGTGATTGGCTGGGACAAGATTCCTAAGAAACTTTGGTCATCAAATTGAATTAAAAAGGAAAAGAATCTATTTATCTTCTAACGATGAGTGAGAAATCGTATTGCTACATTTAAGTATTAATTTAGGCCTATGAATGTTTGTTATTTACTCTTAGTTTGCAGCAAACTGGGAGATGATCGCCCCTATAATCAGTACGTTTATATTTTATAGAGTGCCAAACTGTATTTAGAAATCGTCTGTTAATGGTTCGCTAGTAAAGAAACAAAAATGTGGTTCTACAGTAGGTTACTGAGAGCCGCATGGACTGAACATGTCAGCAATGGCGAAGTTTTAAAGAAAATGGAAACAAAAAGGACACTTATACTTAACATCAGAAAGAGACAGTTGAAAATTCTAGGGCACATAATGAAGAAAATTTGGTTTGTTTTGTTTTGTTTTACGGCATATCAACCTCAATGGCTAATTTAATGCCGACAGAATTTTTATTGCTGGTAATGTTTTTCTTCAGAAATCTATTTCTGGGAATATTTTTCCTCGAAGAAATCTATAACTGGTCATATTTTTTTCCAAAGAATTTATAACTGTTTGTATTGCTGGTATTTTTTTTAAAGTATTGCTGATAATAATTTTTCCTTCAAATGGCGATGGAAATCGGCCGGATGGCATTGCCATTTTCCCTTTTAAAATGGGGAAGTCGTTGATTTTGGATGCGACCTGTGCAGATACATTTTCGGCCGGTAATTTGATCAGATCCGCGGTTGAGCCGGGATCCGTCACCTGGGTCGCAGAGATGAAAAAATAGTCAAATATTCTTCTCTTGCTGATAGATTTTTACTCCTGTGGCAGTGGAGACTTCAGGTCTTATTGGCCCTCGTTCGATGGCGTTCCTTCGGGGGATTGGCGCGATTGCGTCTCGATTAAGGGACGAGGCTTGCGAAACGGAGTGGCTCTTGCAGCGTGTCTCACTGGCCATGGTTCGAGGTAATGCTTTCTCCATCATTGCGGCTGGCAGAGGATAGAAAAATATTGTTTATAGTTACGTTGTTCTGGAATTGTCATCAGTGTTCATCTGAACTTGTTTTGTTTCAATAAATTTATCCTCATATTTTTTTAACTTAATAGGAATAAAAAAAATATTACAAAGTATTTCTGGTATAAAAACCTATTTTTATACAAGTTTGGATGTTAACTATTTGCCCATAGCTAGGGCCCTAACAGGTGCTACCACCCCGGTTCAGGGTGGACCTGGGAATACCATCAATTAAGAGGTGGTTCTACGTTCCTAAAAACCTCCTGATCAAAGGTCTTGCTGCTGGATGTAGTTTATCGTCTTACCCAGGACGCGAATGTAGTTTATCGTTATACCCAGGACGGTAATGAAGAAAGAGGATTTCGGAAATTTGATGCTCACAGGACAGATTGAAAAGAAAAGGGCAGAGGCAAAAATACACAACCTAATCAACGAACTTGAGCAAATAGATGACGGAATGTTTAGGAGAGATAACAAAAAGACAACATTTATTAAGAGCTACAAAGGACAGGAAATTGTGGAGAGCCATGACTGCCAAATTCTTGAAGGGGCACAGTATATATAAGTAATCCCACAGCAGGATTAAAATCAAGAGCGCTCAAAAAGCAGATGAAATCTGTTAGAGATTTAATAGCAAACTAGAACAATGGCTTCTCAGAACTCGTCTCTAGCAAGGGACCACGTGGAGCCCCACATCGTCGATTCAAGGATCAGTTCAAACACCTTGCTGGGGACATAAATCGATCCGGTGAATTGGGAGACGGAAGCCGCAGAAAGAACTAATTGATGTAGAGCAGTCCACGAAAAAATAACAACATCCTACGAAAACACCTAAAGGCTTCTATTAGGTTGGTGCAAAAAAAATGACGCTTTTAACGTTAAAAAATACGTCAAAAAACGTCATTATTTTTGCACCAGCCTAATAGAAGATAGGAAAAGAGTCCAAAGAAAAGCCAAAGATCGCTATCCACTGAATCTCCCTATGGTGGCTGTGTGGCGCCGTTTCAGTTGTGACATGCGACTCATTTCACACAGAAGGAAATGTCGATAAGCACCCCAATACTCGGCAACATTTTCCGCCAACGACAAGCACAATCTGGTAGACTGGGCGATTTAGCTGTGTTTTCATCCAGTGTGATGATGACATGGCATCCTTGGGCAAAGGGTTTCCTAGTCTGAATTCAATGGCATCCAATAGAATCAACACAGATATGCAAAAGAAAAGGATGACGTGCTTCGTTGCGCAGTGACCCTACAATCAAACCTGGTCATGGGGGGACGTATGTTGATGATGATATTGAAGAGAATAATATCAACAATCAACAGCTGGAGTATGGGTTTGGAAGATCTTTACAAGTTTTCATGTTATTATACTTTAGTTAACACTGAATATTTTTGCCCCTAGAGACAGAAGAATATTTAAAAGTAATTCCGCTCTCTGTGGATGCCATCGAAGTTTAATCGCGTTTCATATTACAATGGAAAATAAAAACACCATTCCCTGCAATCTTTTGACAGAGTTTACAAAGGCCGGGCGGAACCGCTCCCTAAAAATAAGGGAAAAGGAATAATTCGTGTTTACAGACTTTGAAATCAAGAACGAAATGATGGAAAAACTTTGTCTCGGTACAACAGGCATGAAGATTTTAATCGAGAAAATATTCTTCTAAGAACAGCAAAGACTATTTCGATTAATTTTTTAGATACTCCTGTTCTTTGATATACCGTGTCCCTTCTGGACGTGGGCAGTCATGTCGCTCCACAACTTTCATTCCTTTGTAGTGCGAAACAATTTTTATCATTTTTATTCTCCTTCGATTCTGTCATCCATTTACACATAGCCGCTATATAGGTAATTCACTGTTTCCCCTTTGCGGCTTTTCTTCAGTATGCCCTGTGAGTGTTAAATTCTCCAAGCTATATTTCCTCATTATGTGACCCAGATATTACTATTGTTTCTTTCTGTTTTTTTGCTATGGAATATTAATGTTGAAATTATTCTTTCTGCAATTGGTGCACTTTGAACGCCACCTAGAAGAATGAAAGTGCGCCACCTAGAAGAATGAAAGTGCGCCACCTAGAAGAATGAAAGTGCGCCACCTAGAAGAATGAAAGTGCGCCACCTAGAAGAATGAAAGTGCGCCACCTAGAAGAATGAAATTGCGCCACCTAGAAGAATGAAAGTGCGCCACCTAGAAGAATGAAAGTGCGCCACCTAGAAGAATGAAAGTGCGCCACCTAGAAGAATGAAAGTGCGCCACCTAGAAGAATGAAATTGCGCCACCTAGAAGAATGAAAGTGCGCCACCTAGAAGAATGAAAGTGCGCCACCTAGAAGAATGAAAGTGCGCCACCTAGAAGAATGAAAGTGCGCCACCTAGAAGAATGAAAGTGCGCCACCTAGAAGAATGAAAGTGCGCCACCTAGAAGAATGAAATTGCGCCACCTAGAAGAATGAAAGTGCGCCACCTAGAAGAATGAAAGTGCGCCACCTAGAAGAATGAAAGTGCGCCACCTAGAAGAATGAAAGTGCGCCACCTAGAAGAATGAAAGTGCGCCACCTAGAAGAATGAAATTGCGCCATCTAGAAGAATGAAAGTGCGCCACCTAGAAGAATGAAAGTGCGCCACCTAGAAGAATGAAAGTGCGCCACCTAGAAGAATGAAATTGCGCCACCTAGAAGAATGAAAGTGCGCCACCTAGAAGAATGAAAGTGCGCCACCTAGAAGAATGAAATTGCGCCACCTAGAAGAATGAAAGTGCGCCACCTAGAAGAATGAAAGTGCGCCACCTAGAAGAATGAAAGTGCGCCACCTAGAAGAATGAAACTGCGCCACCTAGAAGAATGAAAGTGCGCCACCTAGAAGAATGAAAGTGCGCCACCTAGAAGAATGAAATTGCGCCACCTAGAAGAATGAAAGTGCGCCACCTAGAAGAATGAAAGTGCGCCACCTAGAAGAATGAAAGTGCGCCACCTAGAAGAATGAAAGTGCGCCACCTAGAAGAATGAAAGTGCGCCACCTAGAAGAATGAAAGTGCGCCACCTAGAAGAATGAAAGTGCGCCACCTAGAAGAATGAAAGTGCGCCACCTAGAAGAATGAAATTGCGCCACCTAGAAGAATGAAAGTGCGCCACCTAGAAGAATAAAAGTGCGCCACCTAGAAGAATGAAAGTGCGCCACCTAGAAGAATGAAAGTGCGCCACCTAGAAGAATGAAATTGCGCCACCTAGAAGAATGAAAGTGCGCCACCTAGAAGAATGAAAGTGCGCCACCTAGAAGAATGAAAGTGCGCCACCTAGAAGAATGAAAGTGCGCCACCTAGAAGAATGAAAGTGCGCCACCTAGAAGAATGAAAGTGCGCCACCTAGAAGAATGAAATTGCGCCACCTAGAAGAATGAAAGTGCGCCACCTAGAAGAATGAAAGTGCGCCACCTAGAAGAATGAAAGTGCGCCACCTAGAAGAATGAAAGTGCGCCACCTAGAAGAATGAAATTGCGCCACCTAGAAGTATGAAAGTGCGCCACCTAGAAGAATGAAAGTGCGCCACCTAGAAGAATGAAAGTGCGCCACCTAGAAGAATGAAAGTGCGCCACCTAGAAGAATGAAAGTGCGCCACCTAGAAGAATGAAATTGCGCCACCTAGAAGAATGAAAGTGCGCCACCTAGAAGAATGAAAGTGCGCCACCTAGAAGAATGAAAGTGCGCCACCTAGAAGAATGAAAGTGCGCCACCTAGAAGAATGGAGGATCGCATAAAGAGAACTGGAATTGGGATAAAGACTATAGTTTATTTACATTGTTCGGACTGTTGTCCTCATCTTTATTGTCCTGTTCACGACGTTTCGGCCATTGTACGCTCCGGATTGACATTTCGAACTGAGACCTTTATTTCGTCCACCGAAGGTAGATTGTTCTAGTTCCAAGTGCCATGCCTCATCCGGATATCTCAGTTATCTCCCTTTTAACTCAACTCTCCAAGTTTTTCCTGCCATAGTCAGGTATTGAACTCACAACACTGTGGGTCAAGTACACATGGCCCACTTGATAAAAGCGTTGGTTAGATTCAGTGACTTGACCCAAAGAGTTGTGAGTTCAATACCTGGCTACGGCAGTGGTGATGAAAAACTTGTAGAGTTGAGTTAAAGTAAGATAAATGAGACATCCGGATGAGGCATGACACGTGGTATTAGAACAATCTAGCTCCGGTAGACGAAATAAAGGATGCAGTTCGAAATTCCTAACAATGTAAATTATGTAAATAATTACAGTACCTTATCTCAGAAATATAGATAGATAGAAAAATACCGTCGTTTATTCCACAAGGTTTCACCAAATAGATCTCAAATTGTGAGTGGTCTTGTTGATACCAAGACTCAAGAACAGAATTCTATTGACTACGTCAGTTCACGACACAACAGTAACAACAATAATAATAACTTTGCTTAATGAGGAATCTTTTTAATATTCGGACTATTTTCCTCATCGTTATTGCTGTAACCACAACGTTTCAGGTGTTGTGCCCTCCGGACTTCATCCGGAGTATATCGATCTGGAAACGTTGTGATAAAAGTTTAAGACAATAGTCTGACTATAGTTTTGTTTCTATTTTTTAAATCAATTCACCCCAAGCAAGGCGATAATGCCACTAAAACACAAAGGGGATATTGGGAGTGAAAAAGAAAGAGAAGAATTTAGAAGGAACCGGAAATCTATTCCTAAACAGAAAAAAAGGGGATAAAACTCTACTCCTGTTAAAAATACCCAGGGGTGGGGTTGAACCAGTGTGTAAACAATGATAACTCCTCATCCCAGAAATTCAGATATGAGAATCTTGCTGATAATATATTTTACGGGTTGCGTCTTGCTTTATGTTGCGAAATTAGTTAATAGCTTTGTCAGAAATTCATACTGCTCCAATAGCAGGAACCAATACACGACCAAGTTATAGCTGGAAGCACGGATTCTCAACATTGACATTATGCAGCGTCAAGTCAGTTCATAGTTTGGTGACAGTTAAGAGACAACAGATACCGTAAGCTATTTTTATATGGCGTTATGTTGTTAATTGCGACATAAGAAATTTGAAATTTCGCTGGCGTTTTTTCTTACCGAGAAGAACGATATTGACACTAATTTCAACTGAATACTTTCTCCTATTATATTTACAACATTTGATTTACATTTAAATGGCAGGATGGTAAACTCGGTAATTTTTTTAGAAATCCCGGCAAATATTTAAAGAAAGTGATAAAAAACTATTTCAGTTATGCCATGCTTGAAAGAATGAAATCGCTGGAAAATTAGTTAATGGTGAATTAAACATTTTCCAATTTTATTTTCACATGGATTAGTTGTTTTCCTCTAAATATGAAGAAAAAATAGTAGATAGAAATAGGTAAGTCAGAAAAAACGGAGTAAGAAAAGCCGAAATGAAAGGGTACCATCTGGAAGGAGAAATTGAATAGAATATCGTGAATAATAATAATAATAATAATAATAATAATAATGATAATAATAATAAATAACAAAGGAAGGAAGGATAGGGAAGAAACATGAGAAAGTGATTGAAAGAAAGAAAAAGTGCTAAAGAAAAAAAGATAGAAAGAAAAGTTTAAAAAGGGTATAAACGTTAAAAAAAACGTGTGATAGAGAAGAGGTAAAATGTTTAAAAAGTAAAGAAACTAGAGGAAGATAGGGAAAGAAAGAAAGAAAGAAAGAAAGAAAGAAAGGAAGAAAGAAAGGAAGAAGGCGAAAATAAGAAAAAGATAAAGAGTGAGGTAGGTATAAGAAATGAAAGAAAGTTAATATAAGAAAGAAAGAAAGAAAGAAAGAAATGCAAATTGAAAGAAATTGGTATTAACTTAAGATAGAAATAGACAAACAAGAAAGAAAGAAATAAATAAAGAAAGAAAGAATGAAAGAAAGCTTATAAGATAGAAACAGGCAAACAAGAAAGAAAGAAAGAAGGAAAGAAAGAAAGAACGTAGAATTAAGTTAAGATAGAAACAGGTAAACAAGAAAGAAAGAAGAAAGAAAGAAAGAAAGAAAGAAAGAACGTAGAATTAAGTTAAGATAGTAACAGGCAAGCAAGAAAGAAAGAAAGAAAGAAGAAAGAAAGATTGAAAGAAAGAAAGAAAGTAGAATTAAGTTAAGATAGAAAAAGGCATACAAGAAAGAAAGAAAGAAAGAAGAAAGAAAGAAAAAAGAAAGAAAGAAAGAAAGAAAGAACGTAGAATTATGTTAAGATAGAAACAGGTAAACAAGAAAGAAAGAAAGAAAGAAAGAAAGAAAGAAAGAAAGAACGTAGAATTAAGTTAAGATAGTAACAGGCAAGCAAGAAAGAAAGAAAGAAAGAAGAAAGAAAGAAAGAAAGAAAAAAGAAAGAAAGTAGCATTAAGTTAAGATAGAAACAGGCAAAAAAGAAAGAAAGAAAGAAAGAAGAAAGAAAGAAAGAAAGAAAGAAAGAAAGAAAAAAAGAAAGAAAGAAGAAAGAAAGAAAGAAGAAAGAAAGAAAGAACGTAGAATTAAGTTAAGATAGTAACAGGCAAGCAAGCAAGAAAGAAAGAAGGAAAGAAGAAAGAAAGAAAAAAAAAAGAATGAAAGAAAGAAAGAACGTAGAATTAAGTTAAGCTAGTAACAGGCAAACAAGAAAGAAAGAAAGAAAGAAAGAAAGAAAGAAAGAAAGAAAGAAAGAAGAAAGAAAGAAAGAAAGAAAGAAAGAAAGAAAGAACGTAGAATTAAGTTAAGATAGTAACAGGCAAGCAAACAAGAAAGAAAGAAAGAAAGAAAGAAGGAAAGAAAGAATGAATGAATGAATGAATGAAAGAAACGAAGATAAATGATTATGAAATAAAGAAACAAGATGAAAATAGGGAAAAAATAAGAAGAGGCAGATAGGATTTTTTTTATAAAGAATGAAACAAATGGAAAATAAGGAGAGAAAGTAACAAAAGGGTGAAAGAGAAAAGAAAAAAAAAGAGGAAGCAAAGAAAGAGAGAAGAGGAGTGTTCGGAAAAAGAAGGAAGAAAGAAAGGAAGAAAGAAAGAATGAAGGTATAATAAATGAAAAGAAAGAAAGAATATAGGGAAATAAAGGAAGAACAGGGTGTTAATGAAAAGAACGAAGACAAATGTAGGGAAAAGAAATGAATATAATTAATGATATAATTAAAAAAAGAAAGAAAGAAGAGGAATGTAGAGAAAACAAAGAAAAGAAAGATAATGAAACGAATGAAAGGAAGAGGAGGAATGTAGACAAAAAAGGAAAGAATATGGAGATAATGAAAAGAAAGAAAGAAAGAAAGAAAGGAAGAAAGGAAGGAAGGAAGGAAGAAAGAAAGAAAGGAAGGAAGAAAAGGGAAAATTATTGAAAAGTTAGCAGAGTAAAGGAGATAAATCTTTTTTAAAGATTGGATGGAGCATACACCTAAAGAAGGATGAGATGTCGAAATAAAGTGGTCGAAACCGTCGCGAGATGGTCAACAAGCTCGCCCTTCAGGTCAATTCCACGTCGGAGTCAGTGTGATCCTCCTCGACTGTCTGCGTTCTAAATGACTACAGAAAATTGAACGTCTACTGTAGAGCGAAGATTGGCACACTTATGTCTTTGACTAATTCACTAGCGTAGTGATTTCGATATTCATCAGGGCTCAATTACCTGAGCCTGAAATCAAACTAAGCCAGAACGAATATATGTTTAATAAAGCCATAGTTATAAAGTTAATTAGCTAGCTATGCTAATTTGCTAGTATAGGAACTTGATTCTCACTGGGTCACTCGCAAGCAAAACTAGGATAATTTTTTATTAATTAGTATTAAGTATTTTTTCTAGATATTCCTGTTTTCTAGTTGTGCCAGGAGTGTGTTCGAACTGAGGGAAAGCTAGTATTTTGAATGCTGATTCCCAGCCTCCAGTTTTCCTTAACTCCCTAAGATTAATGAAAATCAGCAATAATAAATTGTAACGAGAGAAAAAAAATAAGAGAAAAACCTATCAGACAAAAAGTAGCGTTTCAAAGAATGAGAGCGATGAAAAAAGAAAGAAGATAATTTAGAAGGAAATAAAAATTAAAAGTAAGAAATAGGGCAAATGATAACTCGATAGATAGGCAGACAGACAGACGGATAGAAGTACACACAAAGACAGTGGAGTGTTAAGGTAGGGATCGCAGTGTGTGGCCAGACATTTCTCTATCGATTTCACTTTTAACATATGGCAGATTGCGCGCCAGAATCGATTTTTACGAGTGAGATCCGGCACCGTTTATTGCGATGGCTGGGCAAAAAGTAATGTGCTATGGAAGGATTTGCTAGCAATTATCATAGACCTTGAGCCTTTTCAGCCTCCACACAATTTATAGCAGCCAAGATGAGGAAGATCGACTCATCACGAACGTTGAGCTTCGTGAAGTTAAACACTTTCCTTAATTTTTTCTTTTTCGTTCTTCTATTCGTGTTGTTGTTACTCTTCTTCTTCTTCTTCTTCTTCTTCTTCTTCTTCTTCTTATTATTATTATTATTATTATTATTATTATTACCTGAATTCCATCTTTTGTTACTTGATTTAACTTGCTATCGGTTTCTGCAGCTGTCATGCATGTTTCTAATTTGGTTTCTGTTTCGTTCGCCCGGTCTTTCTTTCTTTCTTTCTTTACACCTCCTGCTAAACAACATATTTCATTTCTTTCTTTCTTTCTTTCTTTCTTTCTTTCTTTCTTTCTTTCTTTCTTTCTTTCCCATCTCCCCACCTCCTCGTAAATAACCAGTTGCATATGTTTGTTTGTTTTGTTTGTTTGTTTGCTTGTTTGTTTGTTTGCTTGCTTGTTTGTTTATTTGTTTGTTTGTTTGTTTGTTTGTTTGTTTCTTTCTTTCTTTCTCCACCTCGTCGTAAATACCCAGTTGTATATGTTTGTTTGTTTGTTTGTTTGTTTCTTTCTTTCTTTCTTAATTCACTTCTTCAGAGAGATCGTTCCTTCTATCTGCTATTATTTTTCTTTATCCTAACTTTTGAATCTTTTACTTAAGGTGTTCTTTTAACATGACCCTGTAAGTAAATTTTAGTACATATCAACATTAAATATTTGCCATAGAACCTTGCAGTATCATAACACCTTTTCTCACGAGATGCTCTATTATGACGGTACCGTACTACAGGGCGCTAGATTTAGTCATGAATACTTACCAGACTATGATAATCAGTTAGTTACATATTGCAAATATAATGAGTTGGATTCCAACATATAGCGTCACTATTTGAGCAATTTATCTAGTAAGTTAACGTAAATTAGTATTCAAATTTCTTAGATGAAGGAAAATACTACATTTGATTTCTAAATACAGAGATTGGTTTTGAAGAAAATGTCCGGAATTCCGTAATCTAGATCTAACCTTCTAACCAAATGGATAAATAGAGCGATATCATTTACATTCGTGTTGAGACGATACGCAAGTCATGGGAAGATGGCGATCTCAAGTCATGTAGAAAAGAATCTCATTTTTATCTGTTGGCATTTTTAACTCGGCCATCATTTTTATTTTTCTGATAATGCAATTAATTTACCATCTCGTAAATTAGTTTAAAATATTTGAAAGCCTGGCCATAATCTTATTTAGAAGCAACAGATTGTATTCACCTTATGACTCAGATCGCGAGTAGAAAACGCTTCATTTTGCACATGTACTTGGATTTGCATTTGATTGGTTGAAGTCATGGAGCGCTGATTGGAAAATGTTGACTTCACCTAACATTTTGCCGGAAGCTCGCTTTATTTTTCTTCTTTATGACACTTGCTTCACCGATCAAAAAAATAAGTTTTCAATCACAAAAATTGTAATGAAGAATTAAATAAATAAAAAGCTAGAGTTTCACCCCACAAAAAATGAAAGCACTTCATATCACAAAATCTGTAATTTGAATTTAATAGCATTAATGTATAAAGAAAAGAAAGAAAGAAGAGAATGATAAGAAAGAAAGAAAGAAAGAAAGAAAGGAAAGAATGAATCAAGGAAGGAAATGAAAAAGGACGACTAGAGGAAAGATAAGAGGTAAATAAGAAAAATAAAGAAAGAAGAAAATTAAATGGAAGAGAAAGAAAGTAACAGGACGAGCTTAGATAAAATTAAAAACGAGTATAGAAACAATCAAAAGAGAGAAAAAAGAAAGATAAAAAGTACAAAAGGGCGAATATAGGTAAAACTTTAGAAGGGATAAATAGGAAAAATAAAGAAAGTATAAAATAGGGAGGAAAAGAAAGAAAAAATAAAAATAAAAAAAAACAATAAATAATAAAAATAAATAAAAACAAGCAAAATAATCTAACCCAAATAAATAAATAAAAAAATAAACGACTTCCTGCAAAATAACCGCCAAAATAGGCTACCCACAATGCACCACTGACACGTATATATAAACAGCCGAGGAAAAAAACAACACTCGTGGCCTGACGATTATATATATATATATATATATATATATATCTGTGTGTGGAAAAAAAAACTGGTACAGTGTTAGTCTTTGAAGAAAGTGTTAAACTTTTTAAAAAAATAATATTTTCACTATTCTTCAATTATGTTATGTAGAATATTGTCATAATCAGGATGGTAAAAAGGTTGAGAAACACTGCTGTAGACGATAATATTACAGATGCTTGATCAACTATTTTCTTTTTTTTTTGTCATTGTTTTGTTATTCCGTATATTTTCATATTTTTGCTTTTATTTATTTGTATATATATGTAGTCGCCTTGACTTCAATGAACACTTTTATATTTACACACGCTCTAAGTTGCAAATTAAAAAAAAAGTTAATAATGTTCTTTTATAAGAGTATTTATTTATTTGTACATATATTTGATATTTCAGATTGGCCTCAATCTTTCTTCAGAAAAAAGATTGAGGCCAATCTGAAATATCAAATATATATACAAATATATATATTATTTTTTTAATTTGCAACTTTTTCTATACATACATATTAAGAAAGTATACGTGGTTCTCATTATGCTATATATATATATATATATATATATATATCTGTGTGTGGAAAAAAACTGGTACAGTGTTAGTCTTTGAATTAAGTGTTAAACTTTTTTTTTAAATAACATTTTCACTATTCTTCAATTATGTTATTTTAAATAGTTTTTTGAATATTCATTTTTAAAAACTATTTTTAAGGGTTCAAAATAAAACCTTTGACATTGCCCATTGATACATTTTGAATTTCAATACAAAAAGAATATCCCACATTAGCTAAAAAGAGATGGTTCCACGCCCTTCAAAACCTCCTGATCAGAGGTCTTGCTGTTGGGCGTAGTTTATCGTCTTACCCAGGTCGCGAATGTAGAATATTATCATAATCAGGATGGTAAAAAGGTTAAGAAACACTGCTGTAGATGATAATATTACAGATGCTTGATCAACTATTTTCTTTTTTTTGGTCATTGTTTTTTAATACCGTATATTTTCATATTTTTGACAATATTCTTAGCAGAGTTTATGATTTGTCCATTAATAAGTACCAAACTTTCTCATGATTTTATTAATTGATCTTTCCTTCAGTTACAGATGTTTATATCCGTATTCTCCAGGTAAGTAATACTTAGAGAAGACGAAAAAGAAAACCGTGAAACCGTTCTTATTTAAACAAATGCATTAAACGAAGTTGCTACAAAAATATTTTAACTTAAATCAAAATCTTGAGGGATAATGTCTAAAATTATTTTAACATTGATTTCGAAAATAATATATTTCCAAGAATACACAAGAGGTTGCCAATGAACTTAGTCGACTGCTAAACTAGAAAAAAAAAAAATTAAAAAAATCGGCGAACTCCTAGTGTAAAAAGATCGAGCTTACATGTCAAACTCTTTCAGGCTAATCACTGCATGGGTTAATTTCTTGTTCTTGCGTTAAGCTTTTTTGGACGTAGTTCTGAATTCTGCTAGGGTAACGAGAAGGAATTAAATCACTCTTATCTGTAACGGCTCACTGACTTTTAAATTGCATAATTATCGCCATCACAGTTGTTAGCTGCTTCGAGTTGAAAAGCGATTATTTTTTAGAGAGAGAAATAGAGAGAGAGAGAGAGAGAAAGACTGATAAAAGCAGCCAGCATTCATTTTTTTTTTTCCATCGACCTAACCTATTTCAGCAAATTTTCTTTCAAAAATATACATGTCAGGATTCGATTTAAAGAATGTCACAGATTTACGTTGTGATATAAGGACTATATGGTTGAAATGAGAATTCGGAGAATTTCATTACATTCACTTTATCTTGTCTCCCTGTCCATCTATGGGTTGAACAGCAGGACAGACTGACTCCTATAGCCTTGGTTGGCAACTAGCCTACCACAGAAAGGAACGATAACCTACTTCGGGGGAAAAAAAAACTCTGCCTAATCAATGATGAATCGAAATAGACGTGGTTACCAAGGACTGTATCCAACAGCAAAGCTTTTGATCGGAAGATTGTGGAGGGTTTGAGAAGCGTGGAACACGGCCACAATGTGCTGACGTGCTCGGAAAATAAAACATCCCTATAACTCTAGATAAATACATAAAACAATGGACATATTGAATTAAAAGTAAAATAAATTCATCCATGATAATGGCTAAAAGTATAGCCGAAATCGCTTGGAAAACATTCGGGCAATTTTTATATAATTTATGCCCTGAAAAGAAAAAAATATATATACGAACACATGAGAAATTATATAAAAAACACTCAACCATCACACCTTGTTTGTCATTTTCGGCCAAATTTGTATAAAAGATGGTTGCTGCCCAAATACACAATATATATATATATATATATATATATATATATATATATATAATACTAATAATCTTAAACAGCTATTCTCGTCCAGTAAAGATTTAGGTGTTTTAGCTTGTAAATGAACAAACAAATACCCAAGGGTAAAAAAGGGTTAAAAAAAAAAAAGAAAGAACTAAGAACATATATTTCCGGTGAAAAAAATCGTCTGGAATCTACGTTCAGAGTCCAAAGAAAAAAACTCCGGCACGAGTAAAGTAAAAATAACTAAGCAAAGTGCTCAATACGCTAAGTAGAGCAAACTAAGTAATATATATATATATATATATATATATATATATATATATATATATTAGGATATTGCAACAAAAAACATGTAGAATCGCTACACAATTGCAGTCATGTTTCAACGCATAACAGTACTTCTCCTCAGGCGATTGTAAATTACTGGCGATATATATATATATATATGTGTGTCTGTGTATGTATGTGTATATATATATATATATATATATATATATATATATATATAGATAGATAGATAGATAGATAGATAGATAGATAGATGACAATAATTAACGGACAGATCAAATGACCAAACCTCAGATTTTTTATGAGGCCCTCTTTTTATTAAGATTATGAAATCTTCAGTATTCTCTCATATGGCGAATCACTCAGTCTGTGCCGCTTTATTAGTTTTATGCTTGTTCTCGCAACCCCTGCTGAAATCCATTCGTAAAGGTTTTCTGCAACACTTCCATCAAGTTAGCTCGTTGATTCATTGATTTAAATTTCTGTGCGATGCTCAATATATTGGCAGAACTAATCAGAGATTGAAGCCGAGAACTGCTCAGCACGTAAGAGCGAAGATCCCTAGAGAACAGTATGAAAAAATATATGCGCCTATTAATATTTCCAGTTCTGCGATTAAAACTTATTAATTACATCGATTTGTGCTTCGTCCTTCAACACATGTTTTCATCAGAGTCTGTAGAAAGTATTTATCTTACCATTTTGGATTATTTGAGAGTCTTTATATTCAACACATTGGCGATCATCGGTCTCAACAATTTCCTCTCCTTTGTAGCTTTTCATAAATGTTGTCTTTTTGTTATCTCCCCTGACCTTCTTCTGACATCCATTTATTCAAGATGCTATTAAACCTATGCGTTGATGCCCGTCTTACCTTCAATCTGTCTTGTGAGCCTCAAATTTTCCAAACCCTCTTTCCTCATTATGTGTCCTAGAATTTTGAACTGTCTCTTTCTGAAATTAAATATAAGGGTCCTATTGTTTGCATTTTCACTGAAACTTCGTCGTTGCTCACATGTTCGGTCCATGTTATTTTTAGCATCATCTACAGAACCCCACTTCTGTTGTTTCAAGTCTCTTCTTCATCTGTGAGGAGATTGTCTAGCATTCACTGCCATATAAGAGGACTTATATTACGTAAAAATCCGGAACTCTTTTATTTGTTTCTAACTATTTCTTTCTCTGTTTCTTAATACTTTGCTTATATTTTCGAAGGCATCTTTCCTTTCCCAGGTATATAAATTGTTTTTATTTGATTTTGTTATCTACAATTTGTAATTTGCATGATGGGCTGTTTCTTTTGCTAACAATTATGCATTCTGTCCCTTTGCAATTGAGGTTAGTTTTTCGTTTCGCTTTCATTAACTACCTTCTTTTTTTATAGTTTCCTTTCTGAGGCTGCTATCACTCTTATTTATCTTAACAAAATACAAGGGCCACTCAAGATAGAGCCTTGTTGAATTAAATGTTTAATATGAATCAAAGCGCAGGGAAATAAAGATTATTAGGATATGGACGATAGGTAGTGATTGAGGTTAAGAGTTCGGGAAAGCACCCACGCGGATGTCAAGCATTCACTGCATAGGAAAAAAATATCACATAGCCTTGATCTTATGCCTGACTTATCTTCAGATTTTATTTATTCGTGGCTCCCATTGAAAATATATCGGTCAAATAGATGCACTATCTCTGATATTCACGCAATGCAGCTGTTCTTGAAAAAAATGTTTGTATAATCTTTTCCGTAGAATATGGGAGGTGGGTGAACCATGAAGCCGAAGGACTTAGTCGTCTGATCTGGAAAGGAATGGGTTCCGTCATCTATACTTGCCCCAGGCACATTATACCCGAATGAATAGTTCACCGCCTTTCGACCCGCGTATTTTGAATGAGCTAGTCATGTGCCGTGCTACGCTGTGATCTTACAACCATATACGGACATAAAACCGAGGATGATGATGAATTTACAACCATATAAGGACAAAAAACCGATAATGATGATGAATTTACAACCATATAAGGACAAAAAAAAAAACGATGAAGACGAAGTGGATCATGATGATGATGATGATGATGATGATGATGATGTTGACCTTACGGCCATATATAAACATATGACCGATGATAACGATGAAGCTGATGATGAATTTACGACCATATAAGGACATAAGAAACGATGATGTCGATGAAGACGACAAGGATGATGATGATGATGACTTTACGACTATATACGGACATAAATACTGATGATGATGATGATGATAATAATATAGAGATCATATTAAAATGTAGTCATGTTATCCAAGACAAGCTTGCAAACTCGTTCCTCACTCCGAATAGCTCTCCCCCTTTCCGTTGTACAGGCAATAAAAGCTAGCAGTGAGAAGCGTAAATCATTTATCTGACAAGTGCATAACAACTCTAATAAGAGCATTAATAACATGTCTCTTGTAGCTTATGGAGCTTCTTTTAGTAGTAAAGATGCGAATATCATGACGGTGATGTTGACACAAACGACGGCATCAGCAGCAACAACAAAGAAAGTACTGAGCGTTTTATTTAAAAGACAGAAACTATCGCAGAATGAATTATAGTGCAAACGGCACTGCAAAAGCGAAACGGGATTTTAATATGGAACCATTTTGAAAGCCCTGGTCCTCGTTTGTATGGCACCCTGATAGGAATTTTATCAAGAGATATAATGATTAGTTTGGCTTATCAACTTAATAGGAATGTTAATCTTCAATATGTGCAAATATTTTCCGAAACCCCTTTATCTGTTGAGGCCTCTTTTAGCTCAAAGGCCAACTTTAACCGCCTGGAAGAAGATACGATGTCTCCTTGCACCTCATCTTAAAAGTCCTGCTCGTTTGAGAGCCAGAGTTAACTAGCTTTGAATCTGATTTTTGTATTTCAATGTAGGACACCGTAGACTTACATCTCAGAAAATATGCATCTGCTTCAGCCATATATAAAGATATACTATAGAATATAAAGAATATACTAAAGTATATAAAGCGTATACTAAAGCATATAAAGAATATACTATAGAATATAAAGAATATACTAAAGAATATAAGGAATACACTAAAGCATATAAAGAATATACTAAAGCATATAAATAATATACTAAAGCATATAAAGAATTACTATAGAATATAAAGAATATACTAAAGAATATAATGAATATATTAGGTTGGTGCAAAACTAATATCGTATTTGGCGTTAAAAAATACGTCAAAAAACTATATTATTTTTGCACCAACATTATACTAAAGCATATATAGAATATACTAAAGAACTAACTTACTGTACAGTTTTCATTTATTGGCCAGAAGCTTATAAGGCTCAAATTGGTTTAATAAAGTTAAACAGATTTTAAGCATGACAATGCACGGCCGCAATTTTCGACGGATTTGCACTAAAATTCACATGTACATGCTCCGAGTTAGCGGGAAGGCCAAGACCGACTTTGCATTTCCCAACTCCCATCGATAGTGGGAATAACCGATTTTATCATGCTTCTACGGCAGTTTTCATGTAGTTTGTGGCCATTTTGTACTGGCCAGAGTGAGAGCTAATAGCTGGCTGCCACGAATAGGCAGGAATATTCTATTGGCCAGCGTGAGAGCCAACAGCTGACTGATACGAATGTTAACTAGCATGCAAGCATGCAAAAAAAAAAAAATCGATAGCTACATTCGTCACAAGTGGGAAAAATTTAAATCAGCATAGCACTTTACTTCAATTGCCGCATTCGCTTGCTTAAACTCAACGTTGATTCTGATTCCGTAGAACAGAGTTGGGTGTGAAAAAGTATTTGTTGTTAACATTCTTTTTTCATTCTGTTTTTCCAGTTACGAGTCCTTTTTTAAAGCTGATCATTTTGTGTTCATTTTGTTTCGTTCTTTTTTCGTAACAGATTTAATGTTTAGTATAGAGCTTAAAAAAAAAATTCGCAGTGTGAGATAGGCAAGGAGTAAGACATGTAGCAACATCAGCACGGCAAAAGGCACTCATTTAAAGGCAAGGAAGAGCAAAAATATTTTCAATCAAGTGATAGCGATTGCTGTATGAGTCGTACGATTTTTGAATCAAGCACGGTCAACGCCGGGACATGCTGCTAGTTATTATTCATAATTTATTTTTATTAGTAGCTGAAATTTGTTGGGGACATGGTCAGAAGCGATTCATTCAAATTATAACAAAAACATTGAAGAAATAAAAGTAAACCTAAATCAACATAAATGTCTTTAATTAAAAATGAAAAACGAAACCATTTCTATGAAGTCTTCCCGGCGGTACAGTATAAATAGTGTACTAATGGTGATTTTCTAAGGTAGATTAGATGGAGTACAAGGCCGAAAGTATGAGGCGACTGGTGAAGATCGAACTCACTATTCTGTCGTAATTGATCTAGCAACACAAGCGCTTGATAGAGATTACACCACGACGAGATGGCCAATGATTTTTAAGCGTAGCTTACTTCTGGCGCAAGGCCGAAAGTGTGAAGCATCCGGTGATGATAGAATTTTCAAATTGTAACTGATGTAGCAAAACAAGCTTGCTAACCATACACCACGTCGAAGTACCCTAGGGATTTTTAAGCATAGTTTAAATGTGGCACATGGTCTAAATTATTGAGCATCCAGTGAGGATCGAACTCACTATTCAGTCGTAATTGATCTCACCAAACAGTTAATGGTATAGTAATGAATGAGAATTCTTTCTATTAGCAACAACTGAAGCGAGATTCATTTTTAACCGCAAGTTTATGAAGTATTCAAACCAATAAAATTAGACATGTAACATCATTTTAAGAACAACCTGACAAGTGATCTCCCCACCACATTATGCAACCGCCCTCAGTTCATGGAAAATATTTTTTTTTACTCTCTATTTTTTAAAATAACAAAGAAACTTGAGTATTTACTAAGAGTGACCAGACTCAGCTCAAGTTACGTGGTTTTTTATGAAAAAACCGTTTATCTTAAGGTTACCTTTTTTTAAATCATTTCACTCCAAGTAAGCCGATAATGATACAAAGATGAAGGGTCTTACAGGGAGTTAATGAAAATGAGAAGACTTTACTTAGAAGAAGTGATGAAAAGGATAATCGCAGATACAGCTATAGTACGCCGTTAAACAATACTGGTGTCAGACGCCTTCGAATAACACTCGCACTAATAGTACTTACTCGATAATACTCGCAGCAAAAGTAACCACCGAATAGTGATCTGAATAGAGAAATAGTATAGTGAATAGTATAGAGAATTGCGATCCGTATAGAAATAGAGGATAGACTAGAAATAAAGATCCATATAGTAATAGAGGATACAATAGAAACAGCGATCAATTAGACGTCACGCTACTTCCTATATATTCGTTTCCTCTACGGTCACGTAGTATGCTTAATTCGTTAATGGGATCGCCTGTGTTTGCTCACTGGTGATCTATGTTCAAACTCAAGTGCCGGCAGCGACACTTCATTCCTATATAACAGTGATTAACGTTTAAATTTTTGTAAGTGACAAGGAAGCAAGAAATCGGGAGTAAATCCCACAAGCAAGAAATGTGATAAAAGGAACTAATAAAATGGAAATGATGTTTATATTTAGGTAGTTCCACACTAAAAAGGTGAGATCTAGTTGCCATTCTGATGGCATGCTTAAACTCATGCAGTCGAGGATATAGTGAGAACAGTTTATCAGAGAAACTGCTATGAAAATATTTGTCGAAAAGACAGGGGGAAGCCATGTCACGATAATGAGAAAGTGACTGGCGTTAAGATGCCAGGTCAGGATCGATGACATTTCAGACCCTTTAGATATTGTCAATAATCTTGGGATAAAAGCGAACCAATCTTCCTAGCGGTAGACCTTGCAATTGATTCAATATAACCAACTCATTTCATGTCAGTGGAAAACGTGAACCTAAGAAGCCACAGTGTTGCTTTCTTGGACTTTAGCATTAGCCATGCTGATCGCAGGCAGAAAAGTATGAATACTTACATCTTTCATAGGCAACATCTTTAACGACAACTTTATTAAGCATTAAGAACTGAAATGTGGTTGTTTCTTTTTAAAAGCAATTCTTTCAAAATATAACAATACCCTGAAGAAATAAAAACGAAAATTGAAAATATTTCCTTGAATTCTTCCAACATTACAGTATAAATAGTCGGTCGTCACTCGCTCGCATCCGACCATCAGGATCATTATCATCTCTCCCTATCCCCTTTTTGACCACAAATGGCGGTGGCCGAGATGGCTGTGAATCAGAAAGAGTTCGACAGACCCTTTGCGTGAATTTGACTTTGCTGAACAATTGTGCGAGAAGGAGAAGGCCACACACTTGGCCCTAGCGCCTAAACAGGATTCACACATTACAGATCTGGCAAAACTTGTCGGATGTCTGGTCTGTCAAGGTCCGCCTTGCTTACACCAGCCCGACTGGCGCTGTCCTCTTCCGCCGGTTTGGCCTTGAGATCGTCTAGATCTTTGCCTAATCCGCCATTTGGGTCTTCGGGTGTTGCTCGCATTCAGCCTGGCGTTTCCTCTTCGACCTTACCGCCATGGATGGCGCTACAGGCGTTCGAACTCCAGGCAGCTTCGCTCTTGGGATCACTGGGACAAGTAAGCTGGAACGACCATATATATTTTACATTATATGTCGGAGTGAACAGTTCGTTATCAAATGTACTAATTTGACTTATTATTAATTTAATGACAATAATGGAAACAAATAAAGAATAAAGCTAATAAAAGTATAAAATTATCATTAAACATATGAGAATATAAATATTTGAAACAGAAATAATAAAGAAAAATTCACTACTGAACAAAAAATAATATTTACAATATAAATATTGTAGTAAATAATGCCATAGAGTTTTTATTATCATAAACATGATGTGAGTTCTCACCATAAATTTATTAACCATTAACAATCAAAATTTCTAAAATATATAACTATTTTAAGCATGAAATAAGACTCAATCATGAGAATTTGCTAAGCATGAAGTGAGGTTCAGCTAATAAAAAAGTGTATAGCACACAATGGGCAAAATACGTCAAGCTGGCTTAAAAGGAAGATAAAAAGAACAGATAATGACAGAGTGAAGACAATGAAAAACTGACAATTGTCTAGAATACATGAGTTCAACTGTATAAACAAACGGTATGAGCACAAAGAAGAGTCGGTCCTATAAGATGGGAAAAATAGAGAGATTATCTGATATTTTGACATCCAGACTGACTACGTTATCCAAGCTCGAAGAAGAAATCTGACTGTTATTTGCAAGTGAATAAAATCAAAATGTCTGACAAATTTTAGACGTGATCGTGGTCGCCAGCGTGAATATGAAATAATGGGATTGAATAAACCGTGAATGATCCCTGGCAAGGTTGGTTTAATATATAGTATTTGCAACCGTTCAGAATAATAGCTTTTATACCTGCTGACCGTAAATGCTAAAAAATAACCACTTCCAAACGTACTTTTAGTTCTGAAGACTGAATTGATTGAGTGTTTTTTTACGGGTTACATCCTCGACTTCATAAATTTAAGCATGCTACTATTACTAATAGATTAGCGATTAGATCTCACCTTCTTTATGCTGATCTAGCTAAATGCAACCGTCAGTTGTATTTTATTAGTTTCTTTTCTTATATTTCTATCCTGTGGGAATCCCTCACCATTTCTTGTTTCCTTTTCACTTACGAAAATTTAAACGTTAATCACTATCTCTTCTTTTTCTGAATACTGTTTCTTTAATGTCCTTTTCGCCACCTCTTCTAACTAAAGTCTTCTCATTGTCATTAACTCCCTGTAAGCCCCTACGTCCTTGTATCATTATCGCCATGATTAAAAAAAAGTAACCTCAAGATAGACGGTTTTTGTTTTAACACCACGTAACTGGTCACTCTTAGTAAATACTCACGGTTCTTATTTTAAGCATAAAATAGATTTTCAATCTTGTTAAAGCATTTTAATCAAAGACACTGACAAATATTTATTTTTCGTTTTTATTTCTTCAAGGTCTTGTTATAATTTGAAAGAATTGCTTTTAACCCTCCCCCGCCAATAACCACATTTCAGTTATTAATGCTTAATAAAGTTGTCGTTAAAGATGTTGCTTATGAAAAATGTAAGTACAGTGTAACCCGGATATAAGAGACCCTGATATAAGAGAAACCCGGATATAAGAGAGATTTTATCGGGTCCCAAATTAGAGCCTGTGTTAATGTATATAAAATAGACCAAACCTGGATATAAGATACATTTTCTCCGGTCCCGACAACTCTCTTATATCCGCGTTACACTGTATTCATATTAGACGTTATTAATATAACTTTCAAATCTCCACACATAACCTTTTCTGCCTGCGATCAACATGGCTAATGCTAAAGTCCAAGAAAGCAACACTGCGGCTTCTTAGGTTCACGTTTTACACTGACATGAAATGGGTTGGTTATATTGAATCAATTGCAAGGTCTACCGCTAGGAACATTGGTTCGCTTTTATCCCAAGATTATTGACAAAATCTAAAGGGTCTGAAATGTCATCGATCCTGACCTGGCATCTTAACGCCAGTCACTTTCTCATTATCGTGACATGGCTTCCCTCTGTCTTTTCGACAAATATTTTCATAGCAGTTTCTCTGATAAACTGTTCTCACTATTTCCTCGACTGCATGAGTTTAAGCATGCCATTAGAATGGCAACTAGATCTCACCTTTTTAGTGTGGAACTACCTAAATATAAGCATCATTTCCATTTTATTAGTTCCTTTTCTCACATTTCTTGCTTGTGGGATTTACTCCCGATTTCTTGCTTCCTTGTCACTTACAAAAATTTAAACGTTAATCACTATTATATAGGAATAAAGTGTCGCTGCCGGCACTTGAGTTTGAACATAGATCACCAGTGAGCAAACACAGGCGATCCCATTAAAAAATTAAGCATACTACGTGACCGTAGAGGAAACGAATATATAGGAAGTAGCGTGACGTATAATTGATCGCAATTTCTATTGTATCCTCTATTACTATATGGATCTTTATTTCTAGTCTATCCTCTATTTCTATACGGATCGCTATTCTCTATACTGTTCACTATACTATTTCTCTATTCAGATCACTATTCGGTGGTTATTTTTGCTGTGAGTATTCTCAAACAAGTACTATTAGTGCGAGTGTTATTCGAAGACGTCTGATACCAGTATTGTTTAACGACGTGCTATAGCTGTATCTGCGATTACAGAGTCTCTACTACAGGGATTATCACGAAACTGGCAACGAGTACTCGTTGACATCGCAAAAATCATCATCTTCTGTCTTCCTGAATACTGCTTCTTTATTGTCCTTTTCCCCACTTCTTCTAAACAAAGTCTTCTCATTTTCATTAACTCCCTGTAAGCCCCTGCGTCCTTGTATCATTACATAGACGGCATTTGTATAAACACCACGTAACATTAGTTGAGACTAGTCACTCTTAGTAAATACTCATGTTTCTTTCTTATTTTAAGCATGAAATAGAGAGTAAAAAAATAACATATTTTCCATGAATTGAGGGCGGTTGCATAATGTGGTGGGAAGATCCTATGTCTTCCTGTAATCGTCTGTCTTCCTGGATACTATTCCTTTAATGTCCCTTTTTACATTTTTGTTGGTTATTTTACATCCAGAAAATATTTTGGGGTTGTAAGACTTTTTGTAGACAACAATGATTTACTGATATAAGGCCTACTATTTTACACCTAGCTGGAGTAGATGAGATGGATTCGTACTTTTCGCCAGAGTATTTGTGCGTTAGTGAATATAACGAACCCGAATGGAACAGGAACTCGTTATCCATTACGCAAACTGCACATCAAATTCTACAGCACCTGGTATCCCCAATCGATAGTAGTGACCAAGTTCGACATGCTTAACTTCAGTGATCGTACGAGCTGAAGCCTGAAAATAACTGATGTTAAAACAGTTTTAATATATAAAAATCTATGGACATTGCTTTGCTTTATAAAACACGCTTATGACGGGCTCTCCCATCGTATTCGACGTATGAGGGTCAAACAGCTCAGTTGCTAGGAACCGACAGCCTAGACAGCAGCACACATGATTTTATAGTAGTGGTGAATGTTTTGTGCAGAACCAACAACACATGTTGAAGGGCTGAATACAGAGACCTGATGCATTACTTGCCACAAGGCCCCCAAACAACACTGCGCAGGTTTTGAATTCAGATTTGTCCTTCTCCTAGATTAGTTGCTAACTATTTACCCATAGCTGGAGAGAGAAGAAAAGGATTTGTACCTTTCCCAAGGATATTAGCACTTAAGTAAATGTAATAGATTCGACTGGAATTCGAACTCAGCTCTCCGATTTCTCAATCCGAGCCGCTATCCACTACTCCACCGTTAAGAGTTTTAAAATCTATTCTAATGACGATCAAAATTATTATTCTCGTTTGAGATTTATAATATTATTTTTAAATGAGATTTAGACGCTTATAGAGTTTTAACGAAAACAAGGTCATTGGATTTTTAATAAGAAATTGAAAAAAAAATTATGAATATCAAATACAAATCCTAATCATGTCTATTAAATTTTACGAAGAAAATATTTCCATGCTGAGGTTTTATTAATTAAATGTGATAATTATTCTAACAAGGTATTTAACTTTGACGCCTTTTATGTCTTAAATTAATATGCAATTATCTGTAAATGATACAAAGTTTTGTTTCATTCCTTATTCAATTCAAATTAATGAAAATTGATTATCTTATTGCAAGATTGGCGGAACTGGATATTCGAAAAAGAGATTTTTGAAGCCATGATATTTGAAATATATGAAGAAACTGCTGTCACTCAATACCAAGCCAGATATTTGACATGAACACATAAGTGAGTTAAGCAACAACAACAACAATAATAATAATAATAATAGTAATCATGAGTTCAAAATGGCGTTTCAAACAAGTTCAAAATGGAATGGGTGCCGAAATACAAGTAAAGTACACCGACTGAAGCTGCAAAATACTTAAAAAAGAAAGCAAAAGCGAATGAAACCGACCAGATAGAGAAACAATGGTAAGATAAACCACTTCATGGCCAATACTCTGTCCGTACCAAACAAGCTGATGTAGACAAACCTCTTACCCATCAGTGGCTACGTAGTGCAGGCATAGGACCAATGTTTGTTAACTACACATTATCAAGCACACATACTAAAATATTGTGTTAGGTCAAAATGCAGGTTATGTGATAAATATCAAGGAACAATTGATCATCTTGTATCAGGTTGCACGTTATTGGAACCCACTGAAATTAAAACCTTACATCACAGAATTGGCCACTGCGAGGCTCATCATGGAGAGACAAATCTCCCGACTTGAATTTTTGAAACCAACGCCTTGCAGTACGTTCATCCACGGCACTATCCCCAAACACTTGACATATGCGGCAACATGATGCAGCTGCTGATAAGCCCACTTTGAAGTCATAAAGCAAACAGCCCCGAACAAGATCTCTAGACACTTCCAACCTTCTCATCAGCTGTCCGGCTTATAACTGATGGCCGGGCACGGTGCGTGTGTTTTTTTATAACGTCTAATGTTCCTACTTCCGGCTGTCCGAATTTGAAAACAGATACAGAGACAATGGCAAGACAAACGACTTCATGGCCAATACTCTGCCCGTACCAAACAAGCTGATGTAGACAAAACTCTTACCCATCAGTGGCTACGTAGTGCAGGCATAGGAACTGCTTGTTAACTACAAATTATCAAGCACACATACTAAAATATTGTGTTAGGTCAAAATACAGGTTATGTGATAAATATCCAGGAACAATTGATCATCTTGTACCAGGTTGAACGTTATTGGAACACACTGAACATAACACCTGACATCACAGACTGGAAAATCTGTAACTTCTACGGGAAGGAAACTGAAAGAAATTGGTATGAACACCACCCAGACCCGGTTAAGGAGATAGGACCTGTTACAATCTTATGGGACTACACAATACACACAAACAAATGAATCAAACTTAACAGCCCAGACATAGTTATGAGAGACCGCAAACAAAAAAGTGTCACCTTACTGATGTGACAGTCCTTGCAGACTGCAATGTATCTTTGAAGATCGTCAAAAAGCTATCAAAATACAACGAAATCTCAAGAATGTAGAACATGGGAACATCAACAATCTCTGTTGTAGTTGGAGCCCTCGGATTGGTTGGAAAAGATTCCAATAGACTAATTGAAAGGATTCCTGGAACTCCTGCCTTAAAGAAATATAAAACTTTGTTCTCACGCTTACAGTTCACACGTTACGAAAGGGTTTAATCAATGTAAAATATTTTTTTTTAGTTGGTCAGTGGAAAATGTTATGATGCCATTTCTAATGTTAGATCTCTGAGAGGGACCCGGAAAGAAATGTGTACACACCAGAAATCAAAGGAAATAATAATCCCCTTTTCTCTGTTTTTTTTCCTTTTCTTTTCTTATATCGCTACAGATATACTAACCTAACCTAGTAATGTTCTGCTTTTTGACTGCCTTCTCTTTGAGTGAACACTTAAAATTTTCTTTTAGTGGCTAGCAGGTTGAGAAATGACCCGAAATATATTTTTGTTTTTAATTATTTTCACTTGTCTCTACTCCTTTGTCTAATGAACTCTTTGATACCTTTTCCACCAAAATGTAGTAGGGTTGATGGTCTCTTGATAAGTATTATTCATTGGCGTCGGAACCCTCTCACAGTGTAAAGAATCGTACAATTTGTCCCATTTTTAAACTGAAATTTTCCATTTCTTTGATTTCATTCTAAGTCTCTTTGACTTTATTTAACTTTAAACTTCTTTCATTTTCAATTTTCAATTTTTTTTAATACTAATTTTTTTTTCCCTTTTTCATTACCTTTAATTTAATTTCTCTTTCCTATTTCACACCTCAAGTTGAACCTTCCGTCCATCTTTCTTGACTTCTCGGCATAATGCATGCCTGTAAGTGCGTGTATATATGCATGTATGTGAATATGTACGTATATACAATGTACATGTGTGTATATTCGAATGGATAGGGATCATATTGACTGACCCTTTTTCTTTTTTTTTCTTATATCGCTACAGGTGTACTAACCTAGTAATGTTATGCGTTTTGATTGCCTTCTCTTTGAGTGAAAAATTAAAAACTAATAGGTTAGTAGGTTGAGAAATGACCCGATATATATTCTTATTTTTATTTTTATTTTTTTTCTTGTCTCTGCCCCTATCTCTATGTCTAATGAACTCTTTGATAACGTTTCCGCCAAAATGTAGTAGGGTTGATGGTCTGTTGATAAGTATGATTCATTGGCGACGGTAGGTTGAACATTGGAACGACACTTCTGCGACCCTCTAACAATGCAAGGAATCGTAAATTCTATCCCATTTTAAAACTGAAATTTTCCTTTTTTTTTTTTTGATTTCATTCTAAGTCTCTTTGACTTTATTTAACTTTTAACTCCTTTTATTTTCAATTTTCAATTTTTTTTCAGTGGAATATCCCTCATTAATAAAGTCTGATATTGCACCTAGCAGTGGTCACTCCGACTTATACTAAGTTAAAACTTAGTATAGTCAGTGCCATGTCTATACTTATATGCTACCTTACTTATTACTATACTCAATTACGAACTCTTTAACTGTTGATATATTGATTTATTCCCCATCCGTAGCAATCTAATTGGTTAGACGGGCTCTGAGTTCTTCTTTGAGTGTCGACCTTGAACATAATTAATCCTTGGTGTCAAGGTTAAAATGCAAATTCCTACGAATTTCAATGAATACGAATAAAACTTCATACCGGATCGGTCGTTACCCGGGTCGACAAGGGCCGCGTACCCCAGAGAGGAACCAATCTTAGGCCGAAAAATCTGTCACTGAAACAAACTCTTCCATAAAACAAAGGGACACTAGGTCACCAAACTCGGACTATTCCCAACCTTGGACCAAGTGTCTCAATGCCAAATCAAATAATAAAAAGAAAACGAACGAAATGGTCTCGCGAAGAGTATCAACAAGTCATGACAACATTCTTCACTGCTCTCGAAAACCCAGCGAAGAACACCGCGAATCAAACATACCAAATATGGAGAAATATGGTAGGAAGGGATATAAAAGCTAACATCAACCCAAACATGTTCGCCGGTGTCCGAAACGAAAGACTCTCAAATGCTGAAATAGATAATATAAAATTAGATATTAGGTTGGTGCAAAAATAATGACGTAATAATGCCGTTTTTTGACGTATTTTTTAACGTCAAAAACGACATTATTGCGTCATTATTTTTGCACCAACGTAATACAAGACAAAATACTATAACCCATCAATTAAACTGTAAAGAATTGAAAGTAGAAATGAGTAATATGACAGAGGATGAGGTAAAAGCAAAAACAAATGAAATACGAAATAACCCCTCGGGAAATAAAACCGAAGAATCTACCTGTGACATAACCTGCTGTTATCCAGACGATGTCACTGAAGGTGACTCCAACGACATTAAGTTGGATTTCCTTGAAAACCGCGTCGCTGAAAGCACCGAAGCAAAAAACCACGTCATTCAAGTACTCAGCAGAGTAACCCTCACACAAATGTCAGACAGAGACCAGATCCCAAAAATTCATATGACGAAGTCCAATAAGCACATTGTACAAATATACAATGCTGCTCTGGGAATACTGTTAACGGATAAACCACCGGGAAATATCACAGAAGTTAACATCATCATATACGCCACAGCTTTAGCAGCTGCATCAAAGCTTGGGGTCAAGACAATGAAAAAAAAAAATAGCAGACATAGAGAGCCAGCTTGGAAGGCAAAACTTCTGCGAAAAATAAGGGGAATTAGATGTGAGCTTTCTGTATTAGATGAGCTGACTAGAAACCCAAATGTCTCCACACGCAAATGCATGATCAAGCGGAAATATAAAATTAAATCCCTAATTGAAATTACATCAATCAAAGAAATACTGAAACAGAAATTTTAGTAAATGCACAGAGAACAAGACGATACGAAAAACGATGCAGGTTCTATCACCAAAATAAAATATTCCGAACAGACCTTAAGAAATTTTACCGGGAAAATCAAAATACAATGACCTTGAAATCGAAATCTCAAAAATGTGGCATATGGGAACATCACTAATGCCCGTTGTAGTTGGAGCCCTCGGATTGGTTGGAAAAGATTCCAGTAGACTAATTGAAGAGATTCCTGGAAGCCCATGACTTAAAGAAATACAAAAAAATTGTTCTCACGAGTACAGTCATGATGTCATTTCTAACATTAGGTCCCTGGGTGGGACCCGGAAAGAAATGAGTACACATCAGAAATCAAAGGAAATAATAATAATAATAATAATAATGTATCTCAGAACCAGTGTAAATTACAGAGAGATTTAATACTAATTTTTTTAATGCTGAACTCTGGCAGTCTGGAACCATTCCCAAATAATTACAAGAATGCGTCATAGTATCTCTTAAAAATAATGAATTGTCCTCAGCAGATCGTTAGGTCAGAAAATAAGATTGAACACCTTACTACAAATCGCTGCCTTTATCTAAGATGACCCCCACCCACATCGAATCCTTCTCTGTGTCACATTCTCTGGTTGCCACTTTACGTGCCCCTCTCTCTTTCTGTTTTACTCTCTATGTTCCTCTACCTTTCCATTTCACTCACGGACGCTCAACAAAATCTGGGTTTAATACGATTTCTGATTGGAAGAACATCATCTATTGTTATTGTATTACGAAATGATTATAATTATTAAAAGAAAATTTTAAATTCTAAGGATCCGGGGCGAATGAGTTCTCAGCAGACCGTTAGGTCATGAAACATGATTTACACCCGTCACTAGAAATAATTACATTTAATTAAGATACCCCCACATCGAATCCCTATCTGTCCCACACTCTCTTTTTATCTCGCTACGTCGCTCTCGCTCTTTATGCCTAACCCTCTATACCGCGACTCTGACTCTATTTCTCTCTTAGGATATGTGCTACCAAATAGGAAACACACCATACATAGGTACAAACGTATCAATATATCAATAATAATAATAATAATAATAATAATAATAATAATAATAATCACTGACCAAGCGCTTTTCATCATGAATGAAAACGCTTAGAGAGCAATAGCACCAGTACGACACATGCGCACCAGACTAGCACAAGAATGAATCCTGATTGACGTTGCCGAACCTTGAAATAGGAACATGATGAGGGCAGAGCAGGTGAAGGCGCAGAGGTACAAAGATCTAGCAGGACATGTCAGACAAACATACCAAGCAGCGGCTTCGGTTGTTCCTTTTATGTTTGGTGAACTCTGGACTATTTTCAGGAATCTCTATGACTCGCAGAACGCCTTGAGAATACCTGATACTGTTGGGAGGGCACAATTCGCTGCGCTGTTTGGATCAACTCAGATGCTGAAGGAAGCCTTGTGTCTCTAAAGAGCGGGGAGGAGCTGAGAGATGATCGGACAGGATAACAAATCAAATAATAATGAAAATGTAAGTAAAGAACACATTGTGAATCAGTGTCCAAATTTAGATGAGAAGGATTATTAAATGTGGGTATATGTTTAGGTTACCGGAATCATTGATTGGAAGTTGTGTAAAGAGTGCGGCTTTTCTGCTAGGAAAAGAATGGTACACAATAAACCTGAAAGTTTCTGCAATTAGACTAATTGTTTAATGGCATATCAACTCCTTACCGGTCATTTAATGCCGAAATTTAATTTCATTGGGGCCTTTGAAATCATAAAGTCATTGTATATGTTATTTTGCTTTCACAATTGAGTGGGTGGTAGATGATACTCAGCTTTTGTGCAAAGGGATGTTTGTGGGGACATAATCACTGGAGATGTGTGTTTATATTATAGCTTTGTTGAGGCTATATTTTGGAAGACAATGTGATTTAAGAAATTTTAGAATATTATGTAGATTAATGGGATGAAAGTGTTATACGATAGCATATCAACCTCTATGAGTCATTTAATATCGAAATCTAATTAATTTGAACACAACTTTATAGCGTCAACTAAATATATTTTGAACACAATTCTATGACATCAGTTACAAATAAAATGTATTGTTGGTCATTTTACTATAAAATGAATTGTTGGTCATTTTGCTATAAAATATATTGTTGGTCATCTTTCTATAAAATATACTGTTGATCATTTTGCTATAAAATATACAGTTGCTAATTTTGTATATAAAAAAAATTATTACTGGCATTTCTTACTATAAAAAAAAATCTTTTGTACTTTCATAGTGCTTTTTGAACACAATGGCATGTCCACTTACAAATAAAATGTATTGTTGGTCATTTTACTACAAAATGCATTGCTGGTCATTTTGATATAAAATGTGCTGTTGGTAATTTTTTATATAAAGATTTATTGCTGGTATTTTTACTATAAAAATACTATAAAATACTTTCACAATATTTTTGGAAGGGGGGTCACTATTTACCCATAGCTGGGAAGCTAATAAGCGCTACCACACCGTGTCAGGTTGGACCTAGGAACAACATAGATTAAGATATGCTTCTACGCTCCTCAAACCCTCCAATCTACCGATCAGTGACATTGCTGCTAGATATAGTTTATCGCCATACGCAGGACTATCTGCAATCTGAAATACGCAAGATTTTGTTAGATTTTTTTTGCGTCATAGTAACTTTTTGCTTCGGGTGAAATAACTAAAATAATAAGAAGCAAAGATAAAGAAAAAAGAAGAAATGATAATCAACTTGACCCGTTGAAGTTTGAACTCGCATGAACTTGGATGTTGAAGGTCACTATAATACTATTTGTCACTGGGTCACTTGGTATGGTGGCTGGCAGAGATGAACAAAGACAACTAATTTGGTTAGGTTTGTTTTGGTTTGTATTACGGCATATCAAATTCAATGGGTTATTTAATGCGGACAAAATTTCATTGCTGGTAATATTTTTTTTTAAAAATATATTGCTGCAAAAATTTTTTTTCAAAATTTTATTTCTGGTAATAAGCTTTTACAAAAAAAATGTATTGCTGGTATTAAAACATATTTTTAAACTTTCATAGTGTTTTGATACCAGTTACGAGATCAACATTTTGCCCATAGCTGGGACCCTAACAGGTTCTACCACCCCTGGTCAGGTTGGACCTGGGAAAACCAGTAATTAAGAGGTTGTTCCACGCTCCTCAAAACGTCCTGATCTTCCTTGCTGTTGGATGTAGTTTATCTTCCAACTCAGGAAGCGGATGTAGTGTATAGTCTTACGCAGGAGGGAAGAAAACTAGTATTGATGCCCTGTAGAACATTTGCAGCAAGAAAATCTCTTAACAATAATTCGAAGTGACGAACACTTAGAGTCGGATGATAATTGTATGATAACTAAAGTTGCTGATTTTGACCAGGTAACTATGTATTAATTACCAGATATCAAGAATTCAACTGTGAAAATACTGAAACAATAGCCATTAGAAATGCCCTGATGCTACAAAGGCATGGCTTACAAGGGCCCCTCTCAGATGATTAAAAGCGTTTAGCTTGATTTGCTTGTCAGTTCTTTATCACTTGGGCATGTTCCTTTAGGGGCTGACTTTATGTGGATCTCTTTTCATGAGCGGGAATGATGGCAGGGCATCATGGTCCAATTCTGAAAGTTTTTAGTTTAAAGGATTAGGTTGAGAGTCACTGAAGATATTTAGGAGCAACGTCAATCGAAATCCATCTGACTGGATCGGGTTATCCATCCTGAAGGTATTTATAACTGGGTACTATCTGCATGATTATGTGGTGCTTTTATCAAAACCATGTTACTATACGGCGTACAGGTTACGATACAGCTAGATGTCATGGAGGGCATATTAAGTTTCCGTTTTCTGTGCCCTAACGTTACATTTATTGGCGTACGGCTCTCTCTTTCAATAATAATAATAATAATAATAATAATAATAATAATAATAATAAGAAGAAGAAGAAGAAGAAGAAGAAGAAGGAGAAATTGGAGAGAGTCGGAATATTACCTTAGAAATTTTAATTAATGATTAATTTTGACTAATTTATTTTTTACGGTTTATAATTCCGTTGCAGATTATTTACAACCAGAAAATGTTTTTAGACTGTAAGAAGTTGTGGAGATAATAATAATTTTTACTAACACATGTTATACTAATTAATTCATACCTTTCTCAAGGTTATTTGCGCGTTAAGTGGATACAACAAACCAGACTGGAATCGGAACTTTGTTCTCCGATTTCTAATTCCGAACCGTTATCCATTTCACCACCCGCACATCCAAGCTTACAGCACCTGGCATTCCGAAGCGGTCATCCATCTAGGTACTAACTAGTTGTCGTGATAATTAAAGAACCGAAGGAAAGGTGTGGAGAGATGAGTTTATATCCATTACCATTATCACGCAGGTAATCTGAGACTATTTCGAGCAAATATTAAGAATTTAGAATCTGTGAAAGAATTTAGGTTTCTCAGATTTCATGGTTTCGTATAGTTGTACTCAAGTGTGACTTAGTTGGCATGAAGCTCTCGCAAATAATAATAATAATAATAATAATAATAATAATAATAATAATAATAATAATAATAATGATATGGCAGTCCCTGCAGACAGATCTTCAAAAAGCTATCAAAATACAAGGACCTTGAAATCGAAATCTCAAGAATGTGGCACATGGAAACATCAACAATCCCTGCTGTAGTTGGAGCCCTTGGATTGGTTGGAATAGATTCTAATAGACTAATTGAAGGGATTCTTGGAAGCCCATGCCTCAAACAAATACAAAGAATTGTTCTCACGGGTACAGCCCACACGAAGAGCTTTATGTATGTAAAATGTCTTTTTTGTTTGTTTGTTTGTTTGTTTGTTTTTTGTCATGAAGTGTCATGATCCCATTTCTAACCTTAGGTCTCTGGGCGGGACGCGGAAAGAAATGTGTACACGCCAGAAATCAAAGGAAATAAAAACAATCATAATCATCATCATCATCATCATCATCATAGTAATAATAATAATAATAATAATAATAATAATCACCATCATCACAATGATAATAATAATCATAATAATCATCATCATCATCATAATAATAATCATCATCATAATCATAGTCATCTTGAGGGTATCAAGCGAGAATGTAGTATGTTAAGAAATCATATATATATATATATATATATATATATATATATATATATCGGGGAAAAGATAAAAAAAGTAGTAGGAATTAAAGTTGTTATAAGAGACTGAATGACGCCAATCACAAATCGAAGAAAAAAAACGCCATTATAATAATATAAATACAATACTACTACCGCTACTACCACGACTACTAAAAATAACAATGACATATCAAGTTTTCTTTTCTTGCCGGCATCCCAAGGACAAATTCCATTGTACAAAGCAGCATGTAAGAAACAGGAAAAAATATCAACAAAAAAGCGTTATGTCAAAATGCAGTTACTTCTCTTTGACATTAAACTTCAAAGATTGAAGCGTACATCTGTTTTGATATTTACACAGCTTAACTTCGTACGACACGGCAAAAAAGCAGGGCCACACTTCGAACATTCCTGTTTTAGCGATCCTCCATAGCTTCATACTTGACATTCAAAATACTTTTTTTTTTATTATCACCAAAACCTTGTAGCAATGTGAATCAACTGAGATTTTCTTAAATTGAAAACCGCGGAACCTGTCGCTAAACTAGATACTGAATATTTCCTTTCGACCGATGGTTATCGGTAAGAGGAGCCAACTTCAAAGTACAGAGCAAGAGGCTCAGACACTCAGAAAGTCACAGAAGGAAGATAAATTACTTTTTTTTAGATGAAGACGACAAGACAGAGAAAATTGTTATCTAAAACTGACCATCCCGCGAAAAGGCACACAAAAGTAACGAAGTGAGCATCGTAGAACTGACAGGGAAGACGGACGCTGAACTGTGCACCCCCACACTCCCCTATGCCTCTTATAGCAGGTTACAACCTATGAATAAGATCTGGTATACTGCTAAAAATTGTTCTGTTTTTCACTCGTGGTAACTCGTGGGTCCAACTACAAACATTTGACTGGAAAAAAAACAAAATAAAAAAAGCTTCACGCTGTCAACGAACCTGGTGTCTAGTCTGATATGAAACGCAAAACCTTGATTACCGAACCAAAGTTCCGGCATCAGAAACGCAACTACCTCGATCACATGGCAATCCTTAGTTTGAATTTGTATCAGATTATAGGAAAGATTACTTTAGCTCTAATGCCCTTTTAGCTGACCGTAGTCAGGATCATCGTTTCAATGCGAATTAGCTGGATAGTATGTACTCAGCTAGATCTACAGACAGTTTGGAATTCAGAATTCTCCTTCTGCTAGACTGGTTGCCACCAAGGCTGTGGATCCTAGTCTCTTCTACTATTTACACATAGTTAGGGGAGATTTGCATTCATAAATTTCCCAAGTACGTAAGTCAATGCAATGCGCTTTTAATTATCAATTAATATTCATAAATATCAGACAATGCACAAGGGGTGATGTAGTTATAGATATTTCAGTCAGCATCACTTCAAATAGATGGGCTCTTGGATGAGATGATAAAATACGCCCAGCAGCAAGGCCTCTTATCAGGAGGGTTTGTGGAGCGTGAAACCACCTCCTAATTGCTGGTGTTCCCAGGTCCACCCTGACCCGGGATAGGAGCAGCAATACATTTTTGGGGAAAAAAAACAAACTATTATCAACAATACATTTTTGTAAAAAAAAAAAAAATGCCATTAATACATTTTTGAGAAAAAATTATAAGCAATACATTTTTGAAAAAAAATATATTGTCAGCAATATATTTTTCAAAAAATTAAAAAAAAAGTTATTGCCAACAATACAATTTAAAAAAAAAAAAAAACTAATAAAAATCTTCTCGGGATTAAATAACTTGATTGAGCTTGATATGCCTTTAAAGAAACCAAATCAAATCAATCAAATAGATGTGACGGGCGGGGTTGAATCATGAGATTTCTTTTGTCTGCCATGTTACTTCAGATCATGGGCAATCATGACTCTCCGCAAATTCCATCCGTTCATGTACTAAAAAATGTTTGACCCTTACTCTTTTTCTCTTTTTATAATCTGCAATCCATTTAGACAAACTCGTTAGGTATGTTTTCCGCTGCTTATGTCTGCTTCATTTGCCTTCAAACTTGTGACTTTTACATTCTCCAAGCCCTGTTTCTCCTTATAGGTCCTAGAAATTATGCCTTTCTCTCTCATACCAATCAAAACTATCCCATTTTTCTTAAAACTTCCTCGTTGCTCACATGATCCGTCCATGTAAGAATAAGTTCATATTACGAGTTGCGTAACTGATTAAACCGGCGTAGAATGATAATTTAATCCTACTAATGTCTCCGATAAAGAATAGCAGTGTGAGAAAGAAGAAAATTCCAGTGTCGTTGTCTCGTAACAAATATTGGTACTTATGAGGCTGATGCAGTATTTCCCAGATGTTGCATAACCCCGTGGTGAGGGTGATCTCATAACATCTTCTCTTGGCCGATGATCACTAGTTGTTTTAGTTAGCAATGAACGACATCAAGCACGGAGAATTTTAACTTATATAGTTTTATTATTTACATCGACGTGTACATCTTCTAACTATCCAGTGGGGTCGCTCTCCGCCATTAGTGAGCCGTTCCAGACACGAAAGTGAACATGTCTACATTGCTTAACGTGTAAGAAGCAACGCCCTGAAAAACCTTTCTCTGTCCATTGTTCCCACGCTAGCTCTGCCAAGCAAAGTATCCCTTATTATTGCTTCCACCTGACATCGAAGGTCAACCTACGGAAGTCGGATTCAAGATACACTTCCACTAAAAACAATAGACTGCTAAACTTTTATTTAACACGGAGTTCTATTTAGGGGAATAACACAAGTAGCTTCCAAGTTAATTAGATTGTTTTATTGCCTGTGTAGTTGGCCTACACCCTCAAGCGTCCAAACCAGACAACTTGATAAAATTGCTGCTAACTGCTCCAACTGGCGCGCTAATATTTTCCAGGCTACTGAATCATTTAAGTCAGACTACACCACACCCAGAAATTTATTTCGAGTAAGCAGATAAGAGAGAGGGACAAGAATCTTTAGAAAACGGCATTTCATGTCCAACTTGTAACTTAATGTTTGGAATGAGTGCTCATTTCTAAAAATGTATATGACAAGTTCAAACGATCCAATAAAAAAAAATGATCATGCAACATCAGTCGCCATCTTCTGACTTCTTGAATCCTATTCCTCTTTTATCCTTTCTTCAATCCTCCTTATTCCCAGTCTTCTCTTTCATTTTCACTCTCTGTAACCCCCTGCGTACTAGTGGCATTTCTGCCTTGCTTGGGATGAAATAATTTAAAAAAGTGCCAACGATCAGGAAGTGGAACGTCAGCGTTGATAATGAAAATAACCCCTGATAACCCATCGACGATTGTCAGTTTCCACATCGAGCTTACCTGTTAACGAGGATAGCTGGATACCCTGCAACATGACCAGTCTTATGAACCGTCTTGCATGGTTAACAATGATCTACAACACACTGACCCATTGCCTTCTGGGTGCCATTTGTTGCCAAAAAGACTAGTGGTGACAGCTCTAGAGAAAGGCGAACTTCATCTACACGAAACCATACACCTACCATAGATACTGTCTGGCATTATGCTGCAACCGAAATTTCTGATAGTCGTTTCAGATTTTATGGAGTTTAGCAAAGAGAGTACGGCTCGTGGCCTGTCCATCCCCACTCAAGCATTCTAATCTCTTCTTCGGGGCTATTTCCTCGTCCTTGCCAGGGGATAACATTCCAGGTCCAATCCCGAGAAAACGTTGGCCTTCTGAGGCTGAACTGAGAATTCAGGTGAGGTATCACCAGCGATATCGAGTTTGACAAGCTCCAACATTCTAATGCCAGAATTCAAACGAACAATGGCAAAGTAGTTACGTCATCATCGATAACGACGGACTTACGTAATATCGGATATTTTCAGCTCGCACACGTCGCAACTGAATCGAGGTTTAAAGTGGGTTTAACGACAGTCCTGTGGAAAAATTTCCCGAGCCACAACACACCCTCGGCACTTCGCATTATTTTGGAGACGATGACCCCCCAGCCCACTCCCAAGTGAGACGTACAACTTGGAGGAATGTACCCTGGGGTCTGAGCTTAATGTTATTTTGAAACTAGCCCAGCCGAAGCCAGGGAATTTTATACATTTCCTATAAAGTGCGTCATTTCATGTGTGGCAACTTGACCCAGTTATTGGTTGTTTGTTGATCCGGTTGTCTAACGAAGTAACCTCCCTAGTGTATAAAAAAGATCTTAACTTTTTCCTGACTCTTCTCCTTTCCAGATAATTTTTTAATTATGATTTATATAAGCGCCATGGAAATGATTTCAATGAAACAATATCGAGTAATTTTACTGTTTGAGTACAAACTGAAAAAAAAACAACGATTTTTGCATCGAATCATTGCATTCGATGAGAAATGGATACTCTTTGACAACAATAAGAAAGTACGCCATTAGGTAAATGCTAGTAGATCTCCCAAAAATAGCCAAACATTCATTGCATCCTAAAAAGGTAATGGTTACTGTATGGTGATCTTTCAAAGGGGTTATTCATTATTCATTCTTGCCTCAAGGTAAAACAATAACAGTAACCTTGTATTTTGGAGAAAATGAGTGTATGCGCGGACAATTGAAAAATAGACATCCTAATGAATAGGGATAAACCAATTTTGCAGTACGACAATGAACGGATGCACGCTTTACAATCAACTGCCCAAAAGATGCATAGCTTGCATTAAAATATTTTGCCTGAACCTCCATATTCACCTGCCATATTCACCTACTGATTATCTCTGATATGAAACGCAAAACCTTGATTACCAAAGGTCCGGCATCAAATTGCAACTACCTCGATCACATGGCAATCCTTAGTTTGAATTTGTATCATATTATAGGAAAGATTACTTTAGCTCTAATGCCATTTTAGCTGACCGTAGTCGGGATCATCGCGTCAATGTGAACGATTCTTACCTTAGCTGAGTAGTATGTACTCAGCTAGGACTACAGACAGTTTGGAATTCAGAATTCGTCCTTTTGAGTTTATTATATTCAATGAAACATTATCCAATAAGGAAGCGGTAATCGGAACATTTGAATTGTTTATCACTTGATGATCAGCTGAAAATTGTTTTGAAGATGGGATTAAGAATTTAGAGGTACGTTGGAAAACAGTAATTCATCATCATGATGCCTATTTCAACTAAATAAATTGGTTATTTAACATTTCAGAAGCGTTTTATATATTTCCTATAAAGTGAGTCATTTCATGTGTGACAACCTAATATTTGTATCGTACGTTGTTTAGAAAAATGATCCCCCGAAATACACGCAAACTAATACTGGTCGTTTTTTTTAGGGTGTACCTTTCTATCCTAGGTTGGCGCAAAAGAATAAGTGGTTTTTAAAACCAAATTTTCAGTGGTATTGAAAAAAGAAATTTATTACGAAAATGTAAACATCCCAAAAGGTACTTGTGTAAGAATCTTGAGCTGCTTGCTTTCTTTTGATTTGATAGTTTAATTTGTTTGAAGGCATATCAACACTTTACTGGGTTATTTAATGCCAACAAGTATTTTAGGATAGGTTCGTATGAATAGAATAAGTATTATTTGTAAGAAATCACTTCCTAGATCAGATCTCATTTACGTATTTTTGTAAAGATGGGTTTTATGGAGAGTCAAATGTATTGCTGGTAATTTGGTTTCCTCAAAAATGTATTGCTGTTATTTTTTTCCAAAATGTATTGCTGATATTTTTAGTATAAACCTACCATATAAGCGTATATACTCCCTTAGTGTTTTGACCACAGTTTTGGGGTTCACTATTTCCCCATAGAACGAACCCTAACAGGTGCTACCACCCATTATCATGATGGGCGTGGAAATAACAGCAATTAAGCGGTGACCCAACGCTTCTCAAGACATACCGGCTGTAGGTTATTGTCATATCCAAGACGGCCTGACATTTTTTTTTTAACATCCTGACAGAAACAGTACAGCCAGAAGAAAAAAAGTAAACTATCAAATCAAAACAATCCAAACAGCTCAAGATTTTTAAAAGTACGTTTTGGGAGGTTTACATTTTCGTAATAAATTTCTTTTTTCATTAAGACTGAAAAGTTGGTTTCAAAAAGAACTTATTCTTTTGCGCCAACCTAGAATAGAAAGGTACAGCCTTAAAAGCTCACCAGTATTAGTGTTATAGTGGAACACACCTATTCTATAGTTAATAGACTCTCCCACCTATAATAAGTAGGAGTAAGAAGAGTAACGGGGGAGTCCGGTTAGTCGGTCGATGTCGGACGACAGTTAGTCGAATACTAAAGTATCAGCGACCACAACTAGATTACTCTGCGTTATACTTATTATATCAAGTTTCTAACGTTTTGTACGTCGAACCTATTTTAGGACCGACTTAGTATAAATACAAGCCTCCACTGTGAAATCACTCCACAACAATTGGTTTGCGTGTATTTCGTGGGAATATCTTTTTTTATACGATTTCTTAACAACATACGACACAAATGTTTGTTTTTGGTGTTTGGTACAATTAAAATTTAACTCGAGTTATTTTTTTTTACAAACGGCTAAGTAACTGTGCAAAATATTGCTCTTCATTGAACAGATATCGGATTTTTCAATGTCATATCACAAAAAAAAAAGTCAGGAGGAAAGTAAGTCGACAGGGGAATTTGGTGGATGACATGGCATGTCGTCAGACTGCAGAGACGGCGATGAAAATTAAAGCTTTCTCATAGGAAATGCATTTTATCGACCGGATAGTTTTATAGTATTTGGATATGAGCTTATTAAATCAAGCACATTCTGTTGACATAACGACTAAAATAGAGGTGAAAAGTAAGGTTTATCACCTGAAGTGTATTCTGACATTTTCATATCGGGTTGGATGTTAAATATTCTATACTATTCTTGTGATGCTTGTTCGGATGTACAAATTTTAAGCTTTTCTTCCAAGAAGTGTAACATAGGACAGATCTCCAACTCATCTGAGCAACTAAAATTATATTTTAAAAAAATGAGGAAAATTGTAAAAAGCGTG
>OZ010583.1:36244137-36276637 GCA_963932145.1 Acanthosepion lycidas | reverse complement strand
GGATGGTTCTGCACAAAAACTTTAACACTATAATCAAATCATATGCGCTGGTGTCTGGCTGTCCGTTCCTAGGAACTGAGCTGAGGGAGAGTCCACCACACACACACACACACACACGCGCGCGCACACACACACACACACACACACACACATATATATATATATATATATATATATATATATATATATATAATGGACTCTCCCGCCGAGGTTGACGTATGCGGTTCCGACGACCACAAACTATTTATCCAATGGCAGACAGGCATGACTTTTGGGACCGACTCGAGAATTGCGCAAAAGACTATAAACAGTACAGGAGAATATAATGTATCCAAGTGCAGCAGGAACACTGTTAACTTTCTTATTTTGCTTATTTTTGTAGTGAACTGATGATTACTTCTCAGTGCAGCTATATGAATGTTGTACTTTTTAATAGCTCTAGTTAGACCCTTTTTGCCTTCTAGTGTTGAGTTGTTATCCTGGAAATTTCGTACATTCCAAGTGCCAAGATAAAGTTGATATTGTTTCGTAGAGTTTTCCGCAGTAGCCAGATATGTGTGGAACTAATTAGATGTAGTTGTCAGAAAACCAACACAATAATTTGTTTCAAGTGGTGAAGGCCTGTGTAGAACCATTCACACTTTTTGCATCAGTCGATAAAATATTACCGGTGCAAAAGACTTGCCATGGAAACTCCGAATGACAATCCTCATGTGTTATTATCGCGGAGTTTAACCTCTCCGGATCACAATATATATATATATATATATATATATATATATATATATATATATATATTTAAGTTATAAGGAACTTGGTAAACCGAATTGTTAAATCCAAAGAGGGTGAAATCCTGAGAGCTCAATGTGAGGACAGAGCTAATATGTAATGAAAAACAAACCACTTTAAGGTACCATTACGATAATTTATTTAACATAAATCCTTTTTTAAGGATTCAGGATCATCAGGTAAAACTTCCAACAACGAATTGAGAGGAAAAAAGGTTAAATAAATTATCGTAATGGTACCTTAAAGTGGTTTGTTTTTCATTACATTATATATATATATATATATATATATATATATATATATATATATACGAACGTAAAACCCATAAACCAGGTTTTCTTCTCCGATTTATAATATATTAAATATCCACCCCAGTATATTAGAAGTGAAAAAGCCTAAATGACAATTTCTCAATACACACTCAACAATTTCAGCATCGCATCCACAAACGAAGTCTGCCATAGATTAAAAATAACAAATCCCACGGGTAAGACCCAAGCTTCGCTTAATGTCGAAAATATGTTACCAAAATCCCAGTAGAAGAAAGAATCAGCATAATTTGTGTCTGCATCTACAAACAAATCCCTCCTCCTAAACTTCGACTGCAACTCTTCCGAAACTACCCCAGTCTACATTCATAATTGTAGCGCTGGCATAAAACCTAATAAAAAAATCCCATTATTTGAGTTGATATAGGACTAAAATACAATGAATTTCCTATCCCTATAAAAAAAAAACAGCAGTACGGACACGTGTCTTCTAAACTATCATAGCCATTGCCTTGAAAGATATAAACTTCCAAAATAGAGAACACATTCTTCTTTCCAGTGAATATTTCTGAGTGAACTCAAACATAAAATGAAATATAAAATCACATGACAACAAAACCCCGAAAAATATGTAAAACTTATAATACAGGGTAAATTGTCGCTTAATTATATATTTCATTTTGCGCATGCGCGTAGTTTGTTTTTGTCGACTGCCCAGTAGAATCAGTTGGATACAATCTGTGAGACAAAAGAGCCCCATAACGTAATTCACTCCGCTAGAATTTGGAAACGGCCTGCAGTAGTGCATACCATTCGCACCGGAAGCTTCAATACGAACATTTCAGTGGGTTTTCATGTCAATTTGAGGACAATGCAGATGATTCGGAAAGAGTTGGATGAGTCTATTGGTGATTCCAAAGGAGTTTGGAATAATCAGTAGTCATGGCGACGTTATACCACCATTCATCTTCACACAGGGTCTTAGACACAACAGGGAGGCCGATAAATTGTTTGAGGAGGTAGTGCTGCCATGGTTCAAGAGGTTGCCTGCTTCTTACTAGACATAGGGTCTGTCAACAAGACTCTGTACCATGCCACACAAGAAGAAGAACCCAATCATGGCTGTCAGACAATTTTTGCGACCACAGCACCCTTTACATCTGGCCAACTATCGACCAGGACTGAAATCTCCTTGATTCTTATCTGTAGGGCGCAGTTGTGCGGGAGACCAGCAAAATTTCTTGTAACACCAAAGATGAACTTACGGCAAGGATTATGGCAGCATTCACCAACTTAAACAAGGAGACTGTCTAGAAGATTTTCAGGGAATTCCGAAGACGTTTGGAGGCCGTGGTTGAAGTCAATGGCGATTTTATTGAATAAATTTACTATTTAGTATTTCAATATATTTTTTTATAATTTTAGTAAATATATCTGTCGGTAGTATTTTCATTTTCGCGTAGTTTAAACAACTTAAGACAACTATCAGCTTGTCAACGCTTTGCCTAAAATCAAAGGATAGAACGCTTATATTAGAGAAGGAAAAATTCTTCAACGCTGGAAGGGGTACATTAGAGAACTCTTCCACGAGGTAAGGGTACAGTCAATACAGAGAATTACCAAAGGACCTGGAATTCTAAAAACCGAAGTAAAAGCTGCACTGGCCAAATTGAACAGAAACAAGGCAACTGGGCCAGACGGAATTGTACCGGAAATGCTGACAGCTTTAGATGACTTTGGTATAGAGAAGATCCCTGAAATAACAAATGAAATCTACAACAGCAGGGATATACCTGATGATCTCAGCCTATCTATCTTCATAGATATGCCTAAGAAATTAGGCGCAAACGAATGCACACTGTACCGAACAATAAGCCTAATGGGCCACATAACAAAATTCATCATCCATATGCTAGTACTATTCAAACAGCACATTTAAAATACATTATAAACAGGCAAACATGAAAAGAAATGAACAACATTTAAAAACAAGCCCCCGAAAATGGCTAAACAATTAAATGGCGCTGTGAACAATGGGAAATAGAGACAATTTTGCCCACTTTTACACCCGAGGAAAAATGTAAGACAGTTGTAAAAATTAGTAATAATATTATTCCTTTTTCCTTGAACGCCATATTCAATGATACATATTTGAAGGTTGCGGCCCAAATGTACATAAGGTTAATATCCCGGTTTAATTTTATAAAAAAAAAGTACCTTTCACCCTCTCATGGCTATTGTCTCGCAACTACGTCTGACTGAAACGGTAAAATGTATAAATTCTGTATTAGTTTTTTGACTGTTGTCACAGTTAAATTTCAAATCCGAAACGAACTCAGTCTATATACCGGGGTTAAATAAGATTGACGAAGTTTTCGTTAGTTGAAATAGGCCTGTTCCTCTTATTTGGGATTTTTTATGAACTAATTTACTAATAAATACATTGAACTCAATTTATTTAAGAACAACATTCTTAATATTTTATATTACTAGAATCTATTAGGATTATATACCAACGGATTTATTACATTTACTATATATATATATATATATATATATATATATATATATATATATATATATGTGTGTGTGTGTGTGTGTGTGTTTTCAAAATTCAAATGGTACAGCTATTTGAAAAGAATAATCTACATGTTAAACTTTTCAGTGTATCCTTTGCCATTCAGAATCTATCTAATTCTATTCTCATCTATGTATCTATCTATCTATCTATCTATCTATCTATCTATCTATCTATCTGTCTATCCTGTAGCAGAACCCCTAATCACTATTTTGTAATTGTATTTATTACATTACCGTGAAACCCATTTTCAATAAATAAATAAAAGAGTTAAAGTCAGTAATTGTTTTTAGAAAAGACCACGGTCCCTGTTTATAACACTTAGCATTGAAAATATGATGCGAAAAGTACCAGAAAGCATTAATAGAAATCTAATCAACCACTTACTGCATCTTCCATGTCTGCTTTCCGACGAAATTCTCACCCGTTCTTCGTCCGTTCCTATGGCTATATTTATTTAATCTCGTCACTCCATACCTTTGAATCGACGAAAAAAAAAAAAAAAAAACGTACATCTGTCTTTCATTCAATACACGATACTAGTAAAACGAGCAAGATATTTATTCAGACGGGCGTCGCTATGAATTTCTATCTTTGGGCCTCTTTTGCTCTCACGCACATACTCACGCGCGCGCGCGCACACACACACACACACACACACACACACACACACACACACACACACACACACATATATATATATATATATATATATATATATATATGAAATAAAGTTTAAAGGAACACTTAACTTAGCCTACGTGATTCGTCCTCTGATAGACCTTATCAAGGCAAATGTAAGGATTTTATTTTGCAACAAGTATTTATAAACAGAAGTAAAAATGCCGTTAGGTTTTTCAGAATTTTAAGTTTAAGAACACTCATAATATACATCAAGCTAATTGAAAGTCAAGTCAAACTATTAAGGATGCTAAATGATGTAATTTAATGTCTAAAAAACAAATGTGAGTGAATATCTTTATTGCTATTGATTTTTTTCTATCAATGTAATTTTTATTTATATTATTGTAGTTTCAGAAATAAATTTATGCCTTATATATTTTAAATAATAAAATATTTTAAATTTAAGTGTTCGATCATGTTTTTAATATATTTCATTATATGAAGCCAATTTTGAGCGTTCATGAATAAGATAATTTTTGGTCAGTTAAACCGTCGTGGCGTAATTCTATAGGAAGCAAAGAAAATATATTGATGAAAAAATCTTGCTTTATATGCTGTGTCCCTTACAGGGTGTAGTCGAGCATGACTCTCCACAACTTCTCATTATTTTTAGGTCTTAGCAGCGTTTATCGTTAATCTCTCCCACCTCCTGTTCTGTCAACGTTTTTTACAAGCATCATACTTACGTTGCTCCCATTCACTCCCCTTCAAAATCTGAGTGTCAAATTCTCCAAGCCCACTTTCCTCATTATATTTCTAAAAAGTGTCAGGCTTACAGCCACGTCATGATGAAATGCCGGTCCCCGTTCACTATTTACATTATTCGGACTATTGTCCTCATCTTTGTCGCCATATTTATTACTACGTTTAGGCCGTTTTACGCTCCGGCCTTCTTCAGGTGGTTGGAATGACATCCATTAAGAATATGGAACGTGGAACTAGAACAGTCTACCCCGGTGAGCGAAATAAAGAGTTCAGTTCAACATTCCAACCACCTGAAGAAGGCCGAACCGTACAACGACCGAAACGTTGCAACAAACATGGCGACAAAGATGCGGACAGTAGTCAGAATAATATAAATAGTGTACATAATACCTCATCTCAGAAATATAGACGGTTCCCGTTCGATCACTGAATTAAGCAACGTTGAGCCTTGTCAGTATCTAGATGGGGGACTTCTTAGGAATACCGGGTGCTGTATGCCGGGTTCCTATATCCTTAGGCAATGTAGTAATACACATCTTCTCCCCTCAGCTAGGAGTTTCATTAGTAAGAAGTATATACCATTATTATCTAAACAAAAAGCCTTCTTATAATGTTCGTAAAGCTCGTTGTTCTGGTTCATAATATACCTAAAACCGTACTGGAAGAAAAGATGAGTGAAGAAACTGTTTAATCTCGTAGTTTAATAATACTAAACTAGCGAATATCATAGCTCGTGCGACACATTTTGTGTACCCTTGGTGTTTCAATTGCGACTTTTAGTCAATGAAAAAGTCTATGTTCAACAATTTAGGATAGCGAAGGCCGGTCGTCTTTCTACCTACACACTAATCTTACAATCTACAAATATTCTCTGGCTTTACATAACCTGCAAAGTGTTGATAAACTGTAAAAAAAAAACAAAAAAAAAACGAATCAATCAGACATTCAATATAAAATGTCTACTGTCTCTTTCTGATTCTAAGCAAAAGCGTCCTTTTCATTTCCATTTTAACTTAGAACTTCCTCGTTGCTCACATGTTACAATAATTGTATTCTCAGCATTATTCTAAAGTACAACATCTCTGTTGCTTCAAGTCTCCACTTCATCGATGAGGAAAATTGTCCAGCATTCACTGCAATATACCAGTATTTATATTACGTAGTAGTTAAGCAGTTTTTTCTTGTTTCTAACGAAATTTAACTTTTTCTTGATAATTTGCTTAGCTTTTGGAAGGCATCTTTCGCTATTCCAATCCGCCTTCAGATTTCTATGTCACGTTTTACATCATGTTATAACACTTCCAAGATAATTACATTTTTTACGTGCTTGAGTTTGACGTCTCTAATTCGTGGCTCGCATCATCGGCTGTCAATCTTGCTAATGAGCATACATTCTGTATTCGCACGATTCGATGTTCCTTCCGTCTTCTTATATTCCTTTACTATCTTGTCTAGAAGTGCATGCAGTTTTTTAATGTGTCTGATATCAACACGGTAGAATAGTGATAAAAAAATATATTATATTTTCTTTTTTATTTGTGCTGTTTCCATTTGGACCAAATATTCCGATATTATCAGCTCTCGATTAGGTGTTTATGTTAGTGGTAATTATTTATTCCTGCCTTAGTAGTAAAAGTGATAGGTTCGATAAAATCAAATTGTCAGCTGGTCTCGAAAACGACTTTCAATTCGTTGTTAACTGTGGCAAGAAATGGCTTCATAAATTCAGTACCCATCCTCCCTCAAAAAACATTCATCTCTTTTAATGGTATAAGTGAATCTTTTTTTTTTTATGCGCTTCATTGTTGTATATTGATAGTGGGCTCAAATAAGACGAAGAACACTTATATATAAAAATATATAAATATCTTTATCGTTTGAGTTGCAGCTAACGGGTAGAGTGAGGGAGAATCAAAGAAGTTAGGATTGCGCACACAGGAATTGATGGCGAAAAAACTTCGGTGAACCTCTGGCCAGCCTCTCTGTCCATATCAAGAATTAGACTGGTTAAATAACATTTAGACACCTACGCGACTTCACGACGCTAAGCCTTCTTCCGGTATGTCGGCGACGCAACTTCCTGTGGCCATGCCTCATCTGGCATGCGCCCACGCAAGCACGCATTTTTTTGTTGTTGTTTTAGGCTCGGCATTTCCTGTTTATGCTATCATCAGTTTCGATTTCCGCCCGCATACTGATGCAGCGGAAGTAAGGCCAAGAGGTATTTCCTCAACCGACATCCAATATTATAAGCATGGCTGATGTTAACATCCAGAAGAATAACTCACTGCTCTTTTTCTGCCTAACATTTTCCACTGATATGATGTGGAACGATTGTATTGTATCAGTTGTTATCGCTGCTGCGAGGAAGTTTGATTTGTTGTGTCGTTTTCTTGCCAGAATAGGTTTTATACTTTTATACATTTTCCATTCTTTTGTGCATCGAATATTGCTTCCACATCTGCTATTGTGGTTTTGCTATGTTTCTAGAGATCCCTGTTCGAATCCAAAAAACAATCTGCAATTTCAATCGGTCTTGACATGGCATTTCGGATTCAATCACTTCCCCATCGCTGTAAAGTCGTTTTCTTTAAATACTTTCATGGTAATTATTCTAATGAACTTCCTCATTGGTACCTAAACTTTACTTTCAAGACAGTACTAGATTGGCATCTAGGTCACATCATTTTACTGAGCAAATCGCTTAGTGTAATCGTGATTTCTATGCCAATGTTTCTCTTCTCTTGCATTTATCTCTTTTCGAACTCTCCTTGTTTTTCTATCAACAACCATCTTCAAATATTTAAGCGAAAACTCTATCACCATATTTGTCTCTTGGAAGCCCGGTCTTTTAATGTCCTCTCTCCACTCAACGTTTCCTCAGTTTTTTTTCACCTTCATTAACTCTGCGTCTTAGTGGTTTTATTTCCTTCGGTTGAAATGATGAGAAAAAAAAAATGCTATTCGTCCAGTAACAAGAGATTTTTTTAGAGTTTGCTAAGTCGATATCGGATTAGTCTAGACACAGAAGTTCACACCAGAGTATCAAGAAAGCTAGGTGCCAGGTTGACTTAAGATGATTCCCAACCGATTCATGCGCTATCAGGGATGACCCAGAGATAAGATGACTTGTAAGGCCGCATCTGATATATGAGCACGTGCGGAAACAGCCTGACAGCTGAATAGATAAACAGCCACTCCAGAGAATAGGGATCTCGTTTTTTGAAAGACAGAGATGAAAATATAGGGTCCACGAGTTAGACGAGAGCATTGCTAGAAAGACTATAATTTTTTACTGAAACAAGTCTTACTGTTTAATACATAGCTGGGGGAGAAGGTGTGGATTCATACCTTGCCCAACCTTGAATTCATACCTTGCCCCTGGGTATTTGCGCTTAAGTGGATACAACGAACCCGACTGAAACTTGAACTCGGAATACAGCACCTTGTATTTCCAAGCGGTCACCCATCCAGATACTGACAAGGCCCAACATTACTTAACTTCGATGATCGTACGGGAACTGGCGTTTTAACATGACGTGTCTCTAAGGCAGACGCTTTTTATAAATATAAATATAATGAGGAAAGAGGGCATGGAGAATTTGACACTCAGATATCATATTGGATGGGGGCGCCCTATGTATCAAACTTGTACAAATTTTTGACAGGACAGAGGGTAGGAGAGATAGTACGATACAAGTCTTACTAATTAAGTCATAGCTGGAGGGAGAAGAGGTGGATTCATACTTTTGTCAAGGGTATTTGGCGCTTAAACGAATATAACGATCCCAACTGAAATTGGAACTCGTCTCTCCGATTAACATTATTCGTTATCCGTTACACCAGCTGCACATCCCAGCTTACAGCCCGTCATATTTCCAAGCGGTCACCCATCTAGGTAGTGACCAGACTCGACGTTGCTTAATTTCGGTGATCATATGGAAATCAGTGTATGAATGTGAAAATGACCGTAAGCCTACATAAATTGTGATTCTGTGAATATCAACTGACTGAAATAATTCTTTGAATTTAAATTTATTTTTAGAAAGCTTAGTCTAAGTAACTGTCTTCCTCTTCTGACTGTCTTCCCCACTTATTCATTATAACACGTGATGTTAGTACATGTCTAACACTAGCATCTTTGAAACTTAAAAAAAAATATGTATTGCTGACTTAAAGATACGGATTGTTGAGATATGCTTAGATTGGCATTTTTTTATTTTTTTATTTAAAGTATTTAAAATCGCTCAATTCTTTTTTCCCGCTCTTAAAGAAACATGAGATTAGGATCCATAGAACGTGATTTTTCTGTAATTCAGATCCAGATTATATAAACTACGTACATTTCAATGTTAAGTAGTCACAAATAACTGTGAAAGCAAATAAAAAATAAAAAAATAAAAAATCTGCCTTATGATCAAATCAATAGATTTCGACTATTGGTTCTCTCCATCTGGGAAGGATTTGTCCATATTAAACCAGACGTTTTTCTCTTCAACATATTGGGAAATTTCTTACTTGCGACTCAGCAATGAAAGATCTCTCAGAAGGTGTTTTCAGTTGGGCAACACAACGTAATCTTGACAGGAGAGCCATTAAGTTTTGCAAAATTTAATTTTGCTCCATAAAACCTTATCAATCTAAAATTGAAATTCCTGGATTATTTTATTAATAAATTTTTTTTGTTTGTTTGTTTAACGGCATATCAACTTCTTATGGGTCATTTAATGCCGAAATTTAATTTTCTTGGGAGCATTAGTGATTTCTGTATATATTGCTGGTAATTTTTCCTTTACAAAAACGTATCGCGGGTATTATCATTTTTTCCTTACAAAAATATCCTACTGGTAATAATAATGACGTAATAATGTCGTTTTTTGACGTATTTTTTAACATCAAAAACGACACTATTACGTCATTATTTTTGCACCAACCTAATACAAAAACATATTACTAGCAATTTTCTTCTTACTATGAAAATCCATTGCTGGTACCTTCACTATAAAAATATATTTCTACACTTTCATAGTGTTTTAAGCCCAGTTCTGATGTTCACTATTTGCCCAGCATTGGAACCCTAACGAGTGTTAACACCCCGAGTCAGGGATAACCTGGGAACAACAGTAATTAAGAGATGGGGTAACGCCCCTCAAAACCTCCCGATCAAATGCCTTGCTGCCAGAGGCAGTTTATCGTCATGCCTAAGACAACCCTAGCAGATGTTAGTTTCCCGGGTCAGGATGGAGATGGGAACAACAATAATTAAGTAATATATATCTAAGTAACCAACTGTATTCCTCTGCAAGCTGTCTTCCTCACTTATTCATTCTCACACGTGATGCCAGGACATTTCTAACACTGGCATATTTGAAACTAAAAAAAAATATGCATTGCGGACTAAAAGATGCACCTTGTTGAGTTATTCTCCGTACTACGCTCGGACATTTAATTCTCTTTCTTTTTTTTAAAATTTAATGTATTTAAAATCGGTCAATTATTTTTTCACGCTCTTAATTGAAATATAAGATAGGGCCTATAGAACGTGATGAAAGGCCTTGCTGTTGAATCCAGTTTATCGTCATACCTAAGACAATCCACACAGATGCTAGCGCTCGGGCCAATGTTGACAGGAACAACAGTAATATATATATATATATATATATATATATATATATATATATATATATATATATATATATTACTTATTATAAAACCAGGTTTTGTGTGTGTCTGTTCGTTTATATATGGGATCGGATTTCCTACATTTTTCAACCGATTTCAACAAAACTTCATAGGACTACGTAAAATTACCTAGCGGTGGACCTGACAGCGCCAAAAGTTGGAAAAACACAATTGTTTTTGCATGAAATCAATTTGAAAGCACGGATAAGAGCCATTTATGCAGATTTTTCGCATTCTGTGGACGATGTTTTGTTACCGATCCAACAAAACAAAGCAAATGGTCTAGTTTCTGATAGCACTAACGCTTGGCTATCTAACAAGTACCAAATTGTTTGCAAGACTATCAAAGCCGCTTGACCAGGGAGCCATAAACGTGGGTACTAAGGGACAGGATTTAGCCCTCTGAACACACATTCACTGTTTACAGTTTTGGTTTGATTCAAATGAAATTTACGACACACTTGCGGCTTACTCTTGCCTTTATGTGTGTCAAATTTCAGAATTTTTCGGCAAAAATAACCGTAGCTGTACGCGGATCAATCATTTTTGTAACTTCCTTGCCCACACACAGCTGCGTACAACCGAGTCCGCGTGTCGATACCGAGCTTGCTGCAAGGCCATTGGTCGCTTTCACAGATCTTGACCTTGGGGCCTGTCCTATTATCGCGCTGGATTTCTCACACATTATACCGCCCGCGTGATCGCGCATCAGCTTATATGTAAGTGCGCTCAAGATCACCACCTCTTTTGCGTAACTCGGGCGTGCTTTCACACTTTTGTGTTTATTGTTGCCCGTGTGCACGCATTTGGATTATCTATTCGCCTACTTCGGACACCGCAAGTTGTTGATTACGTGTTCTAGCTGCTTTTTTGTTTTATAGTTCCAACCCAACCCCCACACGTTAGCCAATTGAACTAAAATCCCAGTTCCTTTTGGATTTACCCTTGGTTTACCTTTTTACATCCTTCTTCGTTTGCGGGATGCCACCGCCAAAGCTTGCTCCAGGAGTTTAGAAAGCCCCGAACAAACAACTTCACGTCGTCTTAGGAATACTAGGGATACAGCCGCCTCTAGAGCTTCGGAACAACATCAAGAAACCGCTCATTGTCGCTTTAGAAATGCCCTATCCACCGTGTCTGCCAGAGCCTTAGAAATCCCTACACAGACCACTGTTCGTCGCGTTAGAAATGCCCGCTCAACCGCGGCTGCCAGTGCCTTAGAAAGCCCTGCACAGACCACTGTTCGTCGCGTTAGAAATGACCGCTCAACCGCATCTGCCAGAGCCTTAGAAAGCCATGCACAGACCACTGTCCGTTGCATTAGAAATGCCCGCTCAACCGCATCTGCCAGAGCCTTAGAAAGCCATGCACAGACCACTGTTCGTTGCATTAGAAATGCCCGCTCAACCGCATCTGCCAGAGCCTTAGAAAGCCCTGCACAGACCACTGTTCGTCGCGTTAGAAATGCCCGCTCCACTGCATCTGCTAGAGCCCTAGAAAGCCCTGAACAGCAAGCTGCACAATGGCTGGAGTGTATGAGGAATCCGAAAATTCGCCAAAAGGCCTCGCTACTGCTGAGGTAGCATCCAGTCACATAATCGGCCACCTCGTCAACGCAATTGTCGCGCCGGATACCGAAAACGCGTTCGTCGCGTTAGAAATGCCCACTCTACTGCATACGCTAGAGCCCTAGAAAGCCCTGCACAAACCACTTTTCGTCGCGTTAGAAATGCCCGCTCGACTGCGTCTGCCAGGGCTGCAAAAACTCTGAAGTACGCCGTCAACAACTCGAAAACATTAGCCAACTTCAAGTTTCTTTGAATGGCGTAACTCATTTTAGTCAAATGCCGCATACACTTATGACTGCACTGTCAACTATTCCGCTAGGAGAAACGTACAAATAGGGGCCATGGATAAAGTTTGCACTTTTTGCAACGCAAAAAAAGTGGGCCGGTGAGCAACCTGGGCTTTGTTGCTCTGGGGGGCAAAATCAAACTCCCTTCTTTAGACGAACCTTCCCAGCCGCTTAGGGACCTCCTTCTGGATACAACTTCGGAATCAACGCATTTTCTTGAAGCAATACGGAATTACAACTGTTGCTTCTAGATGACGTCTATTGGTGCGAGGGCTATTAGTGAGGGGGATGGATGCCTACTTTCAAAGTGTTTACCACTTAATGGGATAACTTTTGGCTGATCAGGGAGAGCCACCTCAGTTCCTACAAATTTACTTTCTCGCTGACTACAACGAGCAGATTGATGCGCGTCTCGGCATTCTGCCTAGCGATATTTCCGTCGGTTCACGTAGACATTCTGTTCCGTCTACAAGACATGCTTCACGAAACTAACAGTTACACCCGAAGCTTAAAGTTTGCGTTGCAAAATAACTCTTCGACCTCTTTCAGCGTTGTCATCGATGCAGACAGACGGCCTCACGGTGAGCATGAGCGTCGCTGCATGTAATGAAGTCGCCGCAGTCATCCACGGCGCGGAACATAACAGCCGTGACATTGTCATGAGGTACCGGGGCGGTGGTCTGCGCCGCATCAGTGAAACCCACCGTTCACACGACTGTCTCCAGTACCCACTTCTTTTTCCATACGGAAGCGATGGGTACCACGTCAAAATCCCAATATACCAGGCAAGCAGCGATTCCATGTCGATCTCAAAGACGGTCTTCTGTAGGGCTTACTACGCCTAAATGTTTATGGTTAGGGAGGGTGAATTTAACCACTTGCATAGTTACCGTCAACTATTTCTTCAATTCGCTGTTGACATGGCTGCAAAAATGTAGTCGGAGAGGTTAGAATTCATTAAGTTAAACCAATCCAAACTTAGAACTGACTTCTACATTCACCTTCGTGATGGTCTTCGTTCTGATGGTAACCCACACAATCTCGGCAAACCGTGCATTTTGCCTTCCTCTTACACTGGTGGCCCTCGTATAGAGGCATGAAAGGACACAAGACGCAATGATCTATTTCCGTCATTACGGGAGGCCTGATTTGTTTGTCACGTTCACGTGCAATCCGAAATAGGTTGAAATCACACGCGAACTTTTTCCAGGTCAGCAGTACGCACACCGCCTTGACCTAATTGCCCGCGTTTTCCGGTTACAGCTGCGTAAGTTTATGGATTTAATCCCTAAAGGGCAAGTCTTCGGACGCGTTAAGTGTCATATGTATACAGTGGGATGGCAGAAACGTGGTTTGCCTCATGCCCACATTCTGCTGTGGCTCAACGATAAGGCTGACGCAAACAAAATAGACGATTTTATTTCTGCTGAAATTCTGGATCATATGGTGGATCCTTTGCTTCACAAAATCATTAAAAACAATATGATACACGGCCCCAGTGGCGCGAATAACGAAAAAAGACATGTTGGTCAATCGGCCCGACTTTCGCAAAGGGTTACCCCAGTAAGTTTATCTCAGAAACGCAGACTGCGACGGATGGTTACCCACTGTACAGACGTAGAAGCCCCGCTGAGGGCAGCAGAACTGTGACAGTTAAGGGGCGCACTCTGGACAATCGTTGGGTGGTGCCTTATTACCCGCTGCTGTCCAAGACATTTGGAGCCCACATAAACGTCGAATACAGCCACTCGGTTAAGTCAATATAGTACATCTGCAAGTACGCCAATAAAGGCAGCGATGCTGACGTTTACGGTATCCGGTGCGACAATTACGTTGACGAGGTGGCCGATTACGTGGCTGGACGCTACCTCAGCAGTAGCGAGGCCTTTTGGCGAATTTTCGGATTCACCGAACAAAACGCCCAGCAGGTTACGGAAAACTCTAAAGACACAACCTTAACGACTTTCTTTAAATTATGCTCAACAGATGCTTTTGCCAAAACATTGATATACCTCCTACTACATGTGATCAAACAACCGGTGGCTTCGGCGAAAGGCTGGCGACCCTGTCGAGGGTTATACCGATGTAAGGTCTAACACTTGCCTTGGACGCGTTTATACTGTGCCTCCACAGCCAGCGGGAGTGCTTTTACCTCCGCCTTCTACTTCATGAAATTGCTGGGCCAACGAGTTTCACAGATATTCGCACTGTCAACGGCATAGAGTTCCAGTCTTATAGAGAGGCATGCTTCCGTTTGGGATTGCTTGAAGACGACTCCCAATTGGATGCAGCCATGGCGGAGGGGGAACTTCTTAGAACGCCGTCACGGCTTCGAACGCTGTTCCCATTTTGCTTTTGCGATGTGAACTGAGCGATCCTCTGTACAGACAATCCACATCAGATGATGTGCTGTTCAGCGTAACAGACCAGGAGTTGAATGAGGTTTCACTGACTTCATATTCAACAGAGCGCTGGTGGCCCTAGAAGATGTTGTTTTCGAACTGGGAGTTGCCTCTTTACCAACTTACGGTTTAACACCACTGCTTTTGAGACTGTACCAACTGAGTTATTGCGGGAAACATCCTACTCCATCGAGGGGATGAACGCATACATTACTGAAAACGAGCCCAAACATCTACCTGATCAGAGGGTTGCTTTCACTACCATAACAGACAGGGCAAACGGCTCCAGTGGAGGTATATACTTTTTAGATGCGACCGGAGGAACTGGCAAAACTTTTGTTACCAAATTAGTCCTGACAGAGGTACGGCATCGTGGGGAGATCACTATTGCGATTGCATCTTCCGGGATTGCTGCAACGTAACTACCAGGAGGTAGAACCGCTCATTCGGCTTTTAGGTTGCCGCTTGATCTATGCCGGTCACAAACTCCTCTCTGCAACATAACAAAGAAACAGGTCAGCCATACGGCTCTATTGTTTTGTTTGTAGTCATGTAAAAAAATCATAAAAACACACGCCAAGTACGGCGACCCCGGTCGGTTTTCATAAGCTCTCAACCGTGATGTTGACTGCGACTGAAGAGAAGGCATTTTTTCATTTAAATTGAGGCGCTTGGCCATATGGTGACCCCGGTCCGGTTCCATGAGCTCTCAGCGTGATGTTGACTGCGACTGAAGAGATGACACTTACGCAATTGCATTTACGATGCTCGGCCTTACGGCTACCCCCGTTGCGGTTTTAAGGGCTCTCATCCGCGGTGTAGATAGTGACTGACCAGAATAAAGGAAGTTATATCACAGATATTTTCTTACCATGACACCGCGTCACTGTTCGTTCTTCTCTCGGTTTTACGGTTCTGCTTTGTGGTCGTGGCAGCGCCGTCTTTTGGGCATAAGACGCGTCTTTTAGTTAGACAATCGCTTTGTTTGTGATTGCGCACGGCACATACTTTATGTCTATGGCTTCCTCACGGCACGTTTTCCCTTCAATCCCTATGTATGTTGCAACTGAATCATGGTTTCTTGACTACTTACCACAAGTGCTTCCAGTAATGCTTAACGGTCCAATTAGTTAAAGCAGTAACTGCTGCCAGCTTTTACTCACAGATGTCTTAGTAATAGTAAATGGCTGATGCTACAACGGCTTTCCGTTACTTCCTTCGATACCTTCGAATACTCAGGCGTGAATGATGTCTGCTTAAATTTTGTGTGCATTGCGTTTCAACGTTTTGTAGAAACTTAGTTCCTGTCGACGTACAAAGCACATCTTTCAAAGCAACAGCCGTCCCCAACTCTTACTGTTACATCCCCGGGCAACGCCGGTTTCTACTGCTAGTATATATATATATTTGTATATATATATATATATATATATATATATATATATATATATATATATTTGTACATATATATATATATATTTGTATATATATATATATATATATATATATATATATTTGTACATATATATATATTTGTATATATATATATATATATATATATATATATATATATATATATATGAACATTGAAGTCAACACTCAGAGGTGACATGCTAGACGGAAACGTCAGGTCGTCTGAAACGCGTAATGGAATCTAGCTTCTATGGAACTTTTTCAAGTTGTCAAATACATATATATATATATATAGGGTGTCCGTAAAGTTCGTGTGCACTTTACAAAATTAAAAATTTATAACTTTATTTGTATTTGCGATAGAAATATTCTGTAAAATATGCTATAAAGTTTAATGTACCTAATTTTAAGTATAGCTAAAATAACTAATGTGATTTGAGGCATTACTGTAAATCAGTTGGCAAATGTTTTCCGTGAACTGCACAATCGTATTACACTTTGTATTGCTTATGATGGAGGACATGTGGAAACTTGAATAAAATTTTAATAAAACCTTAAAAATATAGATTTACTTCTTTCTAATCCTTTTTACAAATTATTTCTATTTTTTAAAGTGCACACGAACTGTATATATTTACATACCACTATATATATATATATATATATATATATATATATATATATATATATATATATATATAATCATTGCATGCATGACAGTAAAGTCGAAGCTGACCGGAAGAGAGTTCCATTAGAGAGAAATATAAGAGAAGAAACTGTTAGCATAGAACTTACGGTTGCATTTAACTGTAAAATGATGAGATCTCGCTGTCAATCTAGTAATGCGCTTCATGAAGTCTAGGCACGAAAGAGAAAAAAACTCATCAGAACAATTAGCATAAAAGTATTTATAGAAAAGCAACAGGAAAATTACGTTACGGCGATAGATAAATGACTGAAGCTGAGGTGCCTTCTCAGGACCAATAACATTGCATATTTGGATATTATCTAGAATCTCTAAATACATAGCAGAACTACCGGGCCGTATGTCAGAGCGATATTCCATTCATGGTCGAATGATAGACTTCTAAATCTGTAAGTCAGTTTCTAGCGAGAAAAATTGTCTAGAACGAAACAGTGAAAAAAAAACTTTCTAATAACTGATTCTAAATAATCTTTCTACGTCATTTGAACTGAAAACGTTAGACAGAGAGCGGGAAAATAGTTACTAGCATGGAGGTTGGTATCAGCCTTGCCGATGGAAAGTAAAAAGAGGTCCAGCCATCGTAGTCGGGATTATCATTATTTTATTTACATTGCTTGGACTTTTGTCCTCATATTTGTTGCCATATTTACAAAGTTTCGACCGTTGTACGCTCCGACATTCGTCAGGTGATCGGAATTTTGAACCGAAGTCTTTATTTCGTCTACCAGGGTAGATTTTTTTCTAGTTCCACGTGCCATGACTCTTCCTAATATCTCAGTTTAAGTTATATCCCTTTTAACTCAACTTTACAAGATTTTCTTCACCTCTGCTTTAGCCATGTATTGAACTCACAACTCTTTGGGTCAACTCACTAGATTCACCCAGCGCTTTTATCCTTATGTGACAACATTCCGAGCAATGTAAATAGAGTAAATAATTGCAACGTCACATTTCAGAAATATAGACATATGTTAAATTTATCTACATAATAAATGCGAATATCAGTGTGTCATAGATAGATAGATAGATAAATAGAAACAGTATAAGATAGATAGATATGAAATGTCTCAGATAATCATGCAATGATTATATATATATATATATATATATATATATATATATATATATATATATATATATATTACTTAATTGCTGTTGTTCCTATGAGCGCTAGCATCTGTCAGAGTTGACATAGGAACAACAGCAACTTTTCAACTTTACTCCTAGAGGCCGTAGTCCAACATATCATAAGATTTTTGAATCTAGCTGACTCCGGGAACAAACTTATCATATTGAAGACCGGACCCGGATGAGCAATCGTAAAATATTGGATTCCCAAGTTTTCATTACTGCGATAGTTTTCGGTCATTTTTTCCGTGATTTTTTTCCAACCATTTTTTTGTGCAATAACAATTTTGGAAATAAATTTAGGAATTTATTGCGAAATTCATCGAAAGCCATGAAATGAAAATAATTGTTAGTACGGAAAGTAAGGACCTACGTCCATCAAACTGTCTTCAAATTAAGTGGCGACAGAAGAATTATCGTTGAACTTTTAAAATGTAACCTTTAATATTAATGCAATACTTAAATGCAGCAATCAATTTTGAGTTCTTGCGTAGTTTATTGTTGCCTATCGCATCCACTCCTCACTATTGTAATGAAGGCCCAGTCAAGAAACCTCCACAGGAGATAGTTTAAATATCGCCCGATAGGGCGTCTTTGAAGTTAGTTTTATTTGACATATTTCAACGAATTTTTTTTTGTATAATTTCGTCTGTTTTTTGTTTTTTTTTTCTCCATTTTTGTTGGTTGTCTTCTTTTTCGTTTTTTTTTTCTTACTTACCTTCTTTTTTTTACGCACATACTTTACGTTATGTAATTTAGTATTTATACAAACTGGATGCATCTTTCGAAAGTTAGCGCTATTTATTCCCGTACACAGCAGAGAATAAACAAACTCTTTCGTCCCTGGCATAGGTTATTATCTGTTTATCTGGGAAAGAAGCCGTAAGATGAAAGTTTAGGTCTGAAGTTTTTCCTTTCTTCTTTCTTTGTTCCTCCGTCGTTCTGTCTGCCTTCTCATTCAAAATCTTTCGAGATTAACGAGGTGAAATGTCTGAAGGCCCTTAAGCTAATTCAGTCGGCACAAGACCCTGATAAAGGTGGTTTTAGAACAATTTTTAATTCATTTGAAAGTTTTAAATGCTGTTTGCTTGATGCAGGTGTATCGGAGAATTTTGTATTTGATTCATATTAATTCATAGCTTATTGATTCATTAACATCCGGGTGTTAAATGTGTTTCCCTTATTTATTTTTGTGATCTTTTGCCACTTTTTAGTTTGATGTTACAATTTCCGGCATCATTTTGACAAAAACTTATTCATATAATTCCATAGAATGACGGGCACATTTTTATTGAATTTCTCTGATGTAGAGATGGTAGAATTACTTTAGCTCGAATTAAGATTCATCAATTGAAAATAATGAAAAATATAAGATTTTATAAGTACAAGATAAGTACCATAGAACATAGAATTTAGATTAAAATAAATAGAGTCCCATTGTTTTAAATATATCACTGATCATGGGGTATCCAAGAGCTTGCGAGTTTGAATTGGAAAGTTCAAAGGATTGTTTGTATTAGCTCTCCTGCAAATTACCGTTATGAACAGTAGGATTTATTTAATTTTTTAGTCAATCACAATTTCAATGTTGTTTACGTACAGAAATGAATGCAACAGATATAAAAAAACAGAAAGGGGCGTAAGGCTGGGTTGTGTCTTTTAACCGGACTTATTCAATCTGCAATTCTGAGGGAACTAGCAATTCTATAACGATTCATCTTTGGCGTTCACAATTTTAACAAGATAATATATGCAGATGACACATTGCTGATAGCAGACACGGAAAGGGAACTACAAAACCACCTACAGAAGGTAGCGAACGAAAGCGAGAAGAAAGGACTAAGCATAAACTATTAGGTTGGTGCAAAAATAATGACGTAATAATGTCGTTTTTTGACGTTAAAAAATACGACAAAAAACGACATTATTACGTCATTATTTTTGCACCAACCTAATACAAGAAGACTGAATGCATGGTCATCAGTAAAAAGATGAACCCAAAATGTAATTTACAGGTCGGGGATACCAAGATCAAGCAGATATAGAAATTTAAAGATCTGGGTAGTGTTCTGACAGAGGGCGGAATGTACGACACTGAGATCCGAAGATGTATAAGGATGACCAAAGACGTATTCCAAAAGCGCAGCAGAGTATTACGAGACAGGAACGTTTCGTTGGAAACAAAGAAAACAATACTGAAGTGCTGCGTCATATCTGTCTTTCTGTATGGCGGCAAAAGCTGGAAAATCTCGTCAAAGGTGAAGAAGAGACTTGAAGCTACAGAAATTTGGTTCTACGGGTGCCGAGGATATCATGGACCGAAAATAGGAAAAGTAACAAAGTTTTTGAGAGAATAGAAACAAAAAAAGAAACTTATATATAACATCAGGACGAGGAGTTGAAAATTCCTGGGCCACGTAATGAAGAAGGAGGGTCTTGGGAAAATCTTATACCCACAGGGCAGATAGAGAAACAGAGGAAAAAAGCGTGTAACATAGTTGATGGGCTTGAGCAAATGGATGGCAGAACAGGGTTTGGGAGAAATAACAAAACGATAAAACTTACTACAAGGGACGGGAAGATGTGGAGGATCATGTATGCTTACGTTCTGAAGGGACACGAAGAAGGCCGAATAAAAGCAAACATCCACACTCGCAGCCATAGTGAAGCAGCTAGCCGGCGAAAAGAGAAAATTCAAATCGAAAATAAGTCATATTATTAAAAGAGTTGGGTGGTCCAAAGTAAAAAGAAAATACGTTAAAACTGATGAAACTCATTTTTGCTTCTTAAGCGCACGATTAGAAATAAAATGTAAAGGAATGTCAAATCACACGCAGAATATTAGCCGGAAGAAGCCAGTCGAAACCAAGTAAACCCAACAATAATCATCATTCAGCAACTACAATTAGAATCCTCTGCACCGTCTGATACTAAAGAAGAAAGATGTGTGATTATTTCTTACGGGAAAGAAAATACACCCTTGTGTAAATTAATTGAAACAAAAAGAATAATTGCGTTATTATTACTTTTTTCGTATTTTTCCAATGAAACATGACTCAATGCACACGTTAGTACTTCGTATATCCATTCCACGAAGTCGTTCCTTGCAGATTGACCACAAATACTCGATTGCGTTTAAATCATGATATTCACCTGGTCAATCTATAGGACTTTGATGTGCTTACTGTTAAGACGTACCAGTGTGTTCGTGCAGCGTTACTAATTTTCGTACGCTTCCTTGGAGTAACGTCCATCGCAGACCATGGCCGTAGGACAACTAATCGACAATCGAGACAATAGTGTCTGGGAGGGATGAAAATCTGATGACGCAATATTTTTCAAGGCGAAACAAATTTCATCGTACACCCCGAAAATCGATTCATCTTAATGCACACCATGGCAAATGACCTAATCTGTGAGAAAAATAGAAATCAATTACACCCTGTCACTCCAGTGGGTCTAAAATTGAACGTACGGTGAAAGAAAGTAAACTAAAGCGGTCGTTTCAATTAATTTGCGCAAGGGTTTATTTCGATTTTTGAACTCATCGGTTCTGTGATGGCTTTTTGAAAGCCGTCCCTAAAACCAATGATTTTGAAAATCGAAAATATTAAGTTCAAGAACCGAGGTACCTCGGCTTGTCCTTACTGTAGTTAATGCTTGAATCAATTTTGATCAACCACAATCCTTTTCTTTTGATTGTCAGTGCATAACTGAAAAAATAAATTTTACGTCAAAAATACTAAAATTCGATGTTTAATAATCAGACCTAATATGAATGCTGACGTAAATAGTTTTTTTTTTTTTTTTTTAGAATGGTAGCTGTCCGAGATTACGTGACTGAATCGAAGATTAGAGGGTCATGTCTGAGCAAAAGTAAGAAAAGTGGAAATCTTCCTACCTATGACTTGTTTCCTAAGAGCCTGTGATAAAATACCACAGATATTATTTTCTTAAAATAGAAATTGTTATATCACTACAGACACTAGATTATATTCGCATGTCTTTCACATGATACCATGATTTTCATTGTAGATCATGGCTCACGAGCCACATGCGGCTCTTTGATCTTTAATATGCGGTTCGTGGAAATATATTGGCTGAGATTTTTCATCACAGTTAATATAAAATGTAAATAAGAAAATATTATAAGGTTTATAATTATTTACTGGGCCTGAAATGAGGTCCCATTGAATTAAAACTTAAGTTTAATGTTCATGGTTATTAAAAATACCTAAGGAATTAAATCCAAATTTTAATGCTAGATCTGAATGAGACAATTGTTCTTTAGTGTTGAGAGAATGAATGACGGGAGGCAGAGCAATTTAAAAAAATTCGGGCAGTAATTTACAGAGGGATGTCAGAAGATTGAGGTCATGGGTAAGGGGGTTTAAGGAAATCGCACCCTCATCATGTATAGTGATGTTGGGTAGCAGAAAAAAAAACTTGAACTAACTACTCAGACCTAGTTGGTACACTTCAGATACAAGTTTTGTTCAAAAGTATGAAAATTTTGTGAAGGAAGATGGTCACTTCAAATTGTATACAAGGAAAAATATGAAGATAAAAACGAAATTTAAACCAGATTGGAAGGAAGATTTTAAATTCCCCGTTAAAGGAGGTAAACTCTTGTGCCTTATCTGCCATGTGTCACATGTGCAAATTTTGATCATGTCTCGTGTCTCTCAAACATCTGAACTTTGTCCTATGTGTCTCATTAAATGAAGCAAGTTTGGCCACCCTTGTGGAAGACAGTAGTAGAACGCCCTAGCGGCTTCAATAAAATCTAAAAAAATTTAAGAGATGAGGAAAATACTTTAACCATTTCAGACCCGACAGGAACAAGTCAAAACAAATTATACACGGATTTGTTATCTTAATTTTAAATACAATGTGAATCGTCATTTCCTGTTTTTTAATTCCTGTTCTTTTATTGTTCTCTCTCCTTAATAGTGTTTAACAATTCAGTTGACTTATATCTATATAATAAATGAACATTTCACTGTCACACGCTTTCAACTTTACTCCTACAGGCCGTAGCCCAACATATCATACCATTTTGGAATCAGGTCCACCCCGTGAGCAAATTAAAAACATTCCGGGTCAGATCCGGACCAGCAGTGCTGAAATTCCGGATTTCAAGTTTTCATTACTGTGATTGTTTTCGCTGATATTTTTTTTTCTACGTGATTTTTTGCGACAAGATTTTTGTACGATAATTTTTATAACATGGAAATGAATTTGGAGATAATCGAAGTTTATTGCGAAATCCAGCGTAAGTCACCCATGAAATAAAAATAAATGTTTGCATGGAAAGTAAGAACCTACATACATCAAATTTTCTTTGAATTAAGCGGCGGCAGAATAATTATCGTTAAAATTTTAAAATGTAAGCTTAAATATTAATGTAATACTTAAATACAGCCATCAATTTTGAGATCGTGTGTAGTATATTGTTGTGCGTCGTATCTACTCTTCTCTACCTAATGTGACGCAGGCCCAATCAAGAGCCTTCTGCAGTAGCTAGCTTAAGCTAGGATATATATATATATATATATATATATATATATATATATATATATATATATATATATATATGTGTGTGTGTGTGTGTGTGTGTGTGTGTGTGTGTGTGTGAAAATATTATAGAAAATAGAAAAGAAACTGGTTTGGTAAATAATCCAAAGTTCCTTAGTATTTTTGTTATTATTTTTAAAAAATAGTGCTCTATAAGAAAGTAGAGCATAAATATAATTATTTATTTAAAAATATGATTCCAACTCGCTACATAAGAGGTCTCATATTTCAAAACAAGAGCCGAAAACTTCAAAATAATATTTGAATTAACTTGAGTTAAAGTAGGCTCTGTTCCATCTTCAAGCGAAATTTTTTTTTGAATAACTTATTTCTGAAATTTACGAGTTTTAATAGTATATTCAGAATTGAAATCAAAATTTTCATGGTAACATCAAGGGCGGATTGTTTAGAATAGGGAGGGGTGGGGTGTTAATAATTTGTATCAGTATAGAGTTACTTTCATAGATGCCGGGTTTTTATATACACAAATCCCTTTCGTAAAGAGATATAATAAAAGAATAAAATAAAAAAATAAATAAATCTCCATAGACGCTCAAGCCAGACTATGCGAAAACTTCCTCCGTCGTTAATTTAGCCACCCCCACCTTACCCTGACCCGGTATATATATATATATATATATATATATATATATATATATATATATATATATAATTATTTATTTAAAAATTATAACATTATAAAATCACTACAAAAATAGCCATTTTGTTTCAACACCTCTGGTGTCTTATCAAGTGATGATGTTGAATGTAGATTGAACATTCAACCATTCAACATCATCACTTGATAAGACACCAGAGGTGTTGAAACAAAATGGCTATTTTTGTAGTGATTTTATAACATATTTATGCTATAATTTTTAAATAAATAATTATATTCGCTCTACTCTGTATTGAGCAGTCTTTTAAGTATAGTAATTGTTGGTTATTGGAATTTATTCTGTATACACCAATCATATACTTGGATATGTATATATATATGTCAATATCTGGATCTCCTCAAGTAATTTTAAGTATGAAAGAATAGAAATATTAAATTACATCTAACTCACACATATCTTCTCTCTCCCCCGTCACTTCCTCACTTCGTTAACTTACATACGGCCCGTCAAAAATGTGTAAATTTCTTTTCGTTTTTTTGTTTCAACATTTTGAAGTCCTTTAAATGGGTTGTGGTGAAATAATTTATTATATGGAACCTTAAAGTGGTCTGTTTTTATTTAAATTATTTGCTCTGGACTCTGGATTTACATTGAGCTCTCTGGATTTTATCCTCCCTGGGTCCACCCATACGGATTACCTAGTTTTTCATAAACTATATATATATATATATATATATATATATATATATATATATATATATATATATGTGTGTGTGTGTGTGTGTGTGTGTGTGTGTGTATGTATATGTGTGTGTTTTTGTGCGCATAAGGCAATTTAATTATATCTATCTATCTATCTATCTATATATATATATGTGTGTGTGTGTGAAAAATGTGTGTATATAAATATAAATATATATATATATATATATATATATATATATATATATATATATATATATATATATATATATATTATATGCGCGGTAGTTATTGGAAAGCGCTCAATATCAGAGATAGAGCTAACAGAGTTTGTCTGACGATCGCAAAAGCGTGAAACCCAGGGTCACAAACTCACATCAATCCAACCAAATATATATATATATATATATATATATATATATACAATAAGAAATAGGAGTTAGATATATAATCCAGAGTTCTTTAGCATTTACTTTTAAAAAAACAGTGCTCGATACACTGTAGAGCATAATATTATAATTATTTTCTTTAAGTTTAATTTAAGATTTAAGTTTCTGTTTCAAAACAGTAATTTCTGTGTCACGATGTATACATATATTTAAAAAATAATTATAATATATATGTGTGTGTGTGAATGTGTCTGTTTGTGTGTGTGGTACTCATTTCTCACAAGCAAGGCAATAAAGCCACAACGATGCAAGATATTACTAAGTGTGAGTGAATATGAGAAAAAAGTTTAAATACTATGAAGCTGCTTACTCGCTATTTCCCTGGAAAGTGTTCAGACGAATTACATTCTTTGGTCCAACCAGTTCTAATCTTCACAGCTAAGAACCGCCATTGAATCGAACCACGCTCATTCCCTTCATGGTGAGATATAATTTCCATTCGAACAGCTTCTTCCCACGAAACGCTGCTTTGGGGAAATAACTTCCAAGAGGATGTCTCTCCGATCACTACATTCCTAACTTTTCAAGTCTAAGTCTTACCGTTATCTTCCCTAGATATCCCCATAAAGTGTTCTTCGTTCACTATAAACTCTACCTCGAGTTTCTCTTGTGCCTTTTTACAAGGTAAACATTACTGAAAGTTTCAGTTCTTTCTTTTACAGACTTGTTTTTCATTCAATGTCTCTCTCGACTGAACATCCTACAGCATTTTTTATGTCTAACCTCGAAGATGCAACTAGCTTTTTTATTATATCTATTTACGACAGTCTGCCAACCTGCGAAACGTATAAAAGCTCTCAGATAATTACGGAGATTTTAGACTCCAATAACAAGTAACACCTGCTTCTGTCACTTTATCAACTGCCTGGCGGAGTTTATCGCACTACACTTACCAGTATCTGCCAGCCGGTCGTGTATATTTCGGATCGGTGTATCCCGGTACATAAGTAGCGTTTGGGATTAAATCTAATGCTACACTACAGAGACCAAAAGTTGATAAACGAAGGATCCAAAAGCTGTCGTCCTACATTTCTGGAACGAACGACAGGCAAAGTTATCTTAATGCCTTGGCAAGCCATTGATCATTGAAAAGGGAAATGTACGATGACACGAAAAAATATTCTATAGTTAATAGACTCTCCCCCTTATAATAAGTAGTAGTAGTAGCAGTCGCTGTGGTCGGAGTGAGTTGATCAGTCAGTCGATGTCGGACGACCGTTAGTCGGATATTAAAGTATCAGCCACTCCAACTAGATTACTGCGTCATCACCTATTATATCACGTTCCTAACGTTTTGTACGTCGAACCTATTTTAGGACCGATTTAGTACAAATACAAGCCTCCACTGTGAAACCACTACATAACAACTTGGCGACGAGGGATTCGAACTCATACGGAGGAAGAAAAACCATTCGCACACTAAATAACACTTAGAAACACATTGCGTCTAAATAATTAAAAAAGATAACATAGCATCATTTATATTTTTACTCAATAACTTTTCTTTATTGAGCGTTTTTTTTAGCAATATATCTCTTTATGGCAATGAATCACTACATTTTTCCCTTTTCAAAGGTTACTTTGATGTCATATGGCATACGTTTTAAAAAATGATGTGACAGTTTATTTTCTTGCGTGATTACTATTGATTTAACAGTAGAAATACCTGCTGGGACCGTTTCTGATTTAATTGCTACATAATAAGTAGCTGACTCCCACTATTATACTCAGTCTTTAAAGGGGTCAGATTTAACCGAAAATGGACTATTGCTTTTATATTTGGGCTGCGGATGATAAGTCCTCACTAGTTTGTCGTGACAGACTTAAAAAACTTCAATGTGGCCTTGTGGGTGTTTTTTGGTCTGATCTGTCTCTTGTGAAGAAAGTGGATAGAAGGAAGAGTCAAATGCTTGCTTGAGCAGTATAATGAACTGATCATTTTGCCACCATCTTTAGCAATAGATCCACTTGAGTCCTAGCAGACGTCAAGGTTTAAGAGCTTTTATAGAGAGAACACTTATCCATCGGACTGAGGAATCGGAGAGCCGAGTTCGAATTCTAATCGATTTCATTCATTAATACTCGTGGGAAAGGTCTAAATCCATCTCCCCCACCCCGCCAGCTATGGGAAAATAGCAGGACAGACTGGATTCTTAAACCGGTCTAGGAAGGAAAACTCTGAAATCAAACCAACTTGGCTCCGTCAAATTAAGTTGTGACCCTGCGAATGTAAAGAGTTATATGACTCGTGATAGAGTATTTGTGCATTTGGGTTTTGTTCCAAAAAAATTGATCACGCCAGATAATACGCTCTTTAACAGAAACTGCAAGTAAGCCCCGTTCAGCGTAGTTGCGGAAAAACCACAGGTGGTCATTGATAGAAACGATGACCGGCTACTCGCTTAAGTGCGCCTGTTCATTATCTATCTATCTATCTATCTATCTATCTATCTATCTATCTCAGATTGTTCATTATCTATCTATCTATCTATCTATCTATCTATCTATCTATCTCAGATTGTTCATTATCTATCTATCGCAGATTGTTCATTATCTATCTATCTATCTATCTATCGCAGATTGTTCATTATCTATCTATCTATCTATCTATCTATTTATCTATCTATCTACATATCTACATATCTATCGCAGATTGTTCATTATCTATCTATCTATCTATCTATCTATCTCAGATTGTTCATTATCTATCTATCTATCTATCTATCTATCTATCTATCTATCTATCGCAGATTGTTCATTATCTATCTATTTATCTATCTATCTATCTGCAGCGATAGAGAGAGTCTAGGTGTTCAAAGTGAAGCAAGTAAAGAAATTCAACTATGTGGATCATGTACTAACAGACGACGGAATATGTGACACAGAAATCAGAAATCAGATAGAAATAACGAAATATATACATTAGTTGGTTGATTTTGTTTAGCGCCATTCATCATCTCCATGGAGTATTTAATGGCCAAGTCTAAATATTGTATGCCTTCAACTACAGATAAAATGTATTGTTACTAATTCTACTATCAATGAATATTACTGGCAATATTTTCTCATAAAAAATCTATTGCTGATTTTTTTACTATAAAAATGTATTCTTATACTTTCGTAGTATTTTGTTTGAGGGTTAAGTATTTGCTCATAATTAGGACCCTAACAGGTTTTACAACCCTGTGGCAGAGTGAACCTGAGAACAACAACAGAAATACACTAAAAAATATTGAAATAAAGATAAAAATGTGTGATGAAATATAATGTAATATCTTATCTTCTATATAGAAGTGGATGATGGACAATCTCTTTACAAATAAAGGAGAAACTTGAAGCGACAAAGATGTGGTCCTACCGACGATTTTTTTAAAAATCAGTACCACCCCATGCAAGGCAGTAATGCTACTAAGACACAAGGGGTTATAGGAAAAATTAGCAAAAGAAACATTAATAACGAGGGGGAAGAGTAAAGTGTAATCAGGAGGACAGTAGATAGCGATTGACATTGCATTTAAATTGTTGATGCTTAAAGTTGTCGGGAAGACAAGGAGCGGGATGGGAGTTCTACAACCGAGAAAAGGAGCCGTTAGTATAGAATTGACGGCCACATCGAGCCGGCTCACTTGTAAATTGATGAGATCTAGTATTGCGCTTAAACTTTAAAAATTCTACGTACTATAGCGAAGAGATCATCCGAACAATTACCATGAACGTATTTACAGAAAAGACAGAGTAAGGCAACTTTACAGCGGTAGGAAAGAGACTGAAGCCGAGCCGCCAGATAAGGACCAATAATATTGCTGATTCTTCTTTGGATCTTATAAAGGAGCTCAAGGTAAATAGCAGGGTCACCGGAGCATATGTGACAGTAATATTCTAATCATGGACGAATAAATATAAATATAAATATAAATATGTAAGATAGATTCTGTAGAGAATAATTGTCTCGCACGACACAGTGAACCAAATATCTTATCATCTGACCTAGCAATGGATTCAATAACATCTTTCCACTTCATATCATCTGATAATGTTAGCCCGATAAGGCGAAACGAGTCTCTTTCCTGGAGGTTAGCATCAGCCATGTTGCTGGAAGGCTGAAGGTGGGTCTCTCAGATGATTAATGGAGAGAAATTTAGTTTTGAAAGCGTTAAAATATGTTGAGAATTTCATGGACAAAACATGTGAGCAATGAGGAAGTCTTAAGAAAAACAAGTAAATTAATAGTTAGAATGAGAACGAGACAGTTAAAAATGTCTGGCACAAATAATTATGAAAGTAACCTGAGATAATTTAACAAACACAGACCGTATTAAAGGCAATAGAATTAGGGCGAGACAGCGTGTAATTTAACGAGTTTATGCGAATGGATAGCAGAAAAAGTGATCAAGTGGAATGATAATGTGTCAATAATTACTTAGAGCAGCAACAGACAGGAAATTGGAGAGATGTATAATCGCCTAAGTCCTGAAAGAACTTAGTAAATAGATGATATATCTATCTATCTATCTATCTATCTATCTATCTATCTATCTATCTATCTATCTATCTATCTATCTCATATAGTTTCTATCTATCTATCTATCTATCTATCTATCTATCTATCTTATCTATCTATCTATCTATCTCATACAGTTTCTTTCTTTCTTTCTATCTATCTATCTTTTTTTTAAAACGTTTCACCCCAAGCAAGGCGGGAATCCACTAGGACGCAAGAGGGTACAGAAGATCAGATAGGAGTGATAGAAGAAAGGATGAGGAGAAGGGTAGTGGATAGATCAAGGCAACTGGAGATGTCGATTGACATTACATTTGAATAGCTGGAGATTATAGATCTCAGGGAAACTGGAATAGGGGAGGGAGTTCCACAGGCGAGAGATGCGAGACATGACGCTATTGGAGTAGAAGAGACGGCTACATTTAGTAGTTTCGACAGTGAAAGGGTGAGAGCGGGATACCAGCCTCGTAGGGCGCTGGGTAGTTCTCATCCCCACTATGGAGCATTTCAAAATTAAAAAAAAATATTGATGAGTGGTCATATTCTGGGAATATTTCAGTATTTTATGAAAATTCCAATTTTTAACATCTTTTCCGTCATGCTTCCATTTGGGCAAAAGGCCTGAAAATATACAGGGTACGGCATGAACACCTCCCACATTATTGCCCACCTATAAAATGTGGGAGGCATTTCTACCGCACACTGTACAATGAATATTATTAGTCTTATTATCGATATTATCATTTTTGTAGATTTTTTTTATATCTGTAGGTTCTTTTATTGGCCTGCTATAATTACAGCCATGGCCAAAATTATTGAGCACCTATAAAAATTTGAGATAATAGTTTAAACCTACGTATTTCAAGGTTAAGAATCGTACAGTGAACAATTGAGAGCAAGTGTAAAATATTTAACAGTAGATTGTAGTATTTTCTTTGCTTTAAAGCCTCTCTCAAGAGCTTTAGCTGAGTTTCGTACTAAATTCATTCCAATATTCAAAATGATTTATTGTCACACTAAAGGTTGTTTCGTAATTTTCGGGTAATATTTGATTCCTACCAGTGTATATTTAATTGAAAATGCCTCCAAAGAAGCAGCTTTCAGAGATTAAAAGGGCACAAATTGTTGCTTTATCTGGTGAAGGATATTCTCAGGTAGACATTGCCAAGAAGATGGAATGTTCAAGGAAGGGAGTTCAAACAACGATTAAAAGGTACAAGGAAACAAAGTCTTTCAAAAACAGAAAAGGACAACAAGGCCGTAAAAAGTCTCCAACCGCCAGGGAAGACAGATCTTTGAAAAGAGCATCCCTTGCAGATAGGAGGAAAAGTTATTCAGAGCTTGCTGCTGAACTTAGGGAGGATGCAAACAAAAACATATCAGCTCGAACAGTGAGAAGAAGGTTATTAGAAGTGGAATTAAAAGGATGCAAAGACAGGAAGAAGCCATACTTGTCTCAGGCCAACAAGAAAAAACGACTGGAATTTGCAAAAAACCATGAAAATTGGACACCTGATGATTGGGGCAAAATTGTTTGGTCTGACGAAAGTAACTTTGAGTTAAGTTAACAGCTTCTATTTCCTAAACTTTGGATGTAATAATTGAAATTTTTATGTGAATACACATCCATAACATTTATTCAAAGATTGTAACAAATTCTTTTTTTTTCATCAGATTTTTGGCACCCCTGGAGCGGTTTATGTTCGCCGTAGGGAAGGAGAGGCATTTCATCCTGATTGTGTGGTTCCAACTGTAAAAATTGGAGGAGTAAGCGTAATGGTTTGGGGCTGCATGGCTTCTTCAGGCACTGGAATGTTGTATACATGTGAGAGCAGAATGAACTCCACAATTTATACTAACATGCTGGACCAGGTTTACCGAACCTCTTTGACTAAAATATTTAATAATAACATTTTAAGTGATGTAATCTTCCAACAAGACAATGCTCCATGCCATACGTCAAAAGTTTCAATCGGTTGGTTTGAGAAAAAAGGGATTACAGTGATGAAGTAGCCCCCTCTTCCCCAGACCTAAATCCCATTGAAACTTTGTGGTCCCATTTAGGGAAAAGAGTGAGAATGCACAAATGTTCATCAAAAAAAGAATTAGAGGCTAAACTTCATGAAGATTGGCAGAAAATAGATCCTACCACCTGCAACAACTTAGTCAATAATATGCAAAAACGAATAAAAGCTGTTATAAAGGCAAAAGGAGGACATACCAAATATTGATTGTTGTTATTAATGTTTACTCCACTATTCTTAAACTTTAAATATATAAGTTTGAATCAAAATTTCGATTTTTCATTGGTGCTCCATAATTTTGGCCAAGGCTGTAGAGATATACCGGGTGTGACAAAAAAATTATGCAAATCGTGTAACAGTAAAATCAAGTTGTTAGATTACGTTTTGAACACCTTCATTTTAAAAATGATTTAATA
>OZ010583.1:36184137-36234137 GCA_963932145.1 Acanthosepion lycidas | reverse complement strand
AGAAATTCCCGAATGAATTGAAGCCGTAAATAAATACATTTGATTGAAGAAAGAAAAAAAGAAAGAAGAATGAAATAATGAAAGAAAGAAAGAAAGGAAGAAGGAAAGAAATAATTGTCGGGGAAGTGAGAAAGAAAAAATGAAATAAAGAGCCGAATGAATTGAAGCCGTAAATCAATACATTTGAAAAAAAGAAAGAAAGAAAGAAAGGAAGAAAGAAAGAAAGAAAGAAAGAATTGACGGGGTTGTGAGAAAGCAAAGATGAAAGAAAGACCCGAATGAATTGAAGCCGTAAATCAAAACATTTGAGTAAAGAAAGAAAGAAAGAAAGAAAGAAAGAAAGAAAGAAAGAATTGTCGGGGTAGTGAGAAAGCAAAGATGAAAGAAAAACCCGAATGAATTGAAGCCGTAAATCAATACATTTGTGTAAAGAAAGAAAGAAAAATTGAGAGAAAGAAAGAAAGAAAGAAAGAAACAAACAAACAAACAAACAAAAAAAAAACAAAGAATTGCCGAGATTGTAAGAAAGAAAAGATGAAAGAAACACCCGAATGAATTAAAGCTGTAAATCAATAAATTAGTGTAAAGAAAGAAAGAAAGAAAGAAAGAAAGAAAGAAAGAAAGAATTGTCGCGGTTTTGAGAAAGAAAAGATGAAAGAGAGACCCGAATGAATTGAAACAGTAAATCAATACATTTGATAAAGAAAGAAAGAAAGAAAGAAGAAAGAAATAATGAAAGAAAGAAAGAAAGAAAGAAAGAAAGAAAGAAAGAAAGAAAGAAAGAAGGAAAGAAAGAATTGTCGGGGTAGTGAGAAAGAAAAAATGAAATAAAGACACGAATGAATTGAAGCCGTAAATCAATACATTTGAGTAAAGAAAGAAAGAAAGAATGAAAGAAAGAAAAAAAGAAAGAAATAATAGTCGGGTTTTTGTGAAAGAAAAGATGAAAGAAAGAATCGACTGAATTGAAGACGTAAATCAATACATTTGAGTAAAGAAAAAAAGAAAGAAAGAAAGAAAGTAAGAAAGAAAGAATGAAAAAAAGTATATAGACCGAATAATATGAAGAAGAGAAAGAAAACATACAACGAATATAAAAGGAAAATATAAGATAAAAGAAACAGCGAGACGTAGAGAGGAGGCAGAGTATAAAAAACGGAAGACAATGGAGAAGGTGAAACGAGATAGAAATATGGCGACACCGTCTGGAATAGACGCCTGACACAAATGTAGACCATAAAATGAAAAAGAGTGTAAAGAAAAGAAAACAGAGAATAAAAGATAGAGGCTGAACGAGTGAGATACAGAGAGAGAGAGTGTGTGAAAAAGAGAGAAGGTGAAAGAGAGTGAGGCTGAAGAGAGTAGTAATTGGTAACATATATGTTTTGTTTTTTGGCATATTAACCTCACTAGGTTATTTAATGCTGACAAGATTTTTATTTCTCGCAATATTTTCTTTTTTCAAATATTTATTGCTGATACTAATTTTTTTAAATGTATTTCTGGTATTAAAATCTATTTTTACACTTTCATAGTGTTTTTAGTCAGGTTGTGGGGTCAATTATTTGCCCATAGCAGAGACCCTAACAGGAGCTACCACCCCCGGTCAGGGTGGAACTGGGAACACTAGCAATTAATAGGTGGTTCCACGCTATCCAAAACCTTTTGATCAGAGGACTTGCTGCTGGACGTAGTTTATCGTCTTAACCAGGACGCGGATGCAGTTTATCGTCATACTCAGGACGGATATACAGAGAGAGAGAGAGAGAGAGAGAGAGAGAGAGATTGAAAATTTAGTATGAGAGATAAAGAAAAAAACAACTCGATTATCGAAGTAAAATTCGCAAAAAAAGTAGAAAAATACCTTTAAAAGTAAAGATAAAACGAAGAAAGAGAGAGACGGGGAGAGAGAGAGAGAGAGCGTAAAAATGAGAAAAGAGAGATGTAAGATATGTAAGATAGAGAATAAGATAGCGAGGAACTGCCCCAAAGGGAAACGAAGTCAAACTAAGCAAAATGAGAAAGTAAAGGTGAGTGAAAGAGCAGAGAGGGGGAACGGGAGAGGGAGAGAGAAAGAGAGAGAGCGCGCGAGAGAGAGAGAGAGAGAGAGAGAGAGAAATGCCCGAGGCGTCAACAAAAATATACAAGGACAAAATCGTATGACGAAATAAGAATAAACACATTATAGATATGTATGTTTATTTTGAAATAGCTTACAAGCTGTCATATCGGGCATTTAAGCTATCTCCTTCCGAGGGATCTTTCATTGAGCCTTCGGCTTGTTCAGGAGTTTGAGAGTCCCTAAGTCTTTGCATATTCTCAGCATTCGAAGCTCTCCTGGCTGCCGTTTGTACGGGACAATCTTTCCTCCCTGCACCTCTGGCTGTTTTGATTTCAACCTGGTCCACTGTTGACGGCGATTTCTTTTTTGCGAGGCATATTGCTGACGTATGCGATAGACAACAATAAACTACAGAAGAACTCAAAATTGATCGCCGCATTTAAGCATTGCATTAATATTCAAGCTTACCTTTTAAATGATCAACGATAATTCTTCTACTGTCACTAATTCAAAGACAATTTGATGTACGTAGGTCCTTACTTTCCGTACAAAAATTATTTTTATTTCATGAGTGACTTTTGATGGATTTCGTAAGTAATTTGAATTATTTCAAAATTTAATTACATGCTATGAAAATTGTTATCGTACAAAAAATTCGTCGCTTAAAATCACGTAAAAATATTGCCGAAAACAATCGCAGTGAGGAAAATTTGTAGAGAGAGAGAGAGAGAGAGAGAGAGAGAGAGAGAGAGGAAATGGGAGATCAGCTAAAATAAGACCCCGCCCCCCCCCAAAAAAAAAGGAAATGAGTGATAGAGATATTAAAAGAAGAGAAGATAATGGTGGCGGATATATATATATATATATATATATATATATATATATATATATATATATATATATTGAATAATAAAAATATTAAAAAAATAAAATCTTCAGACACACTGGGTTGTAGAATAATATTCTTTCGTTTTTATTATTATTCCATTTAGATTCCTCGACTAGTTTCGGCCAACATGGCCATCATCAGAAGAAATATTTTTTTCTTGCTGGTAGCAGTGAACTACAGAAATGAATGTCTTGATGGAGAAAATGAACTTTTGTCTGTAGTTTTCATTTGTTTTTGTTTTTTTTTTATCTTTTTAACATGAATCTTTTAACATTCCTTGTCGAACAGTCTCTTTTAAGTTGTTATTTGAGATAAGAGCTGGATGGATCCATGCTGCTCTGAATTCCCCTGGTCAGTTTGACAGTTTTATTGGTTCCTGGAGAGGGGATGTGTCTCTGTTAAATGTGTGTGTGTTATTTGGTTCTTATGGAGTGAGTGAGTATGATATGTGTAAGCGTGTAGATTGCTGTAGGTGGGTGTTATCATTTGGCTCATTAGGGAGTGAGTGAGTATGATGTGTGTAAGTGTGTATGTTCGTGTGTGGGGGGTGTATAAGTGTGAGGCCTCCACACCTCCGTAAGCATGTCTGTCTTGTGTGGGTGAGAAATGTAGGTAGGTTTTGATTTGTAGCGTTATATATTAATACTATTTATATTGTTAAATTTATAGTTTAGCCTGACTGGATAGTGTGTCTTTAAACATTGTATCCACTTATTTTCATGGAACTCTAAAATCTTTCTAATATTATCTGTTCTGAACTTTTCAATTCCCTCAATTATAGTGAATTTGGCATGGGTTTTGAAATCGCGTTTTTCTAGGCGGAAATGTTGTTCTACAGGTACTAATTTTTCATGGGGAGTCGACTTAATTCGATTCCGATAATTATTAATTCTGTAGTGAAAGGGCCATTCAGATTTTCCTTTTCTGGCATAGTGTGCATTCTAGGATGTAAATTATATTATGACTTCTACAGTTAGAATCGTGGTAGATTTTGAAAGTAGATTTAGTGATTGAGCTAGTGAATGAATTCTGTGTTTAATATGGTTGCAGCATAAACTTCTTTTGTTGTTACATGGTTGTTTTTGTTAGTTTATATATATTATTAGATTTATTATATATATATATATATATATATATATATATATATATATATCGAATCTATTACATTCGCTTACATGGTAATACTCATGGGAAAAGTATGAATCCTCTTCTTCTCCGCCCAGCTATGAGTAAATAGCAGGACAGACTAGGTTCTATAGCCTTGGGTGGTAACTGGCCTAGGAGAAGGACAACTCTGAATTCAAAACCTGCGGAGGGTCGTCTGGGATCTTGTGGCACGTGGTGCACCAGGTCTCTGTATCCGGCCCTTCAGAAAGTGTGGGTTCTGCACAAAGCCTTCACCTCTATAATCAAATCTCATGTGCTAGTTGACTGGCTTTCGGTTCCTTCACGCTAGTTATCAATTCGTCATCTCCTGAATCAATGAAAAGGAACCGCCACATCCTGTTTTTCTTTCAGGACTTCTAATTGTTAACTGGCGCTGTTAAATATATCGTACTTTAGATTTATGATATGATGTATTTAAAAAACAAACTGCAACATTTTTTTTTTAATTTTAGTTAGGAGATTCTATCCTCTGGGCCGGAATTCGAACTCTTCTCACTGAATTCATTTTCTCTCGTTTATAAAGCCACAAGGAAATTGCTTTCACGCCGGTAGCAGACAAACTTCATACCCAGTTTTATTGCTGGCCTCATAAATACATGTTTCACGTAGAAATAGGAAATCGAACCAGGAAATGACCCAGCCTACTCTCCACTGAATTGAACAAATGCGTTTATAACGGAGGAAGTGTTATGAAATAGTTGTATGTAGGTGTATGTTGTTTTTAGTATTAAGCAGTTGGTAAAAATAATGAATTCGATGCCAGTCTGTCTACTTGTCCCACTGAATTCGATTCTGAAATTCAAAGGCGTAGGAGCGTAAATGACAGAAAAATATCCAATACAAGTGGATGCTTAGATGAGAAGATAGGTTGGAAATTGCAATATTATCAAATATTTATGAGTAGAACAGCCAACATCTTTCCCATTAAAATTATACCTTTTACAGTTCTATTATCTCCGTAATATTTTCATTCATTCCTGTCTACAAGCAATCAATTGTTCCCTGCAGTTATAATGTAAATTCATTAGCATTGCCTTCTCCTACGTGTTATTTACCTTCAAGGCGTGGGCGACTATGGCTCTCCAAAAAATATTAACCCTTATAATGCTTAGTAACACTTTTCCTTTTGCCATCCCTCTTACTCCAAGTTTCGCCATCGCTTCACACAAGCTGTAAAGTGGGTGGGCCTTGAGTTCCCCTTGCCTCTTTCAAATTCGCTATTTCCATGGCAAATGTTCAGACAAACTAAACTTCCTTGTTCCACTAGTTCTGACCTTCTTAAATAAGACATCCTATGATACGAAAAGTACTTATCTCTATTCTGTTCATTGTTTTTACAATGATGCTCACACTGTATAAGGTCCAAGAGCCACTCGAAATAGAGGATTACAAAGTAGGAGACACCACCCCAAGCAAGGTGATATAGCCGTCATGAGAAGGAAATGACTTTAGAAGGAACCAGAAACCCAATCCTAATCAGGAAACAACGGATAAACCTCTACTCCTCTTCAAAAACCGGACCGTATTGTGAACTAGACGAAAGCCGAACCTATCTACCCCTATTGAAAAAAAAGAGCAACTAGATAGATAATAAATAGTTTTACGTAGGGACGTTAGAAGTGTAGAGTTGAAATAGACTTTAGATGGAACAGGATCGGAATCCCAATCCTAAACAAGAAATAAGGGATAAACCTCTACTCCTGTTCAAAAGACTGGGGAGAAGTGTGAACCGGACGATAGGTGGACCTACCTACTCCGATTAAAATATTCCATTAGTAGGAAGAAACTTTTATTCAGACAGCTGTTCTCCAAGAACCGCTACTATGTGTAACAAAATTCCGAGAGGATGCTTCTCCAATTACTTATCCTCTTTAAATCTAATGCTAATCTTTGTCTTTCCTACATATCCTCATAAATCAACAATGTTTTGCGGCAATTTTAACATCGACTTGAGATTTTTCGTGTCAAAAAGTTGAATAATTTAACACATTCAACATTATGGATGAAAAATAGTGAATTGTATATAGTTTTTTTTTTCGGGATAAAACATGAGCAAAACAAATTCACGTATTTGAACTTAAAGAAGAGCACAGAATGACGTAAAAAATCTGTAAAATATCTTCATCCTGTAATAGTAATTTATAATTAATTTAATTTGTAACGTATATAAATATAAATAAAAGAAATTGTGGCTAACATAGCGAGGGTCACAAAACATTGGCTGGGGCTTTGATCAGCTTTGCGCTCCTATCGGGGGTTGGGGGTTAGTATGTACCGATCCATAACCTACTTATCCTAATAATCTTCATTTCCTAGTAGCAACTCTTCCATTCATATTCGGTAACTTCTTTACATTAAACATTTTTAAGGGTAACGATCTACTTTGAGTAGCTTTCGATCATTGCAGTAGTTGAATTTTAGTAGTTTGGTTTACAAGCGAAAGGTCATGAGTAAATCAAATTCCCTTTGCAAGTTTTATGAATTAAACTCTGATATCCACAATAAACGATCCACTGTTGAGGTTCATTTTAGGCAACACTGGTTCTACTTTGGTTAGTTGTTGCATAATTCATAGCGGTGAAATACGTAATATCCTAATATAATTCATTGACTATACAAGCTTTGGTATGGCCAGAGTTGACATTGCACCTTTATAGACTCAACCAGCCACATGTGAAGGATGATTTCCGTTCTACTTTTTACCCTCTTCCCCACAGAAACAACGGCGCAAGCTATTGCTACTCTGTTGCTATTTCTATATAAAATGCTCTGATAGGCTTCATGCCTTACATCCATTATATTTAGACCATTTCTGCTAGGACACGTCATGTTACTTGCACGGAGTCGAATCAATCTCATTTTATCCCTATTTCAAATGTCCCATGTTGATTCTAAGTGGAATTAATTGTAATGAGATGAACGCATTTATAACATATCTGAAGCTTTATTCAACTTAGAATAGAGTGTACCAAAGCTGGACTTATTTAAATACGGAATACGCTTATGGGGCGATAATCCATATCACACGTGCATACCCTTTTTTAGTTAAATTTGGAATCCTTGCAAAAAATGTATACAGTTGTCCTTGCTTATGCGTCCCGGTAATACTTAAATAATATTAAAAAAAAAAACAATATTAAAATATCCCGGGCAGTATTGTTGTAGATTAATATACATTTGATCTTCTGACATTTGTCCGAACCAAAAAAATATTGAATTTTCATACTTTTATGAGAGGGTCCAATTTATCCTTTTAGGAGAGGGTCCAATTCATAATATAAATATTATGCAACATTGACTAAAGTAAAAAATTATTTAAAAAAGCATTACCCACTTGTGGACCATTCTAATTGAGTATTCCCTACATTGTAAATGCAGAAAACAAATCAACTCTTTTTTCACTGTTCTTTGGACTGTCATAGTTGAAACTCTTCTCTCACATGCCAGACGTCTTATGAATTGAGTTGGATCTTTTCTAATTTATCGCTTTAGTTTAAATGATGGTCTCTCTTTCTGCCGTGACCTCCTGATCCAGTTTTCCTATCTACTGTTCCCTATTTCTTAAAATGTATTCACCTGTCTCTTGATGGTTTTTGAATGAACTTTGAAGATGGAAGCCAGAGTATGAATGTTGATACCATTACTGATGGTCTGAATGATCTACTCACCATTGCTCAGTTGAGAAGGGAGTGGGTCTGAAACATATTCAAACTATTAATTGTGTCGCTCCTTAAAATACTCTTCGTCTCCACCGAAATTAAGCAATGTCGAGCTTGGTCAGTAACTAGATAGGTGACCGCTTAGGAATACCAGGTACTCTAAGCTTTCATGTAAGTGTCGTGAAATGGACAATAGCTCTGGATTGTTAATCGGAGAGCCGAGTTCCAATTCCAGTAGAGTTCGTTATATTCACTTACTCGCAAATAGCCTTGGGAAAGGTATGAACCCGCCTTTCCTCCCTCCAGCTATGGACTAATTAGTAAGACATGTACCACTAAATCATTATTATCTAGAAAAATAAAAAACTACTTGCAATCTAAATTGTTTTGGCTTTTTATTTTTAGCATAATCTACAAAAAGACAGAATGTATGGTTATCAGCCAAAGAATTAGCTTCAAATACAAATTACAGGTCGGGGATAGTAAAATGAAGCAGTTACAGAAATTTAAATGTCCGGGGAGTGTTCTAACAGAGGACGGAAAATCCGACACAGATCCGAAAACGTCTTGGGATAGCCAAAGTCGCATTCTAAAAGCTGAGTATTAATTGACACAAAAATTATGTTGGAATCAAAGAAAAAAGTACTGAACGGTTACTCTGCTCAAAGATTAAGAAGAGACTCGAAGAAATAGAAATATGGTTCTACAGGAAGATGCTGAGGATACGATGGGCTGAACATGTGAACAACGACGATATTTTGGAGAGAATGGAAACAAAGAAAGGAAGCTTATATTTAACAACAGGATGAGATATGTAATGAGGAAGGAGGGCTTGGAAAATCTGATATACACAGGACGGATAGAGGGAAAGAGGGGCAGCGGAAAGCAACGCAAGACATACTTGGGATAAATAACAAAAAATAACAAAAAGATAAAACTTATTAAAAGCTAAAAGGGACAGGAAGATGTGGAGGGCCGTGATCGCCTACGACCTGAAGGGATACGGCACTTAAAAGAAGAAAGTGTGCGGAGGTCAAACGGAAAACAGAGGGTGAAGTTCAAACGGTGGAGATGGTGTGCAATTACAGTTGTCTGACGCTTAAGATGAAAAGTAGTGAAAACATTAAGAAATATCTTTCGTGTTGAATATGCTCGCAAGGACGAGTATAATACCAATAAAAAATGGTTGGCTTAGATACATAAATAATGGCACTTCTACCTAGAATGAAAGTGTCGATTTTTGGCTTTTCTGCCAATGATCAGTGTGATATCTGTGTACTCTATGGAATGCGTCACACACACACGAAAACTCTCACACGCACACGAAAACTCTCACACACATTACAACCGTCAGTTGCATTACTGTTCAGTAATAGAATTGGGGAAATAAAAAAAGACGAGAAAATAGAAAGATGTGACGAAAGAAAAAAAGTTTGAGGGACAAGTGATGGAGGAAATATTTGAAATTTCATTACTATGTCCATTAATGTGTTTGATGCTTTAACGCATGCATACAAACATACATACATATTAGGTTGGTGCAAAAATGATGACGTAATAATGTCGTTTTTTGACGTTAAAAAATACGTCAAAAAACGACATTATTACGTCATTATTTTTGCACCAACCTAATACATACACAAGAAATATGTACACGCATATTACAACCCTCAATCGCCTGCTTCAGATCAGCAAGAAAAGTGGGAAATCAAAAGAAATGAGGAAGGTAGAAGCATATGAAAAAAGTAACACATTTAAGGACAACTAGGAAATCTAGAAAATCGGGTAAAGAAAAACATGTCAGAAATAAGCAGACGGGAGATTATATATAGACTTGATGTTTCATTACTCTTTCCTTTAATGTACTTGTAGTTTTAATGCACAGATAATGGATTCTTCCGTCGATTTCGACGTATGAGGATTTCGCTGTCTTTCGTCTCTTACCCGGTCAATACGACTGATTTCGAAATTTCTGATAATACTCTGACACAAATATCTCCAGTTAGTTCTATCCAGGGTAACTCGCTCTAAGCCATATTGACAGCTATGAGGTGACTTCTATTTATACCTGTGCAACGGCCGTTCAACAGTCATTCATCCACTGTCAAGCTGGCTATACAGTAGGACCTTAAGTATTCCGTCGTCATTCATACTTGTAACATGAACTGCCCAGCGAAGCTGTGACTGCACACACACACACATACACACACACATATTGTTAAATTTATCAGAATAATTCTGATTAGAAGACAATTTGGATTAAAAAAAAAGAATTGGAAAATATATTTCTTAGTAATTGCTAACGTGTTTCGTCAATCAGACTTTAAAAGTTTTAGGACTTTTAAACTTGCCTTGATAAAGTCCGATTGACGAGACGCGTCGCCAATAAGAAATACAGTATTTTTTATCCATACATATATATATATATATATATATATATATATATATATATATATATATATACATGTAGTTAAATAAAACGTATTCTAACCTAAACACCCCCCAACCAAAAAAATTTTTTAAGTATACAATAAGGAAAAAATCCCGTAAGAATAATTGCCGTTAATAATAAAGGAATCCTAGGCGACATGCATTTAACAGATCTCAGAATTCGTTAAAAAATACACCCCTACCCTCCCTAAACCTAATCTCTTTTTCGAACGTAACTCATAAGTGATACAACAATAATTTATAAAAATGAACACGCTACCGCCCCTCTCTGAATGATTGGATTTCTCTGTATCCTTGAAAACAGCGAATTATGAATTTATGTGTGCGTTTAAAACTCAGTAAATTTTAAAATAATTTATTCCAATGTTCGTTTGAAGATGAAATGGAACTAATGATTTTAATTTAATTACAATTATTTGAAGTTTTTAGCTTCCATTTTTGAAACATGGTTATTACTGTGTAGCGAAAAACATTTTTAAATCAGTTAATTTATAATATTTATGGTCTGTAAATTTACATTGAGCGCTGTTTTGTAAAAATAAAAAAAAATATCAATAAGAACACCGTATTATATATCTTACTGTTCTTTCTTTATATATATATATATATATATATATATATGTATGTATGTGTGTGTGTGTGTGTGTGTGTGTGTGTGTGTGTGTGTGTGTAAGTAGAGTGTAAGGTATCAATGTATATATTATATCATATTATACAATATGCAATATCGGATTCCAGATCATTCAGGATTTGGAAATATCTATTAGGTTGGTGCAAAAATAATGACGTAATAATGTCGTTTTTTGACGTTAAAAATACGTCAAAAAACGACATTATTACGTCATTATTTTTGCACCAACCTAATAGATAGATGCAACGATTGCTGAGAAATAGAAAAAAATAATCAGATAGAGAGCTCTCAATTTATATGTATTATGATATATAATATGTGCCGAGGTTATTATTCTGAAATGTATTATATTATTCAGCAAGTTAAGTGTCATACGTGATACACGTGATCATATCTCTTTCGATTTATGACTTACTAGGCAGAGATTTTCCCGCAGTATGTTCTCGTTGCTTTCTGCGGTAGACTGTTTGCCAACCAAGTGTATAAGACCCAGCCTATACCGCTATTCAACCCGGGAGAAGAGATGGGTTTACAACTTTCCCGAGGTTATTTGAGCGTATGTGAATGCAACAAATCCAATTGGAATTTGAACCCGACTCGCTAAATTCTCATTCCGAGCTGATATCCATTACACCACCACGCCTGTTCTATTATTGTTTTGAAAAAAGATGTGTCATCAGAATCATCATCTGTCTCCTGACCTGTTGAGTACATGGCCAATTATCCCTCGTCATACCTGGATTGAAATTCGGAGAGATATTCATTCATATATAAGGTATCCCGAGCATGTAGACCTGGTGGATGTCTCTCCAGGGGAAACCACAGCCAGCTTGAAGGGTCTGTATGATCACGGACACGTTTCCCTTAATTCCTTCAGGGAAACCATTTCCCCATCTTCAATGACATCAGTCTTGAAAGCACTCTGTCCAGAAATGCCGAGTACTGGCTGCATATATATCTATGGAAACCAGTCTACTCGAGGTGGTCTTTGTTTAGTTCGTAAAAGAGCTATGGCATGGGCACCATTTTTTTTTTTTTTTTTGTTTAATTCACATCTAATTTAACCTGAGATAATTGAGCCCAGAATTTGCGTACCTTTATGTAGTTTGTTAAGATTGTATTGCGCTAGATTTGTAGCTAAAGAAGCCTCGTACTGAATCATCATCATTATCTTCAACAACACCGCCATCATTAACATCATCACCACCACCACCACTACCACATTACCATCATCATCACCATCATCATCAATCTCATGGCCGAGTGGGGTCGTCGCGTCGGTGAGCAGCTGAACACTTGAACAGTTATCGCCACATATCTCCAAGAGGCATTCATCCATTCATACATGGTATGTTTTGGGCAAGTAGACCTGGTAAAGCCCCACCTTGCTCACGGACACGTTGATTACATAATTGAGGCGATCCTCCTTCCTGGCTGTTGCCCCTAAAACCCACTACCTAGCGACGCCGTATTGAATATCAGCTTCGAAAAAATATATTTTTTTGTCAAATATCAACCACTGACGCCAGAAAGGCGTAATCCAGTGGATACCGCACAAGTTCTGGTTTTGTCTGGAAACTAGCCTAATTAGCGCAATGGCGCGTTAGTCTACTTCAAATTTCTCCTGAGGTTTTCTGCACATATTCTATCGCCACTTTTCCTATTTCTAATCAGTCAGCATGAATTCTCTTTCAATATCGCCATTAGCTTCTCCTCACGTTCTCCTCTCCATCTCGAATCACAGTATTTCAACTGTAACGGTAACTTATGAACAGACTGGAATCAAAAAGAGCAAAATCTGGACTGCAGCAGAGTGGAGCTGGCAGACCTGGGTAACGCGAAATTTTGCTAAAATGGCCCTCAACATTACGTACTTAAACGACTGCCACACGAGTACACAAGCTAACTAACAAGTGTCTCTTGAATAATTCTCAGGAAGCTCTCCTCTAATTGGTTGCTATTTCATGGCGGTACAACTGGTTCTCAAGATATTCAAATGACTGGACACGATACTGGTATATACCATATGCATTGGGCACCTCGGCGTGGTGTAATGGTTAGCAAGCTTGTCTCACTACGATCAGTTACAACTGAAAAGTTAGTTCGATCCTCACCAGGTGCCCCATACTTTCGGCCTTGTGCCACATCTAAGCTACGCTTAGAAAATAAGTATACCATATGCATTTGAAAAAGTAAACAATAGGGCGAATAAAAGAAAAAAACGAACCACTGTCGACATAGACGACAAGAGTATTTTTCGATTAGATTCAAGTTAAATATATCCACCATCTTGGTTATTCGTGCGTAATGCGTAAGGTAGCGGAAAAGTGCCGTTTAAAAATATTTGTTTTTACGGAAAGATTTTCATGTTTTGGTTTCTTTTCTGGTTAAAGCAAATTATTCTTGCCTTTGAGAACCATTGATTCAGGATAGAGTGAAATTCTATACTCACCATTGCTTAATGAGTGCCTTGAGATGGTTCGCAAATTAGTCTGCCAGACCTCTACGGGGTGACTAATTACTGTGTCCTTCTATCAGATTAATGTGTAATTAATTATAATAGAAATTATCTACAACTTTTTCCTCGTAAAATAAACAGATTGGCCAGCGATTTCGAAAGTCGGCAGAACCGCCCCATCCTCAGGTCGGTGGAAAGATCTAGTTCGAGTTGAAGGAGAGGTATGATGACACCTAGAGAAAGGTGTGGTATGGGATGTTAGAATCGAGTATATATCTTTTTTTTAATTTAGAGGTTTAACTCTAAGTGACTTACAATTAAAAGACACATATCATTTTAAAGGAACACATTTTCCAAAACAGTTATTTATCTCACTTTCTAAAGTCTGATCTTTGGTATCTCGGTTATGTTTTCTGAAGAGAACGCGACACACACCAGCCAGATGAGTTAGCTGGCATGTACAAGGGCGAATGCTCTATGTTTCTCGGTGTAGCGATATCGCCACGGATATTCGTTTGGCGGCATCTTAGAAAGTTGAAATGCAGGCGTGTTAGATTAGTTTTGTCGTATTTCAATTTTTTAGCATACCAAATACCAAGAAAAAAGTCCCTTCATATGTGTGCACAAGGGAAGCGCCATAGACGTGGCCGGGGAGCCAAGATAGAGCCATCTTTTATTCTCTTTTTTTTTTTCTTTTTTTTTTTGGCATTTCACCCCATGCAAATCGATAATGCCGCTAAAACGCAAGTATTTACTGAAAGTTAATGAGAATGAAAAGAATTTTAGAAGGAACTGGAAACCCAGTCCTAAACAGGAAACAATGGATAAACCTCTACTACCGTTCAGAAACGCAGGAAGGAGTGGGAAACGGGCGATAGACGAACCTATCTACTCCTGTTGTCTAGAAAATGTTTGGAACCAATGAGTAGACAAGCCAATTAAAAAACAAACAATAGTGAACAAGTTCCAAAGTAAGCTAAATTATTAAAAAAAACTTATGAAGTAAATTAAAAGAAAAATTAATTAAATCAATAAACGTTAGTAATTATTTATATTCAGTTACTGTTCTCGTCATTGCAAACGTTACCTTTTTTAAAATAAAATCAGTACGAACCTGTCTCTTATTAACTGTAAATTGCGATTCCTTTTAAACTTAACTTTGATTCGTTGATTTTAATTTAGTATTATTTAGTATGCTTTCAAATTAATTTAATTAAGTTTTTGATGGTAGGTTGTGTGTATTCAGGTAGCCTTTGCGTAAATAGTCGAAGCACAGAGGATCGAAAAGAGAGATGCCAAGAGAAAAATATGAAACGGTAAAGCAGCCTTTTATTTTAAATTCACTTGGAGCATTTTATAATTTGCATTCGTTACTTTTTAATTATCTCAGGAAAAAGTGCATTACTTTCTTCGAATAAAAGAACGTAATTGTTTCATCGATTCTTATTCCTTTTGCATATATGAAATCTTTTATTAATCATTATAATATAAAATGTTATTACAGGGCCATTTACCTTTCTTTTTTTTTTTTCATTTTGTGTCAGACAACGTCAGTGTAATGGAATAGGAACTAATAAGTAAAAACATCTCTACATGTGGGGTTCGAAACCACGCACAGCAATGAAAAGAAATTTACCTTTCAGGTGCAATGAAATGCTATGTATACATGTATGTAGGAATCTAAATCGATGAAATGTTAAAAGATTTTAAAGACGGAAAAAAAACTGGAGACGTGGACTCAAATAGGACGGATCCATTGTCTGGTAGTAAATAGGCACTTAAGACAATCGGGCAAATAATGCAGAGAAATTATTGACAAATAAAGTTGTAGGGCATCGACTTAATAAGGCAACTCATAAACGCATATATTAGGTTGGTGCAAAAATAATGACGTATTTTTTAACGTCAAAAACCGACATTATTTTTGCACCAACCTAATATAAGGCCTGATCAAAATATATCGGGTCTGTTGCTATGGTAACAAAGCTATAGTAGGTAAAGTGAAACCGCTTGGTACAGATTGACTTTGAACTGTGTTGCGTATAAACAATAATTATAACGTTCTCGCTCACTTCCTTTCTTTATAGAAATGGTTGTTAGGAAAGTCTGTAGACAGCGGCCATTTCAGCACACCATAGAGATTTCGTCAGCGACCATAGCTTGTGGTGTAGTTTTGGGCCAATGGCATCATTCCTCGGGTACGACAGACATCATATGTCCCAGATCTCGTCACTTGCGACTTTTTCCTTTTCGAAGATTCAAATCCTACTTGAAAGGAGCAAAAATACTAGAGAATGCTCCGAGGCAGCTGCATGCTATCCAGAAAAAGAAGTTCCAAGAATGCTTCCATCAATGGAAACGACACCGGACAAAGTGAGTGGCTTCAGTTGGGAGATTAATGCCAAAATAATACGTGTTACATTTTGATACTTATATTTTATTAGACCTCTTTAGTATTTCTGTTTTTATTTTAAAAAAAAAAAAAAAAAAAAAAAACAGTGCTCCATACAGAAGTAGAGCTTAAATTATAATTATTTCTTAAAAAATATGATTCAGTCACTTTCGGAAAGAGGTCACTCCGAGGTAGGGTCGGGATATTCATTTCAAAGCAAATGATGGCGTTCATGCGCGTACATCATCTGGTCAGTCACAGCGAAAGATAGCTTTTGGCACCATAAAATGTCGTTAAGTGTCTAGAGAATTTTGTTTTATTTTATCTATTTATTCATTATGGCTGATATGTGGATAAGAATTAAATCTTAGGCCCCTTATCAAAATGGTCGCCCCAGCCGTTTCCATAGTAATCAATTTCGCGAATGAACATGCTTATAAAGATGCGTAAATTTCAAGATTGGTTATTCCTAAATTTTTGCTTAAGGATGAAAGAGGGCTTGATATTTTAACTCAATTTAATTTTAATAATTCTATTGAGGTTTTCGGCTCCCGTTTTTGAAACTTGAGGACCCTTATGTAGCGAAGGATCACATTTTTTTTTAAATAATTATATATATATATATATATATATATATATATATATATATATAGGAAGCATATTTTCAATCAAACAGGTTTGGTTAAATATTTTAGACGTAGTATGTCTATTTATTTTTGTTTTAATCCTCTCGAGACTGATTGATTACTTGGTGTCCGTAGAAAATTCATTAAGAAAAAAAAAATTGCATCTCTGATAAAAATTTCCAACTCTGATAAAACATATACATATGTCGGTGTTTCAACAACGATGCTGACGAGAAGGCTTACGTTTCAATGGATGAGCATAGTTCAATCTCAGAGCATTTAAAGGAACACTCATGTCTACATTAACAGTTTGGACAGATATTAGTGTAAAATACATCAATACTTCATCAAAATAATAATAAGCAAAAACTTAAAATCCTAAAAGCCCTTTAATATAAGGAAATTATTGCGAAAAATAAATAAATTCAAATCTTCAATGTTTGTAGCAGCAAAGCTTTATATATAAAAATAATAATAAATAAACAAATAAAAAGTTACATCCCTTGCATAGGAAAAAAATTCTTGATTTTGAATTCGACCCTAGAACGCTGCAAAACTCAGAAAATGAACAGTGAAAAAATATTTTGACTTTTACGCAAGTACGTATCCACATCCACAGACAATTGAAACCCCTGAAGATGGTCTTGGATTAGATTGAAAGTACTTGTGAAAATAAAAATTATTTGGAAGAACATTTTGGTATTTTTCTTAATCAGTTAACCTACGGCCATTAAGAAATGAGTTTGTAACCCTGGGTTTCACGCTATTTGCGGTCGTCAGACAAATATCCTAAAACCCAGGGTCACAAACTCACATCAATCCAAATAAATATGTTACCTTTATCACTGATATTGAACGCTTTCCATAAGTACCGCGCATATATATATATATATATATATATATATATATATATATATATATATGTATGTATGTTTATACATTATGAAATATATATTTTAAGACGTTTTTATGTTTATACATTCTTTTTATAGATACAAATATTTAAGTAAATGCTCTGTTTATAATAAACAGTATTAATAACATTTACCGGCCTGAATGGCCGATAAATTTTCATAGAAAATATTCATCCTCCAATAGGAATCGAACCTGTATACTATACGGAGGACGAATATTTCTATAACAATTTCTCGGACATTCATATATGTAGCAGTTTCAAAACGGATATTTGTAGATATTCTAACAATTCTTCGATCTTCTCTTTGCGATGTTTTTGGCGGTCTGCCGGTTTTTGGTTTTGCATCAAACGTTTTATCGGTTTTATACCTGCTAATTACACAATGAACGACACTTTTAGACCTATGAACCGTATCAGAAATTTCTGAAATTGACTTTGTCGATTTTCTGGGGTAAGCCAAAAGAGAAGGTGTACTCAAAGAAAATCGCAGATGTAACACACTTGACTGAATGTATAAAGAGTGAATGTGCTATAATTGATGGCAGTGTACTATTATTGTATCAAGCTCACGAGAATCTTGCAAAGTGCATTAACCTTTGCATTACAAATGATGGAAATCATATTGAAGATGTTATTTTTCAATATTCCAATTCCATAAAATTTCGTTGACAATTTAATTTCTTAAAAATATACATTTTGGCCTGTGTATCCAGACATTAAGGACACCTTGTATATGTGTTCTAGAATTAGTGGAATCTTGAAAACAGTAACAAAAGAAAACAAACGAAACAAGCAATATAAGAACCATTCGAGAGAAAACCACCACTTCATAAGATACAAATAACCAATAATATAAATATTTTCTGTAAAAAATCGTCGTAGGCATTTAATCCTGAATGTTTAGATACAAAGAATTCAATATGGCGTCAAGCTTCACTCTATGAAACGTATTTTTACACTGTAGCGATAAAATAAAAGCAAATTATCTCCCATTGTGACGGCCAGTTAGGGACGGCAGTTCATACACTAACGTCGATCAGTTTCCTGGAGTCAAACAGAGCAGATGTGTTTTTTTTTTGTTTTTTTTTTAAGAAGGTCTCGCCCGGATCTCTGCCCTGGTTTGTCAGCTGCTACGTGAGACAGCTCACAGGCACATGGCGCTGTTATCCTTTGGCATTATAACTTCACCAGATATAGAAACTATCTTCGGCTTGCAGGTCTCATGTTGGGAAATCTCCATTACTCGCCGTTTGTTGCTTGAGGAATATGTCCTCGCTAGTGACATAGAAGATTGAATCTCAGTTGGAAATTCTAAATATGGCTTCTCCAGAAACACAGAAATATTAATCACCAGCTCCAATTCCCGTTTGGAATCAGTACCAGTAAGACTATCTATATCTTCGTCATTGTTTGCACTGCTTGTGTGGTTTACATGCGTTATAGTTTCTCTGTGGGGAACACATGTAAATATATGTATACAGTTCTTTGTAGGACTTAGCTCATAGGAAAGCATGTTTTCTTTCAGCTATTGTATTCAGTCCGTGTATACATGTGCTACAATATCATGGATATAATGTCAATAATGGGTGGGTGAAACGCAAACTGGGAGAATATTCATTGCTTTCATGGCTCATCCATCAAGACGAGTCAGAGAACTTTATACAGAAGTGTAAATACTCAACATATGTAGGAGCATATAACAATAATTACAGAAACTTTGAAATCGACAAACGATAGAAGCAAACAAACAGGATGTGAGACGCACTAAAAAGAAAAATCCCTAGAACAGAGCAGGAATCCAATCTAAAAACATCAGAGACACAGAATCTTGAATGTGACTTCAATTTTCTCGCTATGAAACGAACTTCAGGCGGATATGTGAGGTTTTTAGATTAGATTAGGCACAAGTTTGGTTGTTGTGATAACTGGTGGCTCTGTAAGAAAGTTTTAAACAAGGGTAAGTCGGAAATTTATATGCAACGTCAATAGCCATTTTCTGCCTCCTCGAAACATTTTGCTCTCCTTTCTCCTCACTAACGTCTTCTCAGTTTTTTTCACGCCTAGTGCATTGCATCATAGAGACATTATGACCTTATTTCAGTTGAAATGATAATATACACGTATATATATATATACACACCAATTGACATTCAAAACTATCACTAGATAAGACACCAGAAGTATTGAAACAATATTGCTATTTTTGTAGTGATTATATAACATATTCATGGTATAATTTTCGAATAAATAATTATATATATATATATATATATATATATATAACAAGTGTGAACGCTGCGGCCGTCACCGAGAAGTGATGTTCAGTTTCACGTTTGAGGCCATGTGTATTGTGAGTTGGCTCGACTATTTATATATGCTTGTCAATGGGTCATTATAGAGAGCCCGGTCAGGTATTTCCTGTTTCATTTATCATCCTAACGGTTAAATGGGAAGGTGATTATTTTTAAAATCAGAATGCAGTTATTTGTAGCTTTAACATAATATTTTTATTGACTATTTACTATTTTATTTATTATTGAATACTCAGTGTATTATGCATTCATCAATCATATTTTTGTTTTTTTTTATTATTATTAGATCTACTAGCGTTTATGTGTGCATTCGTAGTTTGTTAATTTATTATTTGCTAAATATTTACATTTAATATTTTTTTAATTTTAATATCATTACATTTACATCCGCTCTATCAATGATATTGTGCAGTTTTCCTAAGAAATATAGCGTACCTTAAAGCTAAATTCTCACCATATATATATATATATATATATATATATATATATATATATATATATATATATATATATATATAAGGAGAAAAGAGAGTGACATGCTGTCTATATTATTTATGGATATGTAAAATGGTAGATGCACTCATATATTTTCACACATACGCTCTCTCTCTCCCTCATATATATATATATATATATATATATATATATATATATATATATATATATATATATATATATATCAAAAATACAAAATGGACTCCGGATCATCAGATAGCATTTCCAAAAATGAAATGAAACGAAAAATGAAAGTAAAATTAATGGGTAGTGTAAGTTTTTGTAATTTAACTGAGAGTAATGGTAATTAATTATATATATATATATATATATATATATATATATATATATATATATATATATATATCATCAACACTTGCAGGTTAATTAAAGCAATAAAATATTTCTTTTATATTTATGTGATAACTTTTTTTTAGTAAATAAGGATTAGGGATCCGAGTCTAATTAACCCATAGCTTGGGGGCGGATAGGTGGATCATACATTTCCCAAGTGTATTTGCGCCTAAGTGAATATAACGAACCTGACTGCATTTTGAATCCGCTTCTTCGATTAACAACTCTGAGCCATTAACGATTACACATCCAAGGTTTACAGAACCTGGCATTACTCAGCGGTTACCCATTTAGGTAATGACCAGGCTCGACGTTGTTTAACTTCGGTTATCGTAAGGTAACAGGTGTTTCAACCTGGTTTCACCGCAAGCCGCACGTTTGGTTAAGATATCCAGCAGTTAGTTAGGCCGCAGGGAGAAGTAGATTCGTAACTTCCATAAGGACATTCTTTACGAAATCAAAATAAACTGATTTGATCTCACTTCGCCGATTATGTCTTGATAACTATGACTCCACCTCTTGTCTGTCTACACCTTTTTTTGTTGCTTGCTGCATAAGCTGTGGTTATTTTCTGTCTGCGCCTATAATAATATCTAGTCAATTTATCCATCAAGCTATTGTATACATTTTGTTCTTTTTTATTTATTTTGCATATGGCCGCTGATTTCTCACAAAGCCATATGGGATTTACCGATATACTGAGTTGAAAGCCAGTTCAAGATTCATGTCTGAACTACTGCGTTGAATTGATAATGATGTGGGTATACAAGAAAAAACTAATAGCGTATAAACAGAATTGAAAATGAATGAGTAAATAAAAAAAATATATTGGAATTTATTTTGTGTTCAGAAAATCACTTGTAATAAACGTTAGTCTTCATTTCGAAAATGATACACTGTAGTATGATGCTTTGCATTCATTTTCACGCCAGATGCAGGATTGACCTTTGACTACCGTAGGCGGACGTGGAGATCGTCGATTCGACTGTTGTCCCTGATGAAACCGAGAAATGAATTCAAGAGGTTAGCACATGTGGGCCAGGTTGCGCCCGTCCTGGGTAAGACGATAAACTACATCCGCTCCTGGGAAAAACGAATGTCCAACAGCAAGGCCTTCTGATCTGGACGTTTTGAGGAGCGTGAACCCATCTCTGAATTGCTGGTGTTCTCAGTGACCCGTGGTGGTAGCACCTATTAAGGTCCCAGCTATGGGCAAATATGTTAACCCCCAAACTGGGATCAAATTACTATGAAAGTGTAAAAATAGGTTTTAATAGCAGCAATAAATTTGTTGGGGAAAAATTATTATCAGCAATGTATTTTTGAAGAAAATAAGTATTACCAGCAATACATTTTTGAGGGCAAAAAATATTACAAGCAATAAATTTTTGGAAAAATATTACCAGCAATAAAAATCTTGTCGGCATTAAATAACTGTTGTAGCATACCTGCGGATGATAATGGCTATATCCCCATTCACATAAATACAGTAGTAAATACTGTATGTTGGTCTGCAGTTGGAGATTCATTGTGGAATTCACTTGACTCACTTCTACCATTTGACTCATACTTCTACGCACCGCTGGGGAATCTTATATGTGTTGTTCGTGTCCTACGTATTGTTGTTCATTCCCAACCTTCGTGGGATTATTCTATTCAGTTACCTTCTCTAGGTTACAACAATAACGCCAAATCAAACCAAGCTGCGTGTTATATGTTGCGGGTTCGTGGGAAAAACCGTTGTCAAGATGGATATACAAACAACCACTCTAGAGAAGAATTGGTCAGTCTCTCAGACATCACAGTTCGAGTATGTAAAGCCTATGTTCGGACTAGTGTCGTTGTTACGTAGTTCCTCACACCCAGTGGTTGATAGCAATTGAAAAATAGTTGAGTGAAATTATATTTAATGTTAGGTCATTATTCAAGGCTCGTATCTTCATTTAATTGGTATGACAACTCCATTACATTACCGATCAAAATGTCAATCCTGATATTGCGCCACGTTAAGCTTAGCCCATGTAATATATATATATATATATATATATATATATATATATATATATATATGTGTGTGTGTGTGTGTGTGTGTGTGTGTGTGTGTGTGAATAGTGTGTGTATATAAATATAAATATATATATATGTATAAATATTTATATATTATATGCGCGGTACTTATTAGAAAGCGCTCAATATCAGAGATAGAGCTAACATATTTGGTTGGATAGATGTGAATTTGTGACCCTGGGTTTCACGCTTTTACGATCGTCAGACAAAAGCGTGAAACCCAGGGTCACAAACTCACATCTATCCAACCATATATATATATATATATATATATATATATATATATATATAAAACATTGCCGTGGAGCAATGGTGAGCAAACTGCTCTACGATAAACTTAGTAAATACTTGAAAAATATATAGTAGATATTGTACTTCTATCCTATATAAAATATATAAGTACGTACGTCCAGTGAGAGAAAAACTGAAGGACGTTAGCTTTTAATGCGTAATAAAAAATAAATGTTTAATGTGGTAAAAATAATAATGAAAGTGATAGTCGTCTAAATAATTCGTGGAATAATGGCATTTTTTCGTACCACAATTTCAGAATACTACGAGAAGTCGAAGTAATACCGTAACCAAAGTATAGTGATCGACAAAACATATGTGAGGATATTCGTCCGAATAATTTATGAAGCAATAATTCTTTAATGCGAAGAGGTTAGAACTTCAACAGGCAGTGAGTTACCCGATGGTCACGTTGGCGAAAAGACACTGATCGAGAATGAAAAAAAAAAAGAAGAAAGGATATACATCCGTATAATTCATACAATTCAAGTCAGATTTTATGCGATGGGGAAAAATAAACAAACAAAAGCTGGTGATCCAAACAAGAGTGAAGATACACTATAAGACTGTACAACTATGAACTCTTTTGAGACAGCAGTTTAAATGCCTATAAAATCTATCTAAAAAATTACGTGACTTCCGTTTGTCTGTACGTCTATTATTCCCTCTAAAATAGCCATACACAGACCGATCGAAACCAAATTTTGGGAAGAAGTTCAATCGAGTAAGCCGGGTACAAAGTGCGTAGCTTAGTACAACAAATTTTAATTATTTTTGTTGGAAAAATGAAAAGTTTATTATTTAACATACAAAACCCTGTCACTATTTTGAATACAATTTAGTGATTAAAATAACAAATACTTATATAATAAAAATGTAATATTGTTTTTTGCTTATCTTTTCTTTAAGTTTTTTTTATATATACAGGAATCAAGCTTCCAGTTCCTCCCGTGTTTTTGAAAACTATAAACAAATCACTTGGCCAAACACTTCAAAAGGCTCCAGAAAGAAAATGACCAGTTGTATGTTGCATGCCCAAGAGTTAGAAATTCTAAGAATTTTTCTTCACTGTTAAAAAGGAAAAAGAAAAAAAAATTATTGTTTAGATCCATTGTTGGTTAGATCCAGTGACAGACCCAAAAGAGTGTGAGTTCAATACCCGGTTAAGGCAGTGGAGAACTTTCAGAGGGAAAGTTAGCAGGAGATAACTGATAACTGACATCCATCAAACATGGCACGTGGAACTAGAACAGACTACCCCAGTAATCGAAATAAAGGGTTCAGTTCGAAATTCCAGCCACCTGAAGAAGGCCGGAGCGTACAACGGCCGAAACGTTGTGATAAATATGGCGACAAAGATGAGGACAATAGTCCGAATAATGTAAATACTATGTCAGATGGAATAATTAATATATTTCGTGGGTTTAATAAAGCAAGATGTTAGAGCCAGAGAGAAAAAGGGAGAGAAAGAGTGGATATTTTAATATTAAAAATCATCGATAACAAGCCTCAGCATGTTGGCATATTACTTTCCAATGATAGTGTGGCTCATTTGAAGATATTCCATAAACAATGGCTGTTAAAAGAGCTACTGTTATAATTGTACTGATGAATGAGATGTGTGACGCGAATGAAAGAGGAATTGTTGAGAAGTGCAGTTGAAAAGAAGATATTTCTAAAAGTTCTATTTAATTACAAAGAGAAGTTGACAAATTCGTACAGTTTTCGGTCATCATCATTAAATTTAAAGCTATAAACTCTTCCATGGCACTCTTTAATACTAAATACTTCAAAGAAACTTTTAAACGACAGTTGACGATTTGGTTTCGAAATATCAAAAAGAAAAAGCAAAAAGCGACGGAAATAAAGGCAGATTCCCTTACACTGTTTTCGAATAAAGAAGCAATGACTATCAATAATAATCATATCTGTATCGATATATCAAACAAAATCAACATTTTTTTTTTTTATGTTGACAACGATTTTGTAAATTTTATCAAATCCTTGGGAAGTGGAGTGTGTGTGGTTCTGTGTTTGCATGTTTGACGACCGTCTTCTAAGATAAGAGCACATACTTTTATATTTTGATTTACATAAGATTTTCGAATATCGCATTTGAAGCATGTGTTTTTCGTACCTTGCTTGAAGCTGTATCGAAGTATTTATGGGTAAAAAAAACAAAAAAAAAATCCGAAAGCTTTTAGAAAGAAAAAAAAAGTAAATATATCACAGAATCCATGTGTATACTTCACTCTTGCAAACGGACAAGAAAAAGTAAAAAAAATTCCCTCGAGAGGAATAGACTAACCACCAAATGTAGGAAGACAAAATGTATGGTTGCCAAGAAGTGATAAAGCAGCATAGGATGCGAACTACGGATTGAAGTGATCAGAACCAGACAAGGAGCACCTCGATATGGTGTAATGGTTAACCAGCTTGTCTCGTTAGAACAATTACGATTTAATAGTGAGTTCGATTCTCACTGGGTGCCCCTACAATTTCGGCCTTGTGCCACATCTAATCTATGCTTGGAAAATCACTAGGGTACCCCGAGGCGGTGCAATGGTTAGCAAGCTTGTCTCGCTAGAACAATTACGACTGAGCAGTGAGTTCGATCCTCACTGGGTGCCCCATAATTTAGGCCTTGTGTCACATCTAAGCTGTGCTTGGAAAATTACTCTCAAAACAAGACAAGTTCTTTTATTTGATGTAGCCCTTCAGGACGTTGTCGATGATGGCGCTTCTTTCTTTTCCTTGTAGTTCTTAATAAATGTTGTCTTTTTGCTTTTTCTCCCAAATCTTGGTCTATCATACATTTACTCAAGTTCATCAAGTATATTAACGCTCTTTCTCCGTCTCTCTCACTCTTTCCCTCAGTCTCTGCTGTGAGTATCAGATTTTCCAACTCTCCTTCCTCTATACGTGTCCCAGAAATTTCAACTGCCTGATGTTAAGTTAAAGTGTATATATTTTCTTTCCATTTTCTTCAAAACTTTGCCATTGCCCACGTGTTCGGTCCATGATATCCTCAGAATCCTTCTGTAGAACCACATTTCTGTTGCTTCAAGTTTCAGTCACTGCCATATAGGAAGACAGATTTCACGTAACAGTTCAATATTTTCTTTCTTTCTTTTTTCTGATTCTTAATACTTTGCTTACTTTTTAGAATGCATCTTTGGTTATCCTAATGCATCTTCGGATTTCAGTGTCGCACTTGCCAATATCTTTTAGAACACTTCCAAGGTATTTAAATTTTTGTATTTGTTTGATTTTAGTATCTTCGATTTGCAATTTACATTTCGGGGTCATCCTTTTACTGATAACCATGCATTCAGTCTTCTTGTAGTTTATACTTAGTCCTTTCTTCTTGCTTTCCTTCGCTACCTACTGTAGGAGCTTTTGCAGTTTCCTTTTCGTGTCTGCTATCAACACTGTGTCGTCTGCATATATTATATTTTTATTTTATTATATCTGACTGTAGAGCAGGTGTACATGTGTATAAAATTGCGTTATTATCTTGAATTTTAAGGCTCTGTCTTCTGTCTGACTGACCATCAATTATAAAAAGACAGAATGTCTGGTTGTCAGTAAGTGAGACAAGCCAAAATATGAGCTAAAAGTTGAAGATGCCAGAATAAAACGAGTACAAAATAATCTGTGAAGTGATTTTAACATACGACGGAAAATGTCACACCGAAATTTGAAATCGAACTAGGATAGCAAAAATGCTTTCCAAAAATTAAACAATGTATTAAGAAACAGGAGAAAAAAGACACAAATAAAACATTCCTCAACTGCTATGTAATATCAAGCATCCTCTATTGCAATGAATGCAGGATGATCTAAAAGATGAAGAGAAGATTTGAGGCAACAGCGATGTGGATCTACTGACGGATACTGAGATTATAATGGAGAAAGAAACGAAGAAGGAAATGGAAACAAAAAGTCACTTAGATTCAGATTAGATTTGTTGTCCTCAAATGTCTTCGTTTTTGAGGAGATTGTCTACCATTCGCTGCCATGGAGGAGGACAGATATCATGTAACATTTCAATACTCTTTTCTTTGTTTCTAACGAATTTTTTCTGTCTTTTAATACTCTGCTTGGCTCAATACGTCTTCGGATCTCAGTGTCACATATTCTGTCCTCTGTTAGAACTATTTCCAGATATTTAAATTTTTGTACATGTTTGATGTCAGTATCTCCGATTTGTAATTTTCATTGCGGGCTCATTCTTTTGCTGATAAGAATGCGTCCTGCCTTTTTGTAGTTCGTCCTTTCTTCCAGCTTTCTTTCTCTACCTACTGTAGGATCTTTTGCAGTTTCCTTTTCGTGTCTGCTATCAACACTCTGTCATCTGCATATCTTATATTGTTAAGATTGTGTCCAGCAAGAAATGCTTTAAATGAGGAAAGAAAGACTGACACCGAAATCGAAGGACGGACACTGTCCTATACATGACCTTAATAAACGACCCACACATATTTATATTCAAATTTATCGTTTCTAGACCTGGTAGGATTAAGAGAATAAATGCTATGAAAAAAATGAAAGAAATTAAGCAAAGTACAGAGGAACCTCGGTTCTTGAACGTCTGACATATCGAACAAATCGGTTTTCGAACAGAAAATTCGAGATGAAAATACCTTGGTTATCGAACAAAATTTCGGTTCTCGGATGACATTGCCGAACCGAGTTAACCCGAACGGAATAATTTCTGAGCCGACCGCCATGTTATATATATCTGTGTGTTGTGGCGTGCTTTTCATTTCCAATTTTATTGTAGTGTGACTTTTTTTCTCTACATTGATTCCTGTTGGAAAAATAGATTCGGTTTACGAACATTTCAAGTTACGTACAGCTTTCAGTAACGAATTTAATTGTAATGGATTAGAATAGAAGTCGAACTCGGCTCTCCAATTCCGCAATCCAAGCCATTATCCATTACTCCACAATGCCACCTATAATAGAATATATAAAAGAATTTTAATTAAAAACTTGTTTAGTTGCTTTACTTGATTCTGTTTAGCGATATATCAACCTCATCTATGGGTTATTTAATGCCGAAATCTAAGTATTTTGAACATAATTTCCTCCTCCAATTACAGATGTTTTGTACATAATTTTATATTTTCAGGGGCAGTGTATGTTTCATAGATACAGAGCAACCTCGGTTATCGAACGTCTCACATGTCGAACAGAAAATTCGAGATGAAAATACCTCGGTTATCGAACAAAATATCGGTTCTCGAACAACATTGCCGAACCGAGTTAACCCGAATGGAATAATTTCTGAGTCGACCGCCATGTTGTATATATTCGTGTGTTGCGCCGCGCTTTTCTTTTCCAATTTTATTGTCCTGTGACTTTTTTCTCTACGTTGATTCCTATTAGAAAAATAATTTCGAGTTTACGAACGGCCTTCAGGAACGAATTAAATTTGTGAACTGAGGTTCCACTGTATTAAGAAACGTGAAAGTTTCGTCAGAAATAAGAAAAGAATGCCGACCTGCTATCTACGAAGGTGACCTGAACATTTCATAGGCTTAACATGAAGGTGTGATGCTAGAGCCGTGAAATCTTACATGCATTAATTTCAATTATTCTTGTTAATAACTGCATTGTTTCTTTCCAGGTGAACTTACCATTCAAGGAAAATTGTTCAACCTGTTGACCAAAAAATGATCAACAACAGATATAATATCATCGTCACTTCGATACTAGTCCCCAGCCTCGTGTTATTTCATGTTAAGAAACAGATGATGGTCAAATCAGGAGATAGTGAAGACATCAACCAGTTTAAAATGACAGTCACGCACAGTAACCATTGAAACCAAGGACTTGTATGCTGGAGCATTTACCTAAAGAAACAAGAACACTTTCGTCAGTTTTTCTGGCTCTTTGGTCTTTGATAATCTTTCGTCACTGCCTCAGCAAATTGGCATATTGCTCTCCAATGATGATGTGGCTCTTTTGAAGATAGTCCATAAACAATGCCTTTTGCATCCGAAAAAACTGAAGCCATCATCTTCCCTGCAGATAAAATGACCTGATCCTTCTCTGGAGCAGGTGAGGAAGGGTATTTCCACTACAGGGATTGTCTCTTTCAAATCTAGCTCAAAGTGATGAACCCAGAACTCAGGTCTTGTTTTAGGAAACTTTCTAAGAAACTACATGTCTCTGATTCTTAACAATGTCAGTTTTCCCATAATGTGATCAGCTTGATGCGCTTTTTATCAGGTGTCAGAAGACGTAGCACCTACCGAGCAGAAACATTCATCATTGTGCTGAATATTCTCACCTCGCTCAATGGATATGCTAATAGCCTGTCATCCATCACCAGTTGGTGAAAACAAGCAATGCTTTCCTCGTTAGTCGCAGGATGTCTAGGCCTTGGGTCATCCCTACTGAATTTAGCAGCTCATAATTGCACTGTTGATAGAACTGAACCGTCATCCCCTAATGTAGCAACCATGTCAGTATGCTTTTTTATTTATAACCTCCCTGATAGCATCAGCTCTCAACTCGGTCTCTACGCGAATGGTACAACCATCTACTCCTAGCTCGATAGTAAACCTTGTCATTCCAACCAGGTCAAATTGTAGCCGATGTCCAAAACAACTTCATGTCCGTCATTAGCAAACGATGGCTTGTTAATTTTAGCAACTCCAAAACCAAACCAACTATCTATTAATCATTTGAGAGACCCTCCGCTGTCTTCCATCCTCATGGCTGATACTAACCTCCAGGAAAGGGACTCGTTTCACCTTCTTGAGCTAACATTCTCTGCTAACATGAAGTGGAAAGACTATATTGAATCCATTGCTAGGTCCGCTGCGAAAAAAAGTCGGTTCACTGCATCGGGCGAGACAATATTAGTAACAAGAATCTATCTTACATATTTATGCCTACCATTTGTCTATGCTTAGAATATTTCTGTTACATATGGTCTGGTTCCCCTGCCATTTACCTTGAGCTCCTTGATAAGATCCAAGACAAATCAGCAATATTATTAGTCCTGATCTGGTGGCTCGGATTCATTTACTTTTCCACCGTCATAAGGTTTCCTTTCTATGCCTTTTCTATAAATACGTCCATGATAATTATTCGCATGAGCAATACGCTACATAGATTTTCTTTTTAATTTAAGCGCAATACTGGACTGGCGTCGAGATCTCATAAATTTACAGTTGAGCTGGGGATAGACGTAGTTGTAAATTCTATGCTAACAGTTTCTTCTCTTGCACTTCTCCAGCTAACTTTAATCTGCAAAAATTTAAATGCAGTGTCAACCGATATCTTCTGTCCTCCTGATTACTCTCTTCTCTTTCTGGTCATTATTAATGTTCCTGTTCGTAATTCTTCCACACCCTGTAATCCCTTGAATCATAGTGACGTTGCCACCTTGCACAAGCTGATACCGATTAATTAATATATATATATATATATATATATATATATATATATATATATATATATATATATATATATATCAGTGTGTTTACTCGTGTGAGCAAGTGTGTGTGTTTCAAATGTTTGATCAACTGTATTTTTTGAAAAGTGGCCCCAAACCAATTCAATCTGAAAATGGCCAAACAGCAAAATCGCTCCCCAGTGATTAAGAGCTTGGTGTCTTTGCACATATATAAATGTTTCCATTTCAGTTGGAAATAATTTATATTAATCAATTTACTGTTGTTTCTTGATCAAAAGCCACCTCATTCTATGACGACACATGTTTTTACAGTATTTGCAGTATTTCTCAATTTATTTATGCAGATATATGTAAGTAATAACAAAATTTCGATAAGGTGTGATATATATATATATATATATATATATATATATATATATATATATATATATATATATTATTTACTCAAATTTATATCCGGATTGTTGTCTTTAGGTTTATTGCTGTTATCACATTTCTACCGGAGAACAAACCATCCGAATCGTTCTGAAAGCAACAACAAAGATAAGTACAATAGTCCGAATGTAAATAATGATAACTCTCCATCCCAGAAATTCAGGCAAAATAAATATATATATATATATATATATATAATATTGGAAGCTTTTAATGCTCTCCAAGTCTCATGTATTTTCGCTGGGTACGAATCATTTGTGTGGTTTACTTGCATGGCACGATAATTGAGATGGAAGTGACTATCTGGTAGAATACAACCAAGGACGATTTTCTCTTCACTTCATTGTTAAATAATACAACATAAATTCTGTTACAGCCTCATTCAACGTTCATGCTTGTGTTGAATATATATATATATAGACACGGGTATATATATATATATATATATATATATATATATATATATATATATATGTCTGTGTGTGTGTGTTTATGCTTGTCTGTGTATATGTGTGTTTGTGCCTCTGTGTGTTTATGTGTGTGTGCGTGCATGTGTATGTGCGTGTAACATTATCATCGCAAAAACTAATGAGATCACATGACAAAATCGCTCATGCATAAAATTATTGTTTATTCAACTCAGGATTTTGTCAATTAATATCAGCATCGATGTCTGTGTCATTGGGGTGTTTCTTTGATCGTTGTGCATTCCCTCTCGTGTGATGCGCATACATAACCTTCTGTCATCCGGTTATCCCACGTGTACTTTTCCTAAACCATACGTTTAAAATAATGTATTAGAAAAGTCATGCAAAGAACGGTCTCACGGAGATTTACAGCACTAGTATTCGAAAATATTATTAAATATTTTATATCGTCCTGTGTAAGACGTTAAACTACATACATGGCCTGGGTAAGACGTTAAACTATGTCCAACAGCAAGGACCAGGAGGTTTTGAGGAGCGTGGAACCACCTCTTAATTGCTGGTGTTCCCGGGTCCACCCTGACTCGGAGTGGTAGCACCTGTTAGGTTACCAGCTATGGGCAAATAGTTAACTATTACCAGCAATACTTTTTGAAAAAGTTATTACCAGCAAAACAATTTTGAAGGAAAAATATTAACAGAAACAGATTTTTGACAAAACAAAATATTACCAGCAATAAAGAATTTCGTCAGCATTGAGTAGCCCATTGGGGTTGGTGTGTCGTGGGACAAAATAAACCAAAACCAATGTAAACCAAAGAATACAAATTCTATTCATACGAATCTATCCTAAAAATCTTGTCGGCATTAAATAACCCATTGAAGTTGATATGCCGTAAAACAAAATAAACCAAACCAAACCAAACCTAACCAAATATTTTATAAGTAAATAAAATGATGTCTCCTCTGGGGAAAGGTATTTAATGTGGTTTGATTCTTTTGTATAATTCTAACTTGCATAAATTTGAGTCTTTCTTAACAGTGCGGGCTGTATTGCATTTCGGCTGTATTGCATTTCGGCTGTATTGCATTTCGGCTTTATTTTTTTGGTATTTGTTTTATGTCAATAGTCATAGATTGTTTTTTATCGTGATATGATGATCAATATGAGCAAGATTTGATGAAAGACAAGTTAGCACACGATAGAATATGGTGGTGTTATGTCCAAAGTAAGATTATTATCATTAATGTTTTTGGAAGTACAATCTTTCAAAGGTCACAAGAATTCGTAAACAACACTGTTTTTAAATAGGGGTATTTTTTGAGGTCCCGGTTTATTTGGTAACGATTAGATTAGATGTTTCAATCGTTTTATAGTAGAGGCCAAATCTGAACTATTTATGACACTGATTATGTTACATATACCCCGGAATTATGTTTTTAATTCCAACGTACGCATTTGAGTCCATGAATATTTGCTGACAAGTTAATACAAAGAGCTATTCTCTCTATTCATTCTAGTTATGGATGATACACAACATCGTCTCAGATATAGCTCTGAGCAGAGTTTGTCTTTTTACAATTCTTCCTAATCCCTGATCCGCAATTCAATTCATATAAGCATACCAGGTACTTGGCCAGTTTTCTCCCCCTGTAACTTTTGACTTCTTTAACGCTTACACGTTCTCACAATATTATTCTCAGCATCCTTCTGTAGAACCACATTTGGTCGCATTATCTATTCAGTATTCGCTGCCATATATTGAAGGAATGATATTACGAGAGTGAACTGAAAAGTTCATAGGCTGACTATGATCGAAGGATGCACGAGCTGTGAAATATTACATACATTCATTTCAGCTCTTCTTATTAATAACTTTATTGCTTATTTCCAGGTAAACTGACATCTAACTGATCAAACAAGACTTCAAATGTAACTAGTTGCGTATTTACTCGAAAATGGAGAAAATCTGGCATCGTGGTGCTATCAAGTACCTGCAGAAAAATGGTTTAGCCACATGGGCATTTAAAAACAAAGTAGGACAAAGGATGGAGATCTAGTGGGACCCGCTTTAGTACGAAAGGATCTAGACGACTGGCCATTCAGGATAACTTTCATTTCACGAATTAATAGGAAAGAAATGTCCGGAGACACAGTAATTTTTCAGCTCATGGAGAATACCTTAATGCTAGGCCTTGTCAACGGCTTTCGAGATGTTCAATGCTACAGCCCGGGCTTCACCATTTTTATGTATAGTATGATAGACTTTTTCCGCAATTATTGTCAGTACATCAGTAGTTGATCTGGAGAAACAAAAGACATACAAGGCGTACATAAAGTCCGTGTGTACTTTAAAGTTATAATTTTTTTAAGTACATACGAACTTTATGGACACCCTGTATTTCTTGTCAGAGAAAGGCCATGTGATGAGAGATGATGAACCAATTCAGCATTGATTAGGGCCTCTAGGGATTTCCCAATAGAAGGCAGAAGGCTAATAGGCCGATATTTCGAAGGGTCAGGTGGCTCACTAGAGTTATTAAAAATGGAACAATAGATGATGACTTTCAGCAGGCAAGGGAGCAGGAGGCAGCAAGTCATTTATTATGAAGTTTAGAGAGAACAGGAGACAGTTTGGGAGCACAATGACTATTACAAGTCCACATGATTTGTGGGAATCTAGGTTAGAGAAGATAAAAGAAACTATGGAAGAGGTTAAATGCATATCATCCAGCAGAGACACAGTTCTAGGAAGGAAGTCAGACAGAGATATTCTGGATGAGTCAAGGGTAGAGTTTGAGAAGAAATTACTGTCAAACCATTCAGCTTTATCAACAGAGGACGATAACACCTAATACTGATTGAAGGGGAGGAATAGAGACATTACAATTATTTAATGCCCTATTATAGAGCCGCCAGTAATCACGAGAACCAAAGTTGTTAGAGGTTATCCGGAGCCTCTTTGAACCTTTGAGGACTCGCTTACATTTACTATTGTAAAGACAGCCGTCACGCTGATATATATCTTATTCTGAGTGATATAGTGGCCGAGCATGCGGGTGTGAAGTATGGAGAGGATTGAGGTTACATATACACACACACAACACACACACACACATATATATAGCGGGTGCGATGGATAAATTGTCACCTAAATGCCGCAAAAATTAAAATAACACTGACATGTTATTTTAACATATATTTACCAAAATTACATAAAATATCTTCAAATACATACGACAGAGTAAATATATTTAATAAAATCTCCATTGACTTCAACTACGCGATCCAGCCGACTTCAGAATCTCCTGCATCTTTTCTGAACGGTCTCCTTGTTTAAGTTGGTGAATGCTGCCATAATCCTTGCCTTCAGTTCATCTTTGGTGTTACATGGATGTTTATTGGTCTTTAGCTCGACTGCATCCCACACATAATTACCAAGGGGGAAGCAGTCTAGGGTGTTAGGGGGTCAGATGTAAGGGGTGATGTTGTCACAGAAATTGTCTGACAGCCATGACTGGGTTTTCCTGCTTGTGTGGCATGTTGAAAAGTCCTGTTGTCAGATATATGGTCTTCCAGCAAGCAATCTCTTGACCCAAGGTAGTATTAACTCCTCAAGACATTTGATGTATGACTCCATGTTGAGTCTGAGACCGTCAGCAACAAATTGGGTATTTCTTTTCTTATCAGAACGATCAAAGTAAGTTTTCCGATCTGACGTACGTTCGTAATCATTATTAGACTTATACAACTCTTTGTGAATCCTCTGCACTGTCCTCAGATTGACACCCAAACACTATAAAATGTTTGTATTGGAGCTTCCAGTATAGCAAGCCGACTCCAAATATCTGGCGAAATGCATTGCGTCATGGCGCTCTTTTTTTCTCACGGACGGAGCCCAACTGAGCCTACTATACTGTGCATTCGACAAAATCAAAAACAAAAAACAACCGACAAGCATGCGCGAAATTAAAAATATAAAATGGCGACAATCTAGTCATCGCACCATATATATATATATATATATATATATATATATATATATATATATATATATATATAATTTAAATAAAAACAGACCACTTTAAGTTTCCACATAATAAATTATTTCACCACTGCGGATCATCAGACTTTACTTCCAAAGGTTTTTGTTTTTTTTTCTTTCAACCTTTGGAAGCAACGTCTGATGATTCGCAGTCCTTTTAAAAGGGCTGTGGTGAAATAATTTATTACATGGAACTTTAAAGTGGACTGTTTTTATTTAAATTATTTGCTCTGGATTTACATTGAGCTCTCTGGATTTTATCCTCTTTGGGTCTACCCATACGGATTACCTAGTTTTTCATAAACTATATATATATATATATATATACACGTATGCGTGTGTGCGTATGTGTTATTAAAATCAATAGACATTTTGTAACTCTTTTGCTGAGCTTTATTTTTTCTGATGTATGAATTTACTTTCGCAGATATGGCAGATGTGTGGGGATAAATTAGCCAAGAACCACATTTACGAAAGTATATTCGAATATTAAAAAACACAAATAGTAGTCCAAATATACCGAATCTCATATCTATAATCATCTCCTCTTCTCTCTCGCTCTGTCTGTCACTCACGCTCTTTCTCACACACATGCACACTCTGTGATTGGTGGAGGGTGGTACGGTTGTTAGATATTGAACATAGGAATATATATAGATATTGAACATAGGAATATATATATATATATATTCCTATGTTCAATATCTAACAACCGTACCACCCTCCACCAATCACAATTTTTAAATCTGAGGTTATTTTCACATTAAGTTTCGCACGCGAGAATCAAATAGGGGACGTACTTTTTCTCTAATAATTCCACCTACAAGCGGATTCTACCCACCTCCAAAAACTAATGTTGGATAGTTTCCACTGTCAAGTCACTCTCTTTATTTCTCGCATCCGATGATGAAGAACACAGGCGTGTTCGTAAATTCTGAACTTGGAACCTTAATCTCTCTGCTTCATTTTTGTCGCCTGATTAATATTAATGAATGTTTTTTCGTACTGATTTCCTCGGTACCATTTCGTTCGACTTTGTTTTATTAACCAATTTTTCGAGTTTTACTTTATAAACTATATGAAGCATACATAGACTCTTTTTTCTAATCATGTAATTTGAACCTCACCGTGACAACCCTCAAATCCACGCTAAAAGAAGAGATGAAAATAACCTAAATGAACTTGCCTCACCTAGAAGACAACATGGATATAACTTAAAGAAACTTACACATATGAGCTCAGACATTCCCTTTCTCACCAATCGTAAACAACTAATTACTGTCCCTAAAGGACTGTGGACACTAGTATATATATACCATATCTCATGTTCACAACGCATCTTTTTTTTATGTTTTTTATTCCCACTTTATTATATTGTCATTATTGTTATAATAGTTGTATTTTTTGTTACGTTTTTATTCCAGTTTATTTTTTCCGTGCCTACAATTTTTTAACAATGATTTTTCAAAAGGATTCTCTAACCCTTTATTTTATTTTTATTGCCTTGTTACACAATGATGATATTTTCATTTCCCCTTTTAATATTATCATTATCTTTATTTTGAGAATTTTTTTTTCAGTTTATGTTTTCCACTCCCCCCGCCATTGTCTAACAATGCTTTTCCTAAAAGAATTCTTTTCCGATTTTTTGTGCTATTTCTTTCCTCTTTCACTTTTTTCTTTTTTTTTTTCTTTTTCTCTTTCATTTTAATTTTAGTGACAATCTCGCTATGCTTCCACACTGATCCTTACTCGCAAAAAGTAACATCTTACAACACTAATACCGCCACCACCCCTGGCCCGACAACTACTTTTTTTCCTATGTCCAATATCTAACCCCCTAACAAACACCATCAATCACAATTTTTAAATTTGAGGTTATTTTCACATTAAGTTTCGCACAGCAAGAAATCAAACAGGGAACTATTTTTCTAATAATTCAAAAACTAATGTTGGATAGTTTCCACCGTAACTCTGTTTATTTCTCGCATCTGCTGATGAAGAACACAGGCGTGTTTCAAAATTCGGAACTTGGAACCTTAATCACCGTCCTTCATTTTTGTCACCATTTTAATATTAATAAATGTTTTTCGTACTGATTGCATTGGTACCCTTTTGTTTGCCTTTGTTTTATTGACCAACTTTTTTACTCTTCATATATATATATATATATATATATATATATATAAAAGGACCGTTTAAAAATGTGTATAATAAAAAAAAGTGCTCAATAACATATGTAGAAACACTAACCTGTAGAGCTATTAATAAACGTATAGGTAATAAAATCTTTAGACGCTTCATGGAAACAGGACCGCAAGGTATCTTCATGTGGTTAATACAGCAAAAACGCGGTCGTGTTTCTATCCAGTGTCTAAAGATTTTATTGCATATATATATATATATATATATATATATATATATATATATATATAGATAGATAGATAGATAGATAGATATATAAATATATTTTGAACAATAAAAATTAAAAAATTAAAATCCTCAGACACACTGGGTTGTAGATTAATATTCTTTCGTTTTTTTATTATTATTCCATTTAGATTCCTCGACTAGTTTCGGCCGAAATGGCCATCATCGGGAGGAGAAATATTTCTGCTTGCTGCTCGTACTAAACTACAGAAATGAATCTACAGAAATATATGAATATATAAATATATATAAATATATATACATATACATACATATACATATACACACACACACACATATATATATATATATATATATATATATATATATAAATATATATACATATATATATGCGTGTGTGTGTGTTAATTATATTTATGCTAAGGTATACCAATAACGATTTTCAATGGCTGCCTGACGATTGCCACGTGCATTAAATTCGGAGATGTGCTAAACGATGGGAAGGAAATGTATTTTTAGTATGCATTTTAAGCGTTGCTTTTTGTCCAGTCCTATTACTCATTGTATGCACATACTAATAATATATATATATATATATATATATATATATATATATATATATAGAGAGAGAGAGAGAGAGAGATGTGTCAAATACCGGCGCAGATGGTGTTTTCTATTCTTAAGGCAGTAGCCATCCTCGGAGAAAGGTAATTAAGAATTCAGGCCCGCCACCGCCACCTCAGTACTGCCAACATAAGGCATTACTCCCCACATCTGACTGGAATGAGGAAGTCCTCTGTCCTTGAGTATATTGGAAAAACATGTTTTGGTGATACGAGTTAATATCAGCCGTTGATCTTTCGGCCGATCTGGTGTCTCTGTACTGACGACGCTAACCAGGGAATACCAGTTCCCGATGCTTCGCGCACGGTCGAACGCACCTCTCAGACTATGAACACACACACACATACACACACATAAACACACACATAAACACACACGCAAAAATTTACACGCAGACACACGCACACATCCACGCAAATTTACACACACTTAGATAAAAAAATAATAATTTAAGACATTAATACGAAATTCGAAACGCGACAAATTTATTTCTGTATTAGAAATATGATATAAGATTGATTTGTTATTATAAACTTTTACGTTGATAGACCCGCAGTATATATATATATATATATATATATATATATATATATATATATATATACATATATATATATATATATATATATATATTTCATTTTTTTATCATTTGACCCCAAGCAAGGTGGTAATGCCACTAGTACGTAGGGGGTTTACAGAGAGTGAGAAAAAACTGGGTATACAGGGGGATTGAGAAAAGGATAAAATTTGAACGGGCTTCAAGATGGCAATTTATGTTAGATTGAACTTTTTGAAGATGCGAGTTATCAGGAAAGCAATTAAACGGAAGGGATTTCCATTTGGAGGGAGGTACGAGAAAAGAAATTGTTTGAGTAGAAATTACCATAAAAAAAATGTAGAAAATACAGAAGGAAGCCACGTCACGTCGGTGAGAAAGTAAATCAAGCCGATATGCCAAATCAGGATAGATTAATTTGAATCTTTGAATTTTGTCAAGAATATCAGGATGAATAACAGGAGCATCAGACCAGACATGGCCAGATGATAAACATTTAATTTGATCGATTTCACTGATTAATATTACCTATAATACAAAGAGAAAAAGGAGAGATTTAAGGAGGAAATCGAAATCTGTTTTGTTTATGTATTTTTAACGGTTGTATATAGCACTTCTCGAGAGCACATCTCTGCGGCTGCTTGGTCTCACGTTGACTGCTGACCTGAGATGGAACAAACACATTGAGTCAATTGCTTCGTCCACCGCAAGGAAAGTTGACTCCCTGTGCCGCGCCAGGAAATATTTCTCCTCGGAATCGATCCATCAGATCTACAAATCAACAGTTCACCCTCGGGGTTCTTGATAAGGTCCAGAGGCGGATATGCAATATATTTTGCCCTGTTTTGGCATCTCGTCTACAGTCGCTCTTTCACAGACGCGCCGTCGCCTCTCTCTGCCTTTTTTACAAATACTTTCATGGTAATTGCTCCGAGGAGCTGCATTCGCTGGTTCCCAGACTTCATGAATTCAAGCGCCCTACGAGGCTGGCATCCCGCTCTCACCCTTTCACTGTCGAAACTATTAAATGTAGCCGTCTCTTCTACTCCAACAGCTTCATATCTCGCACCTCTCGCATGTAAAACTCCTTTCCCTATTCCAGTTTCCCTGAGAGCTATAATCTCCAACTATTCAAATGTAATGTCAATCGACATCTCCAGTTGCCTTGATCTATCCACTATTCTTCTCCCCATCCTTTCCTCTGTCACTCCTATCTGATCTTGCTCCAAATCTTCTATAACCTAGTGGCTTCTCGCCTTGCTTGGGATGAAACGCTTTAAAAAAAAATCTTTTATTTGAATCAATATCGGTGTTCATACACACAGCTTCACACGGACTGAAGTAAAAAAAAAACAAAAAAAAAAACAAAAAACAACGCACGCAGCTAGCCTGAGTAAAGGAATGGCAGAGTAATATTTAGGGGATATGACAAAATTTAATAAAAACAACAAAGAATATGAAATTGTGGAGAGCCATGATCCCCAACTTCATGAAGGGACATAGCACATAGAAGAAGCTACCTTCTGCAGTTTACAAATCTTTCTTGGAAAGATAATATTGATAAATCTATTGAGTAGCATAATTAGGCTGGATGAGGTCATCTTTGATTTCCAAAGAGTAATAGCTTGAAGCTATTAGCAGGTCGGATTGAGGAATTCGGAGAGCCGAGTTCGAATTCCAGTCGAATCGGTTACATTCACTTACGTGCTAAGACCCTTGGGAAAGATATGCATCTTCTTCTTCCACCCCACAGCTATGGGTAAATAGCAGGACAGACCGGGTTCTATAGCCTTGGATAGCAACTGGTCTACGGCAGAAAGAAATGACAACCTACTGCGGGAAAATAATCTGCCTCGTCAGAAAGATACATGATCGCCTAAGCGTGTATCATGTATGGCTCCCAACGAATTGAGTGAATAGCTTTAAATTTTATTTAAAAAAAACTCTGAATGCTAATGATAATATCATTCATTTCCTTATAAGGAAACATTTGGTATTCATTGACAGATCAGTCTGTACCACTGTCAGTTGAAATTTTAAAAAAAACATAGCTATTAAAATATTTTTTTCAAGAAAATAGGTTCCATATGTTCAGTAGCTGTTATTACATTTTCCAATATTGATCGGAAGTTTTATTCCTAACCTTTTATTTGAAGTAGTGTGGAAAGACAACATGTGCCCAAACGCACAAACATATATATTAAAGGTCAATAAGATTATTAATCCTATTCTTCTCCCTCCAGGTAAATAGCAGGACAGACCGGTTTCTATAGCCTTGGATGGCAACTGGTCTATCGCAGAAATAAATGGCAACCTACCACGGGAAAAATACCATATGCCTCGTCAGTCATTTATCACATATGGCAGGTAATTGACTGAGGTTAACAGCTGTATTGATGCCTATTTTTCAAAGAGCTTGTCAGTTTTTAGATAAGAATTGTGAAGCTCGGGCTGTTGCTTTAAATATCTTGAAGGCGTTTAACTTGGTTTGACATGCTGGTCTTCTTCACAAATTGAAAGTTCATGGTGTTTCTGGACGAATGTTTTACTTGGTTCAATCAAGTTATTATCAAATAACGAGATGAACGTTGCTTGGAGGGCGCTCTCTTCGGACCTAAATTTTGCTAAGTCTGATAGGTTCGATAAAACCAAATTTGCAGCTGATCTCGAAAATCACCTTCAATCTGTTGTTTACTGGGGCAAGAAATGGTTTGTTATTTTTAATGCCACCAAATCTAGAAGTGCTCCATTTTAATCGATTCATTCCTAACCTTTTATTTGAAGTAGTGTGGAAAGACAACATGTTCGGAAACGCATAAACATATACATTATTTGAAAGTTGCTGCATCAACATGGGAGTGTTCCAAGTTCCGATAAAGACGGTGTGGACGGAGAATCTACAGAGGAAATACCAAATATTAAAATTGAAGCCATTGAAATTAAAAAAAAAACTAAATTAATTAATTAATGAATTAAGAATAAAGAATTTAAGAGAGAAAATATAAAAGCAAGGGCTGTTTACATTATTCGAACTTTATTACCATATTTATTACAACGTTTCGGCGGTTGGAATGTCGAAGTGAACCCTTTATTTCGCTCGCTGGGGTAGACTGTTCTGCTTGCACGTGTCAATTGCAATGGATGTAAGTTATTAGTTATCTCCTGTTGATTCCCGTCACCAAGTTCTCCGCTGCCTTAACTGGGTATAGAACGCACACTTTTCCCCAGTTCTGTCACTGGATCTAACCACCGTCTTTATCCACTGTGCCATGTGCCCTTCAGGACATCTGTGCATGAACTTCTAGATATTATAAACCTAATGTTTTCAGCAATCATTTTATACCAGTGCTCATATTGCAATTTTTCCTGTTATCATTCCATGTTTTTACCAGAGCTCATATTGCAATTTTTTGTTGTTATTATCGCTTTTGTCTGGCACTGGTTCCCATATTGTATTCATTTCTATGCTTGGTCGGCTCAGGAGATTTTTGTGGCCTAGCATATGTGCTGATTCCTTATCTTATTAAGCCTCGGCTTTATAAAACCTAAAATATTATCATTAAACAAAAGAAATGGGAAGGATTGATATCTCCTTTCCTCTTTCAAATGTCCCCATTGGCTTTGTATATGGAGCACATGCAATAAGCGCACATGGTCTGATGATCCCATTGAAATGTGAAATTGACAGGCAACATACTATGTTGATTTATACCCTGTTTTTCTTTATTTCTTCTCTATGCATCTATATCTAGATTCTCTCTCTCTCTCTCTCTCTCTCTCTCTCTCTCTCTATATATATATATATATATATATATATATATATATATATATATATATATATATATATACATGAATGCAAAAATATAGTTTTAGAATATGCTATATTTATGGCTTAAAGTGTTCAGTATTAGGGATGGGGCGGATGGACATATAAAAGTGGACATTGAAGGCCTGACGATTGCATATAAGCATAAAACTTTCCCATATATATACATATATATATATATATATATATATATATAGATAGATAGATAGATAGATAGATAGATAGATATAGATATAGATAGATAGATAGATAGATAGATAGATAGATATATAGATATATACAGATAGATAGATAGATAGATAGATAGATAGATAGATAGATATAAAGAGAGTGATTTGTATATGAAGGAGAGCACATCGATGTTTAAGCTTTCAGATCTTTGGTTTTAAAAAACATACTGATTTTCTGAACTGGATAGGATCAGTCAGTCAGTAAGTTATGTACCATGCGTGATACATCCTTAGGCGATCATCTATCTTTTTTCCCGCAGTAGGTTGCCATTTCTTTCTGCAGTAGACCAGTTGCCATCCAGTGCTATGGAACCCGGTCTGTCCTGCTATTTACCCAGAGCTTGGGGTTGAGGAGAAGAAGAGGATTCATACTTTTCCCAAGGCTATTAGCACGTAAGTGAATGTAATAGATTTGACTGGAATTTGAACTCGACTCTCCGATTCCTCAATCCGAGCCGCTAACATACACTCACGCATATGTATGTGTATGTGTATGCATATGTGGGCTTAAGCATTTGTCTCGGTATCTGCATGTATAGGTTTATACATGTCAAATTCCACTTGTAAACTGCAGAATGTATCTTCTTCTATGTGGCATGTCCCTTCAGGAAGTTGGCGATCATGGTTCTCCACAATTTCACATCCTTTGTAGCTTTTATTAAATTTTGTGAATCTAATGTATTCGACTGGAATTTGAACTCGGCTCTCCGATTCCTCAATCCGAGTCGCTAACACGCACTCACACATATGGATGTGCGTGCATATGTGGGCTTAAGCATTTGTCTCGGTATGTGCATGTGTAGGGTCATATATGTCAGATTCCACTTGTTTTATCAATGGATAATGTTATTAATTTACACGAGGTTAGAACGGATTTACACACAAGAATTTTTTTTCTCAGATTACTTTTTATCAGTAATGTCTTGCGAGACGAACTTGTTAACCATCATGCCATTGTAGATGCCACCCGGCCATGTGCAGAGATATTAACTTAGTTGAGCTGAGAGGGTCACAAAGCCACAGTAGTGGGATACTCTTAATGTTGTTGAATCACATTTGAATTTGTCAACAAGTCTAGCGTGCTAACATTGACGATATCAGGCAGGAGTCTTTCACACTTACACACACACATATATATATGCGTGCATATGTATGTGTGTATGTGTGTGTGCGTGTGTGCGTACGTATATATATATATATATATATATATATATATATATATATATGGTTGGATAGATGTGAGCTTGTGACCCTGGGTTTCACGCTTTAGCGATCGTCAGTACCGCGCATATAATATATAAATAATTATACATATATATATATTTATTTATATTTATATACACACACACACACACACACACACACACACACACACACACACACACACATATATATATATATATATATATATATATATAACTTTTATTAAAAAGGATTGTCAAGGTACCGTGTTTTAGTTTGTTATTCACATTTTCTCGTGTTTTTAGAATTTTCTTTTTTTCTTTTGGACGTAAATTATGTAGAAATCTTTAATAGTTGACGCATTATTAGTACGAAAAACAAAGAAAGCTAACAGTCAACAATAACAACTTTGAACACGGCCACAATGTGTTGACAATGTTTGTAAAATAAAACATCCTTATAGCTCTAGATACATACATAAAATAATCCCTACATTCGGTTAAAAGTAAAAAATAAAATCCATCGGTAATGACTAAAATTATAGCCGAAAGATATACAAAACATTCGGACAATTCCTGCATAATTTACGTGCAGAAAAAAGAAAATTGTAAAGATACAAGAAAACTTGAATAAAAAAATTAACTGCGTATCTTGTCACTACTTTAAAAAAAAAACGTGTGCTAAGTGCTTTGAAGTAGAAACGTGATTAGTCCAGATTTGATCTTATTGTTTTGATGGATAAAAGTGTATAAGGTATTTTATTAGTGAATTTTCGGCATGCCTTTAGTTACAAACTAATCTAATATTACAAATATAATGCTCAATATCTGTAATCGAGATTATGTAAGTATAAAAGCGGCGACAGTCTGTTTCATACTTGAACACAAACTTAAAGCCCGACTGTGTCTATATATGGATCGATCTCTCTCTCTCTCTCTCTCTATATATATATATATATATATATATATATATATATATATATATATATATATATATATATATATATATATATATATATATATATATATATATATAGTCACCCATAGACAGACTGTTTTGCAGCTCATTAGTGTGGATAGACATTCGATTGCTTCAAGCCGGGATCGAAACCCGACTAATTCAACAACAGTGTGAGATTTTCCCCCAAGTCATCGGCGCAGGTTTGAAAGAAAGTCGAATTTTTATGTACTTACTCGGTAAGAATATACACACCAATGACTGACAGTGCTCAGTTCATTATATGTGTGTGTGTGTTTGTGTGTGTGCGTGTGTGTGTGTTTGTGTTTGTGTTTGTGTGTGTGTGACCGTGTACTTGAAAAGTAACTGAATTTTTCGAAGTATTTTATGATTTTGGTAATTGCGTTTTGTTGAGTAATTTTCAGCATCACCTCGTATATGTTTGTGTTAGTGTATATATCAGTATATGTAAACGTGAGTGTATGCTGTGACGTAATGGCTTGCATGCAGGCTTCGCAAGCCACTTCGTTCGAGCAATGTGATGGCCTTTGATAGATAGCATCACCTCTTTTTTCAAGTTCTGGATCGAATTAAGTTACGTATCAAAAACATGAACAACAAAAAAAAGCCGACAAACATGAATATTTTCTACAACGCGTCTAAACCTGGAAGCGGAAGTGGACAGCCGATTTCGGAAATAGATGAATGGCAAAATATTTAGTCGTTGATCATCTGATCCGTATGTTAAAACATATCCAAAAAATAAAATTATAAATATTTGGTTAAATCTTTATCAATATTAGAAAGATTTAACATATGAACATTTAAGTATATCATCCCATTATACAATAATTCAAAGAGTAACATTTCAATATTTAATAAATGTACATTGCATACTGTTTTCTGGTCTGTGCCTCCAACTGTATATCTCGAGATCCTTGATAAAATTCAAAGGGGGGATGAGTTATATAATCTATTCTGACCAAGAATCTCGACTTTAGTCACTTTCTTATATGGATTCCCTCTGTATTTCTACAAACCTTTTCAAGACAACTGCTCTCATGAACTTTTATTCCTTAGTGCCCCGACTACACGAATTTAATCATGCTACTAGATTGGCAAATAGGACTCACCGCTTTACTATTGAACTGGATAAATGCAACTGACACTTCTACCCTAACAGTTTCTTTTTTTACACTTCCCATCTGTGGAACACTCTTCTGATTTCATGCTTTCCTGATAACTACAATCTTGAAACATTTAAATGTTTCGAGTTTTAATTCGGCTATATTTGAGCCGTTATCAAGGATGATTTTATTTTTAATTTTAACTGAATAAACGGATTGTTTTATGTATGGATCTAGAGTTATAGGAATTCATTATTTTCCAAACACGCTCAGCATATTCTATCTGTCTTCATAGTTGATATTATTGAGTGTTAGCTTTTATATACATATATATATATATATATATATATATATATATATATATATATATATATATATACCTTTTTTACTTCGTTAAAAGTGGACAGTCAAGTTTTTATTTTTATTCTAAAGAGTGTGTATAAATGCTTATTTGAGAAAGCAAGAACTCACATAACGTAATGTACTATCGAGCGGGGTTCGAAGCTATATTCGCACTTTTAAGGCAAACCAAAGATTAATTAGTCATGTTTTAGACCACCTGGGTACAGAGATCGTCACAGGCCAACAAGGTTCTATTTTAACTTTTAAGAAATGCACACGTATTATATATATATATATATATATATATATATATATATATATATATATATATATATATTCATGAAACAAAAATAGACTGTCATTATTGTTTCGTCGGTGTGTTGTTTGATATATTGAAATGTCACTGTCATCTTTGATAATGGCTTATGTAAGCCGATAGTTTAGATTGGATTTAATCATGTATCAATATGGTGATTTCCTTTCGTCTTTCAATGATAATGTTATTAAGCTTATCAGACAATATGAAAGGAACTTCCTTAATATAAATAGACAAAACTTTAAATATACATAATATATATATATATATATATATATATATATATATATATATATATATATATATATATATATATATGTAGGTAACTATACTCGTTTCAAAAAACCTTCGAATTCTTGATTTGCCAATAATCAAATCAATCACGAAGGAAAAAAAGGTTTTTAAAAAAGGAAGAGCTAGAAACATGAAAGTTTGACGAAAAAATCGCACAGATACAGATTTAAAGCCCAAAGAAAAAACCCCGACACGAGTAAACAACTAACTAAAAGAGCTCAATACAACCTTAGAGCATACCTAGGTAAACCTAGGGAGCCAGACAAACCTACCCAGGTTTCATCTAAGCTGATTGTCAGGGAAATCTGGCTTTCCCCGACGATCCGCTTAGGTGAAACCTGGGTCACTAGGTTTATCTATCTATCTATCTATCTATCTATCTATCTATATATATATATATATATATATATATATATATATATATATATATATATATATATATGTGTGTGTGTGTGTGTGTGTATATATATATAGAGAGAGAGAGAGATATCAAACCAATAAATAGCAGATAAATTATATTTTTACTTAGTATTAGCATAAAATTAACAAAAATGAGAAACTCGATTGGCAGTCAATTGCTGATACCTCCTAACGAGTGAATCGAACGATTACAAAAAAGATTCGTCTACGAAACTCTGGAGTCGGAGTGCTAAATATAACAGTAATCAGCTAAGTGACAAATTTCATATTCGTAATAATCCTATATCAAACCTACTCCATGAGCAAATTAAAAACATTCCGGTCCGAGTCTGGACACGCCAGCCTGAAATTTAAGTTTCCTAAGATTTCATTACTGCGATTGTTTTCGGCGATTCTTTTTCTTGTACGATAACAGTTTTTATGACTTAGAAATAAATTTGGGAATAATTTAAATTAACTGCGAAATTCAGCCAAAGTCACTCATGAAATAAAAGTATTTGTTTGTATGGGACAAAAGAACCTGCGTACTACTTTACTTTAGTAGTGGTAAAATAATTATCTCTGTACTTTTAAAGGGTAAGCTTGAATATTAATACAATGCTTAAATGGAGCGATTACTTTTGAGTACCTCTGTAGTTTACTGTTGCCTATCGCATACGGCAGCAATATGCCTTGCAAAAAGAAATCTCCGCTAACAGAGGACCAAATTGCAATCAAAGAGCCAGGGCTGAACAGCAGCCAGGAGAGCTTCTAATGTTGAGAATATGCAAAGACTTAGGGACTCTCAAACTCCATAACAAACGGAATGCCCAATCAAGTGCCCTTCGCAGGAACAAGGTTAAATACCGCCAGACAGTGTGGCTTTTAAGCTAGTATATATATATTGGAGTGTCCGTGCACGTCTACCTGTGTATATGTGTGTGTGAAGAGGTGTATATTCGATGGACGAAATTGAACGGCCGATCTGAAAAACCCAAGGCCACCCCAACATGCCCCTTGATGAAAGAACATGCAGTCTTAACACCGAAATAGGATTACAATTGCGTATGTATGTATGCTCGAACGCATGGCTATGGATATATATCTGCGCCGAATCTCGAATTGTTTATGTGGGTATGTGTATGCGTACACCTGTATGTTTGTATGTCTGTGTGTACAAGAGTGTCATCCCAAAACAGACACAGAGGAGGAGTCTCCACTCCCACCACCGAACATAGTCAAACACAAACAAGCATAAATAGATTCAATTTTTCAAAAATAAATAAGTTTGTCTGATGATCGCAAAAGCTTGAAACCCAGAGTCAAAAACTCATATTCATACAAATGAATATATATATATATATATATATATATATATATATATATATGCAATTCATCGAGTCTAGAAGAAACCTCAGCAGAATGCATTGGAGGGCCGTTTCGTCCTATTTATGGGACTCATCAGCAGTGCACTTCCTCTAGCGAGAATCGAACTTAGACCATTACGATACGACGCAAGCGTGATACCAACTGTACAAACGGGCCTCGGCGACTAATTAGACTCGATATAGCGCCGCTCTTCACAAATTCCGTGGTGTAATTCATCTTAATTTCCCTAACCCATGGACTGTGACCCAACGGGCAACGTCATCTATCCCTAAGTCTTCTAGACTCAATGAATTACTTAATTATGATTATTTTAAATCCTTCGAATAATTTCTATCACTAATATATATATATATATATATATATGTTGAAGATTAAAAAAAGGTGGAAAAGCTATAAGTGAGTGCTTCTGATTTTCCCGCTTTCTTCGCATGAAAGACTAAACTGCATGTAAGGATAAATGCGTTGGGACCTGTTAGGATAAGAGCGGGACCATAAATTCTTCACTTTTGTTTCGGATACTGTTATTCATCGTATAAACGCACACACACACACACACACACACGCACAACATATATATATATATGTGTGTGTGTGTATGTGTTTGTGTCTGTGTGTATGTTTCGGTGTGTGTGTCAAAAATAACGGATTTTTTTAACGTAAGGATCTGTTCTTCTGGTTAGGATCAGTATCGTATCTTTGCGCTCCTTCGAGTGTGAACGTCCCCTCTAGACAGAATCACTATAATATTAATGAACTTTGTCTAACTTAGTTTTCTACGTTATTTTGACACTCTATATTACAAAGAAGTATGTAGGAATTGTGAGCATGAGGAGTGATTGATTATATTTCAGTCTTACGTTCGAATGAGACAACTTTCATTGTTAATTATGTACCTGTCAAATTTCATTAACTTAATCGAGAATAAAACATAAAAATCCAATGGCTCAGTATATTAATAAAGAACGACATACAAGGAGACGCAGTGGAATAACTGATAGCGGCTCGGATGGAGGGATCGGCGAACCGAGTTCGAATTCCAGTCGAATCCATTGCATTCACTTACGTGCTAATTACACTTGGGGATGGTATGAATCCTTTTGTTCTTCCCTCAGCTATGGGTAAATAGCAAGACAGACCGTGTTCTATAGCTTTGGTTGGCAACCTTCTGCGGGAAAAAATCTACCTCGTTAGTCATGTATCCAAAGATACATGATCGCCTAAGCGTGTTTCACGCACGGCACATAACTGACTTACGC
>OZ010583.1:36161637-36179137 GCA_963932145.1 Acanthosepion lycidas | reverse complement strand
TTACATACTATAACATCCATATAAACTGCGAAGGAAACATGAAAGTATATATATGTGCGTGTGTGTCTGTGTATGTGTGTGTGTGAGTGTGTGTGTGTGTGTTTCTGCAGAAAGAATTCTTGAAAAGATATTTGGTTGAATAATACCAACAAATTTGTCTATCCAATTTTTTATTAAGTTTTTAAATTTCCTAATTAGTTGTTTTATATAATCCGTAAATTTAAGAAAATTTACACACACACACACACACACACGCACACACACACATATATATATATATATATATATATATATATATATATATATATATATATATATATATAAGAAAAAACACAGTAAAAAAACTGTGTAAACAAACTGTCGTTAGTAACGAGAAGAATTTAGAAACGCTATTGTATATTCATTTGGTCAACTCAAAAATTACGTCAAGACGTTTATGTTTGAAGAAAATATTTTCACATGGAGAAATATTGTTTGTATTGTTGTGTTGAAGAATTCTTTGGCTTTCTTGATATAATTGTTGTGTATATTGGCTTCGTATAGTGATTCTGTTCGGAAAGGTGAAATTGTGGAAAAAAACACCTGAGAGTAGATTATTATTTGAATAATATTCAATGGCGGCACTCTCGAGGATTTTCCTTCTGATTGAATATATATATATAATGAAAAAATAGATTATGCCCGACAGTTATTTAATATATTTTCTGTTTATACGTTATTTTATACATACAGTTTATTTAAGTAAATACTAAGTTTTAAATTAAACATTATTAATTACATTTAAACTTCATAGAAAATAAACAGGAATCAAATATTTATGACTATATGGAAAACTTCATTTGATCTGACGTGCTATACTATTTAGCTAGAGAAGCGTTTGGTTAACAGAGACCAGATTAATGTTTAATTAACTTAATTATATGTATAAAATAACGCATAAAAATAAAATATATTAAATAATTGTCTGACTTAATCCGTTGTAATATATATATATATATATATATATATATATATATATATATATATATATATATATATATATATATATATATATATATATATATATATATATATATATATATATATATTTTTTTTACCGGCTTGAATGTCCGAGAAATTTTCACAGAAAATATTCGTCCTCCGACAGGATTCGAACCTGTATCCTATACGGAACCGCAATTTAGCTTGTTAAAGGCACGTCAAGCTAAATGACGGTTCCGTATAGGATACAGGTTCGAATCCTGTTGGAGGACAAATATTTTCTGTGAAAATTTCAGACCGGTAAATGTTGTTTAATACTGTTTATTATAAACAGAGCATTTACTTAAATATTTGTATCTATAAAAGGAATGTATAAACATCAAAATGTCTTTAAATAATTGTCAGACTTTGTCCATTTCATTATGTGTGACGCCCCCCCCCACACATATATATATTAATTTGCTCAGGAGGAAAATCCTCAAGAATGTCCCATTGAATAATTCTTAAATAAATTGTAAGTATAAAAATAACGTATAATCAGAATATATATGCATATATAGACAGTCATCCATAGAGAGACTGTTTCGATGTATCACAGCTCCTCGGCGTGACTAGACATCCAATTGCTTCAAGCCGGGATTGAAACCACATTCATTTGACATCAGTCAGATCTCTTACCACAAGATCATTGTCGCACGACAGGGAAGCGAATTTTAACGTTTTTCTCTATACGAAATACACCAGCAGCTCATAGAACTCAATTCAATTTTACTTAGGGTACGATGGATAAATTGTCGTCTAAAATACGAAAAATTAAAAATAACACTGACATCTCATTTTGACAGATATATTTACCAAAATTACACAAAATATCGCGTGAAAGAGTATCTTTAATAAATAAACTCGACATTGATTACATCCACGGCTTTCAGACAACTTAGGAATCTCCAGCAACTCTTCTGTACTGAACTTTTGTTTAAGTTAATGATGCTGCTATAATTCTTGCCTTCAGTTCATCTTTAGTGTTTTGTTTGCCTCAACAGGAACCCACGCATAATAATGAAGGGGATTTCAGTCTGGAAAGTTAAGTGGCCAGATGTAAGGAGTGATATGATCGCAGAAATTGTTTGACAGTCATGACTGAGTACTCCTGTTCGTGGGGTCTGGTGCAAAGTTCTGTTATCTTCCACCAGCCACTCTCTTATCCCAGGGCAGAACTACCTCCTCAAGGCACGATAAATAGCTCTCTGTTGAGTCTGATGCCCCCACTAACAAATTCGAGAGATCTTTTTTTATCAGAACGATGAGGCAGATTTGCAAACCGCCGTGCATTCGTAATCAGCATTAAACTCATTCAATTTTTTCTGATACTCTCCACTCTCCTCAGATTGACGTCCAAACATTCTGAATTTTTTGTATTGGAGCTTCCGTCTCGAATGTCAAGCAGTACAGCAGCAACATGGTGTTCATTTTCTCACAGACAGTGCCCAGCTGGCCTTACTATATTCTGTCGTCGACAAAATCAAAAACAATCAACGGGCATGCGCGAAATTAAAATATAAATTGTCGACAATATACGTATCACACCTTCTCTCTCTCTTTTTCTCTCTCTCTCTCTCTATATATATATATATATAGAGAGAGAGAGAGAGAAGAAGAATATATATATATATATATATATATATATATATATATATATATATATATATATATATTCAGTTTGATCGTTGCAAATGACGTCAACATTCATTGGCTTGAAAATGATTCCAGCAAACGAAAAAAATTCGCAGTTAGTCAAACACAGATTCATAAAGTGTTTAAAAAATGATGTCATGATAATACCTGCAGTTTCGGTCGAAAATCCGTGGTTTTAAAATAATATGAACTTTTGAAAGCCTTGAATATTTAAAAATATGTACAGACTAACTTTGTTGGTATTATTCAACAAAGTTTGTTTAAAAGAATCCATGCTACTTTAATTACATGTTGTATATCTATCTATCTATCTATCTATATATATATATATATATATATATATATATATATATATATATATATATATATAAGATTAATGTGAGTAAAATTTGTCACTTAGATGATTGATGTTACCTTCAGCATCTCGACTCCAGAGTTTTGTAGAAGGACCTCTTCGTCCACTCTTCAGTGGGCATCATCATATTGTGTTTAAAATAGGTTACAGAATCCAGACAAAGTATTTAAGAAATTTGACAAATGGAAAACGTTTCATTGAAACTAGATTTGATTATGCGTTTCACCTTTCTAGGCTTCATCAGATCCAAAAACGAGAGAAAGAAATTTTTCTCTGCGCATTTGGGTGTATACCTCAATAATGAATCATTACAAAAGGAACGTGAGAAAAATATATTAACGACTTTCGGCAGATACAGAAAATTATAAGGAAAAGATACCGAATAAATATTAACGGCTTATCTAAAAGTCTCTCAATGACGAGAAACCCCAGCCAAAGAAAAAATGACTGATTCATTATTCAACCATACACTCAAAATGCACACACACACGAACAGAGAAAGAGAGAGAGAGAGAGAGAGAGAGAGAGAGAGAGAGAGAAACACATACTCATTTCTTTTTTTCGTTTTTTGATAGGATGAAGCCTAGAAAAGCGAAATGCGTAATCAAATCTAGTTTCAATGATTTGTCATATATATATATATATATATATATATATATATATATATATAAATCGAAATCTATTAACGCATCATTTCTGATATTGTGGAATCTATCCGGGCAAATATAATAAAATTTGCAAAATAAAATTACCTATCCATGCACAACGTCTATACACACATACACACACATACACACACATACATATGTGTGTGTATGTGTGTGTACATGTGTTAATGTCTTATTTAATATGTTAGCGAAGTGATTTCGCTATTAATTCTAACTTTACTGATTTATTCTTTGTATGACTACTTCATTACAACACACACATATATATATATAAGTATGCTTGTAAAAGTTAAGCAGAGAATTAAGAGACAGAAAAGCATCCCTAGAAATAAAGAAAAGAGTACTGAACTGTTACGTGATATATCTCCTCCTATATTGCAGTGAATGTTGGACAGTCTTCTCAAAGACTGCAGGAGATGACGGTGAGTCTTTTTTACAAATACTTTCACGGTAACTGCTCCGATGAGCTGCTTTTGCTGGTTCCCAGACTTCATGAATTTAAGCGTTCAACTAGGCTGGCATCTCGCTCTCAACCTTACACTGTCGAAAATGTTAAATGTAGCCGTCTCTTCTACTCCAGTAGCTTCATGTCTCGCACTTCTCGCCTGTGGAACTCCCTCAACTGTTTCCCGTTTCCCTGATAGCTGTAATCTCCAACTATTCAAATGTAATGTTAATCGACGTCTCCAGATTCTCTTCATCCTTTCCTCTATCACTCCTATTTGCTCTCGCTCCAAATCTCTGTAACCCCTTCCTGCTAGTGGCTTCCGGCTTTGCTTAGAGTGAAACGCTTACAATTGATGACAGCCTGTTTCATTATTGAACACAATCTACAGGTCTTTACCTATATATAATTTTCTTAAATCTTGGTCTTTCCTGGGAGTATAAACCCCCCCATTTTCGCATTACAGCTACCGCGTGGGTGCTTTCCTCACTCCAGGTGAGACTGGTGGGCTTGTGAAAGGTTCGCGACACTGTCCATTTTTTTTTCTATTTTGGTCTGCCCCGGGGGTATAAAAGCTCCCATTTTCGCATTACGGCTCCCGACAGCCTGACGACTGCTTAAACTTATAGTAGTATTTAGACCGTGTACACCTGAAAGTTGATTCTTTGTTTAGAAAAGCACTACCGTATTTTATGGTGTTGAGCTAATTTCTTTCTGGTGAGCATACATGCCAAACTCTTTTATAGGGCTGCTTACACACACACAGACACACACACACACACACACACACACACACACACATATATATATATATATATATATATATATATATATATATATATATATATATATCCAGGTATGTATAGCTACCACCGCTTTTATTTCTTGAGAAAGATGATTGTCTGATTTGTATACACATTACGAATTAACGTAACCGTCTGTATCAGTTTTAATCTAATGTCTGCGATCTGTTAGTTGACACCTTTCTGTCATGAATTTTTCTTCTTCGCTTAGTTTGAATTTAACGTAGGTTATTTTCGGTTGGTTGATCAAGGTAGCCCTCAAGCCTATATTTTTCCCGAAAAGAGAGGGGCCATTTTGCTTTTGAAATTAAATTCATCGTTCGCTCGCCAGTAATTTACAATAGTCAAAGGAGACGCATTGATGCACGTCGAAACACGATGGCAATCGTGTAGCGATTTTTAATATGTTTTTGATATATCCTAAAATAAATCATATATATATATATATATATATATATATATATATATATATATATATATATATATATAATGTGCAGCTTATATTTTATATGATAAAGAAACAATTTATATTTATGTTTATTAAAATTAACTTACTATCAATTGCTTGAATTATAAGATCCTTATATTCAAGTTGTTGTCAAATGGAAGACACTTGACAAGTACTTATAACAATTTCAAAACCGAAAGATGATGTTTTTTTAAATTATGCTATTTATTGACAGTTGAATATATGTTTTGAAGCAGTATCAAGTTAATGTCTCCTTATGTCTTGATATCGCCATTAATCACATTAATATTGCTCTTTAATTTGCATAAATTTTTTCTTAATGATATACATACATATTTAATATATATAGATAAAGGTAAAGATAGATAGATAGATAGATAGATAGATGTGATGACGTGATGTGATGACGGACGGCTCGCTGCGCGAGGAAGGCTATCACATCGGCATTGAAGTGGATTCTCCTGCCATCCTCCAGAAAACCGATGGTAAATGCTCAATCATTTATAGTCAGTCACAACTTAGGCAGCACTATGTGATCTGTCATGAGATCTAATAACATGAATCACTTAACATAATTGGAGTCTATCTCAGCTACACAAGATTCGGGTAGTCTGATGATGAGACAGTGATGGGGTCGTTAGTCCCCAAAATTATGTCATTATAATATGACATCTGCACATGTTTGCAGTACTGCGTGTTTCCAAACGGTCAACCATCTTAATTCTGACCAGGTTCAATGTTGCTTAACTTCGTTGATCGATCGTGAATCGGTGCCTTCAGAATGATATGACTGTGGGTACATATATACGTGACCCGATTTGCAGATACAGTAATTTATACACATTTTCCACGTTGACACATTAGTCAAGTGGTTGGTTTAATATAGTCGGGAAGTGCAGTGTACACCGATCCCGCCACTTTGATGCGATGTTGGAGATGCTGTCGCAAAGTTGGGATCTCTGGAAATCAAACTGACCTCATCTAGGCCACGAACTTTCCCTACAAACACACGCTGCTGATGTTATTCCCGTTAGCATGAGAACACGGCAGGAGAAACGAACAGATATTACACTCTGATTCCAGACGGCGTACTGGTGGTGTTATCGCTTAGACTTGTGCCAGAACGACTGTCCCTGATTTTATAACTGATACCTCGGCACATTTTTAATATCGAATAATCGCCTACGCATGTGTAACTCCGTGTGAAGGCGTTCGTTTTTGAAGTGCGGATAAGAAACGGTTTACTGATACAGCTATAGTGTCTGCTGTCTGCTTGCAGACGACCAATGTGTGTGCACATTGTGAAAGGAATTAGTATTCTTCTACGCGATGGCGTGATTTTCTTGCTCTTAGAAAACGTGACGCTGATATGTTTGTGCATCAGCATAAACAAGTAATAAGTGCTTCTTTAAGTTTAGAAGCGTGCAAGGTGGATGTTTCTCCGTGAACATTTTACTTCCCATTGCCTAAGTCCCAGCTTTAAATATCACTCAGCGTTATGTGTAGAGAAGCTGAATTAAGAATTATATATTTTATATTTACAAGCAGCGGGTAGTTTTGACACAAGAACCTAATTAATGAATGTCAATGAGTATAGGACTCGCTTACTGTTATGGCCCTGGTGAGGACCAAGGAAGAACAACACGAACACAAGAGTAGAAATAACGAAGGTATATTACACGAAATAATAATACAAGATGTGGAAGGTGTTAGTATGACTGTCAGTCTGGTTTGGAGTGAACTACTATCGGATCGACTCGATTCGGTATCTAGCCACCCCCCACGAGGGTTGCATGTGGCACAAGGCTGATTTTAACGTGGGTATTCCCGAGCCCGTAGGCTCGGCCAAAAAAATGCCCGTAGAACCCGTATAAACGGGATCGGGTTGGTCAACCTCCCCGAACGAGGCTCTACCATTCGGCGGAGACTCGTCCGAGTTCCTCTCTGCTCAGAGGCAGAGAGTTCGACCGTCAAGCCGAGAAGCTCGGCTTGATTCGACCCTATCTCTTGAGAGGCGTAGTATAAATAGTGTTAGGAAGAGTTCATTCTGTAGTTATAGGTAAGGACCCATGACATTACCCAATAATAAAAATCCGTGACCTTACCTCATGCACCACTGCACCCCTATTTGAAAACCCGATCTCCCTCTTCTGTCTTCAGTGTTTGTAGTGCTCAGAAAGAAAAAGACTGGCAGCCAACAAGATACATGTGCAACACATTTCTTTTCAACAGAAACGAAGAAGATGATTGATGAAGTCTATGGTGATGATTTCGCTGGAAGAAAATCGCCCGCGTTGTCAGTATTCTGGGAAGCTAACAATGATGAATTTGGATTGAGGTACCAAGCCAATCAAGGATATAGACCAGAACGTATTCGAAGTGATGACTTGCGATCTCTTTTGAATGGTTTCCTGCAGCTAAGAACCGATTAGCGCCCAAACTTGTATAGCAAAAAATAAAAGAAAAAACATTTGCGGAATCGAAGATGAGTAATGAAGACCATGGCGATGATTTGGCTGAAAGTAAGTATCCTGCGTTGTCAGTGTTTTACGAAGTTAAAAATTATGAATTTAATTTGGAGGACAAAACCAATCAAGGTATTTGAAGATATTTTATCTTGTCAGTAAAATTAAAAAAAAAAAAGGAAAGAAAAAGAAATGTGTTTCTTTTTTTTTTTTTCAAAAGACGCCATATTAGCCAAACTGAGAATTCGGGCACAAGTGCCATGTCTAATATGTATGCGTGAGCGAATCACTTGCTTGTGTAAATCTCTTCATCTAATAAAATGAACGGCAATGAAGCAAAGTGGGAGAAAATCAGCTTCGAACAGTGAAATTACGTCAGTCGGGGACACAAGCAAGTAGAGATTAAAAGTTGCTGACCGTCATTACATGCCATATGATCCTACTAAACCAATATTAGAGTTGGCTGAAAAAAAGAAGAGGTAATGGCCATTCATTGGTAATAAAACAATTGTAATGTCTAAAGAAAATTCAAAAGACAGGGAAACCACTGGTTGGTTGATTGGTTGTATTTTACGGTATATTAACCTCTACGGGTTATTTAATACCAAAATCTAAATGTTTTGTATGCAATTTTACGTTTTTCGTTGAAAAACCTGTTTCCCTATGATCACCGAAGTTAAGCAACGTCGAGCCTGATCAGTACAATGATTGGTGACCGCTTGGGAATAACAGGTGCTGTAAGTTTAGATATGTGAGTGGTGTAATGTATAATCTCTCAAAATTGTTAATCGGAAAGCCGCGTTCCAGTTCCAGTTAGGTTCGTTATATTCGCTTACACGCAAATATCATTGGAAAAGGCATGAACATTGCTCTTCCCCTCCAAAATATGGGTTAATTCATAAGACCTGTATTACTAAATCATTATTATCTCCAAAAATAAAATACTTAAAATCTAAAATTATTTTCTTACTTTAAATAACTAACAATGGGTTGATAATCCATGAAAAACAAATTTGTATGGCACCTCAACAGTATGCATTTTCTGATACAATATAAATTGTTGTTTCTTGAATGCTCTGGTTCAGACTTGCTAGCCACTCGTACTGCACAGAGTAAAAACAAAACACCATCAACACCAACATCATCACAACAACAACAACAATAAGAAGAATAAGAATAATATCCATCTGTCTATATTTCTGAGATGAGATATTGTAACTATTTACACGATTTGCCTTGTGCGAACTACCGTCCACATCTTTATTGCTATATTCACGACGATTTGGGCTTTTCTAATTGTATCAATATTTTCCGTATATTGGGTCCGTGCCGATCCTTCACTATCTGTCTATATTTCTGAGATGATATACTGCAACAACTTGAATTGTGCGGACTATTGTCTTCATCTTTATTGTAATATTCACGATGTTTTGGCCGTTGTACGCTCCGGCCTTCTTCAGCTGATATACGTTGGAATATCGAACCGAACCCTTTGTTTAGTCCTCTGCGGTAGATTGTTCTAGTTTCACGTGCCACGCTTTTTCTGGGGTGATTTGAACCAAAGAATCGTAAGTTCATTACCTGGCCACAGCACAGGTGAGCAAAAACTTGGAAAGTTAAGTTACTCAAGAGAAACAACAGAAACTGAGATGTCCAGAAAAGGCATGGCACGTGGAACAAGAACAATCCAACACAGTGGACTAACTAACGGGTTCGGTTCGAAATTCCAGCGTATATCCCCTGAAGAAGACCGGAGTATACAATGACCGAAACGTAGTGAATATCACAGTAAAGATAAGGACAACAGCCCCAGCAATGTAAATAGTGTAAATAATATGTCCATTGCGTAATCTGTTAATATTCAAACATCAAAGTGAAAGTGGAATATTAATTGTAGCAGAAATCAATCAAGCTATTATTCTGTTGGACAGGTAAATTTAATCTGATGAAGAAATGAGGGCCAACACACCTGATAGAGACAAAAAAAAAATCTTGTCTGCCGATGAAACCGATCAATATGCCTGTCTCTACCAAATGAAACACAACCCTGAAAACTAAAAAAAAAAAAAAAATCGCTTATTATAAAAATCTAGCAATAGAAAACGATAGAATACGGAGCATAAAGGCCATAACAATACAAGTGGTAAAAAGTGATGGTCGGTTTGGTCAAGAAAATGAAGAAAAATATACCAACAAAATCCCTGGTAAAAAAAAAATAAAATAAAAAAAATAAAATAAAGATACACAAGAAATTAAGGAGATCGTCGGCACTGGTCACATATTAAAATGGATCTCTCCATCGACCATCCCCTCACGTGGTAGCCCCAAGTCGGAAACATAGACAGAGAGCCGAATGAGTGATAGAAGTAGGAGATTCTGAAACAGAAATAGCTTTAAACAATGATAATTTAGCGGTTGGGGGTTACTTGAAGTAAAAAGGCGATATGAACTTAGAAAGGAAATAGAAGCTGTAAAGGGACCGATGACAAGAAAACGGTAAGTGAAGGAAATGACGAAGATTATTATTATTATTATTCGCTATTGTTACATTATCATTATCAGTAATACATTTGCAACAATGTTGTTATGTCATTACCAATGACTGAAATAATATAGAGAAGAAAGTAGAAAAATTATTCATGATTAAAAAAAGCATTCAAAACAGACTATAGCTAGAAAATAGGGACGAAAGGTGGAAGAGAGTCTATTTATATTCTTAGAATAATAGAATGAATGAATGAATGAATGAACAGGCAAACAACACGAAAAGAAAGAAAGAAAGAAAGAAAGAAAGTGTTGTAAGGAGGAACAAACGAAAAATATGTTCAAAAAACAAATAAGAATTAAGACAACATTATTAATTTACGTGGTAAAGAAAGAAAGAAAGAAAGAAAGAAAGAAAGAAAGAAAGAAAGAATGAATTGTTGAATGAAAAACAAACAAATAAACGAATGAATAACGAACAGGCATTCAAATGAATAGAAAGAAAGGAAAGAGTAAGTAAGGCGTTAAAAAGAGAAACAAGTACAAAAATGAATAGGAAGTAGTAAAAAACCTTGTTAATTTACGTCGTAAAAAAAGAAAGAAAATAAGAAAAATATCAACGAAAGAACGGATATAAAACGCGAATCATTTAACGAAAAGGAGAAAAAAGGAGTAAAAAGAAAGCAAAACTGAAAGAAAAAAGAAAGAAAAAAGAAGAAGAAGAAATTAATGAATGAAGGAAGGAACGAGGGAGGGAAGGTGCGAACGAACGAAAGATAAAAAAAAAATGATTAAGAAGTGAAAAATAGAATTAAGTGGCGTAAGAAAGGAAAAATGAAAGAACATTTAAAAAAAAAAAGTCATAGTTAGTTTCAGTCGAGAGCAAGTAGTGGCGAACAAGACCGAGGTGGTAGACCCCGATAAAGTTAATGCTCGACGTACGAGAAAGAAGGAATGCAGGCAAAGATGCCAAAACAGATAATTGTGTACAACTGACTGCTTGGAATATCCCAGCTGCCGACTGCGTACTATTACTTCTACACATAACGCACGTTCAACTAGATTGTAGCTGTGTATTCGTTACTTGTTTCTGTGGTGAAGATTTCACATTGGTCACGATTTAATATCCATGTTCGATTGTGGAAGGAAATAAGTGAATAGATCGGGCGTGAAGAAACATTCAAGTGATATTTTCTGTCAGTTTAACTATTTATTCATATCTCTTTCTTCTTCTCTCTCTCTCTCTCTCTATATATATATATATATATATATATATATATATATATATATATATATGCCCAGGTATTTGTATGTAGCGCGATAAACGGGTGTTCTCTCAGGGAGGTCCCGTGCTTTGAGTGCCTAACCCCAGACTTCAAGTGGAACTCGTATATACGATCTATTGCTAAAGATGATAGAGCGGTAAATGAAGTAAATGGTGGAGCCGCTCGAACGCCAATCTACTAGCTAATCCCCATTACAGCCACCTGCTCTGGCACAATTGTCTCTGTTCAACATCCACAGAGCCCACCTGTGGTTTATACTTCAACTATGATGTAGCGTTACAATTTCTGTGAAAGAGCGAGTTATCTACCGTGATCAACAGTCTGGACAAGGCTAGCACGCTCAAATCCTCGGTCACGATGACTTGTGACTTCGTGCTAGCACAACTACCGACGGCTCCCAAGTGTTCTGTCTACCCAATTTCACTCACAAGGCTTGGTATGATTTTCAGGCATTTTCCAAAGTTGCCGCATCGATAACATCAAGGCTATCTTCCATGGTGAGATTCGAACCCAGGTCTCATGGTCAGAAAACGAACGTTCTAACCACTTCGGCCATATGTGAAATGGTCTATGTTTTTTTTTTTTTTTTTTGTACCTCACTCTTCTTGCTATCCTTTACTTTTATACGAACAAAATGAAGCTGAAAATGGCTACTAGGTATCGTATATGGTCAGGGGCTGCCTAGTCTTCACGTTCCACTCCGAGTTCACTTTCCAGTCTCGATATAAACGAAAAGCGATGACGCGCCCATGTGGGTGATTATATTTTTGTTAACCCAGCAACACCTTTTGACAGAAAAAAAGGAACAAGTATCTAGTCACTCTGTCGCCATTTTCTCTGAAAAGTCTTTAGACGAACTAAATTCCTTAGTGCCACCAGTTCTAACCTTCAGAGCTAAGCCCTGACATTTTAACGAATCACCGTTTTTCCCTTCGTATTCCATTAGTAACACTCAGCGAACGGCTGTTTTTTGAAACCCATTTCCGAAAAGGAAGTTTTCCCGATCGCTGCAATCTTAAGATGTTCAAGTCTCGAGTTAACCGGTATCTTCCCCACATATTCTCATAAAATGTGCCTCTTACCGTTAAAACTACACCCGGCAGCATGGCCTCTGATCGGGAGAATGGAGATTTTGAGGAGAATACACCTACCTTTTAATTTCTGTTGTTCACTTGTTCACCCTGATCCTGGGTGGTAGTCCCTGTCAGGGTCGTACTCGGTATGAGCAAATAGTGAACTCCCAAACAAAACGTTATGTAAGTATAAAAATACATTTATATATGAAAAAATTGCCAACAATATATATTCATTGTATAATTACCAACAATACATTTTATTTGTATTTGAAGGCATACAATTGCGATTAAAATATATTTAGTTGAAGCCATAAAATTGCGTTTAAAATATTTAGATTTTGGCATCAAATAACCCATAGAAGTCTTGATATACCGATAAACAAAATCAACCAACCAACCCAACATTAAAAAAAAAACTCTTCCATGGTATTACCCTATACCATACAATTAACGAAAGGAATCAAACAGAATTCTAAAATACAACTGCAACATACCTACTGCCTCTAGTAATTATGTTTACAGAAACCGATATATGCACAAAAGCTGAGTATAATCTACCATGTGTTCAATTGTGAAAGCAGAATAACATATATCATATATTTATTACATTAAAGGTCGCAAGAAAATTAAATTTCAGCATTAAATGACCCGTAAGAAGTTGATATTCCATGAAACAAACAAATCAAATCTTATTTCTTACTCTGTAACCCTCTACATCGAGTGGCTATGGTGCTTTGTATAGATCGGAATGATAAATTTTCAACGTATGTTGGTCCAGCAACTCAGTTCTTAGAACCGAACAGCCAGACTACATGCACATATGATTTGACTAATGTGATGAAGAAAAACCAACCACACTTCCCAACCACACAAAACCAACCACACAAAACCAACCACACAAAACCAACCACACTTCCCAAAAGAACCAAATACAGACAACTGGTGCGTATTGTATACCACAAGGTCTCCAAACGACCCTGCACACGTGTTGAAATCAAAGTTGGTCTTCTCCGATAGCTGGGATGAGGAGATATGGATTTATACGTTTCCCGAGTGTATTTGCACTTAAATGAATGTAATGAACTCGACTGGAATTCGAGTTATTCCATTTCTCCACTGTGACTCATATATATATATATATATATATATATATATATATATATATATATTTAAAAAAATATAAGATTCCTTTGCTACATAGGAATTACCATATTTGAAAAACAGAAGCTAAAATCTTCCAATTCAATTATAGAAATTAAATTAACCTACGATTAACCTAGTTCTGTTTCATTTTCAAGTGAATTTTGGAATGACTTATTTTGAAATTTACGGAGCTACATTCACAATATTAGTTTCTATGGATATGGAGAAAAACAATCATATTAATAAGGGGCGGTACGGTATTCATTTACACTGATCAACATTGTATCAACATATTAGTTACATTAGTTGAAAATGAAAGAGAACTAGGTACTTTAATTTAATTTCTATATTTGAATTGGAAGTTTTAGCTTCTGATTTTGAAACATGGTAATTACTATGTAGCGATGGAATCATATTTGAAAAATAATTATAATCTAGGTTCTACTTGTTCATTGAGCACTGTTTTTTTTTTTTTTAAATAAAAACAAAAATACGAAAGAACTTCGGATCATCAATCTAACGGTTCTATCCTATTTTATCAATATATTTGCACACACGGACACACACACGCATACACACACACGTATATATATATATATATATATATATATATATATATATATATATATATATTCAAACATATATATAACAGGCAATGAATGTCTATTATATGTAATCATGAGCCGTTCTAAACTTCGTATGGTTGCCTTAGATTTCGGGATGAAATAGAGAAAAATTGTCTAACATTTGGATATTTACTTATATTATGCTGTTGCTTGATCTAAACTTTTAGCTTCAGGATGGTTATACGGACATTTAAACAAAGATATTCACCATCAAGGATGATATTCTGTTATGTCGACATAGAAGATTGCTGTTCGACGACAACTTTCTCCAGAACAGCAGATGCCGATCGTAAATTCATGATGCAGTTCTATGATGTCGTACCACGCGAAAGACCGAAATATTAACAATAGAAGAATATATCTAGATGCAATGTAATGTGTTGTTTATCGTTATCGTCGCATAGCAATCCTATGTCAACATAACAGAATACCATCTTCGACGTTGAATATCTTTGTTTAAATGTCCATATAACCACAGTGAAGATAACTCACGTGAGCCAACATCTTAGATCAAGGAACAGCATAATAAAAAGTATCCAAATTTTGGACAATTTTTGTCTTTATGTCCTTCTGAAATTAAAGCAACCATATCAAGTTTAGAACGACTCATGGTCAAACATATTAGACATATTTAACAATATATGTTTGAATCATGATATGCTGTCCTAGTACATTTGAACATTAGCTGCTGCAGCTAATGCAATGCTCTTCTACTCGAATCGAGCTCTTCTAGCTACTGACATCTTTCGCATAGTAAAAACATTAAAATTTTTCTACCGCTCTGCTGTGCGACGATAGCTTGGAGGTAGAATCTCTGACTGATGCCAGATCAATCGAGATTCGATCTCGGTATGAAGCAATCGGATTCCTATTCACAATAATGAACTGTGATACAGCGAAACAGTCTGTCTCTGGATGACTATATATAGTCATCCAGAGAGACAATATATATAATTCTTTTATATATATATATAAAGAATACAGATGGATGTAAAAAAAAATTGGTAGACCTGAAACGTGTGTAGTAAAAAAAAAAGGGGGGGGGGAAATAAAGTATAATATATATTTAAAAAGATAAAATAAAATCTACATTATAACAAAAACAATAGCATCTTTTTTATCTTTTCTGTTTAAAATATACACTTTTCTCTCATTGGAGCATCTTTAATATGTCCCTTATATATTAAGTACTATAAACATATATTTAAATTTATACACAAACACACACGCACGCGCGCGCGCACGCACACACACACACACACATATATATATATGTGTGTGTGTGTGTGTGTGTGTGTGTGTGTGTGTTTGTGTGTATGTTTGGTTGAATAATCTAGACATATCCAGATTATTCAACTAATCATGCTTAAAGAAAGATATGCTATATATATATATATATATATATATATATATATTAAGGAAAAGAAAGAAAGAAAGAAAGAAAGAAAGAGGGAGAGGCAGCGAGAAAGTGGGAGAGAGAGAATATCACTGGCAGTGCGTAGATAGGTGCACGGAAGGAGAAATTGCCGTGTTCGAATTCTAGTCGAGTTTGTTAAATTCACTTTCGCGCAAATATCACAGGGAAAGAGATGTCGCCAAACGATAGGTTAAATAGTCAGACAGACTGGGAAGTTCGGTCTTGGGTGCCAACCTGTCTAAGACAATACTGAATTAAAATCCTGCGACCGAAGAAATCACAAGACATTTTGAGAATAATTGCCACACGTCATAGAGTGGTATTCATAATGTCCTAATATCTTTCCCTATAACCCTCTCAATTAGATGTATTTTTTTTTAATTAATATATATATATATATATATATATATATGTGTGTGTGTGTGTGTGTGTGTGTGTTTGCGTGTGTGAGTGTGTGTGTGTGTGTGTGTGTGGATGTTGTTTATGCGTTTCCCCAGTTTTCCTCCGATTTCGATGAAATTGTTTTTGTTTGATAGATAATTCTTCAGTGCCGGTTTTGAGTCCAAATTGTTGACGACAATGGCTCTCCACTACTTCCTATCTATTATGACACTCAGCAACTTTTTGTTATTTACTGTTCTTTGATATATATCTTTCATAAAAACTTTAATAAAATAGATTGTTTAAATTATTACAATAATATTTTCTATATCTATAATTCTCAAAATGTGTGTGTGTATGCGTGCGTTTCTAATCGGATGTTGTTTATGCGTTTCCCCAGCTTTTCATCCGATTCCGATTAAACTTTTTGTTTCAGTCCCGGTTTTGAGTCCAAATTGACTGGAAAATTAAGGTGAAAATTCGGAAAAAACTGTTTTTTTAAACTTTACGTAAAAATCAAAGGCAAAATTTTATTTACTTTTTCATGCATAAACTTCCAATCCTAGATTATGTTGTGTGTCCGTGATTCACATGTCCACACATTGCTGCTGTCCTTGATAATTAACGCATGCAGCAACGTGTGTGTGTGTGTGTGTGTGTGCGTGTGTGTGTGTGCGTGTGTGTGTGTGTGTGGCCCTGCAGCACGCGCTGTGTCACGCGATGTGTCACACGCTGTGCATGCGCATACGCCTGACCTTCGGAGGTCAACACCTGTTCGCGTTGCCCACTGGCTGCCCGAAGCCACTTTACGCATCCAATCAAATGTCGCCGTTTCGTACTAATTGTCTACGCACTCCTAAACTCATTGCTACCACTTAATTCCACAATTCCGTTTCTACTTCTGTACGTACAGCCCTGCTTACACATACCCCTTCTCTTGGCCACGCTATCAATTTCTCTCAAGTGAGGTTACCTTTTCCGTTGCATAAAGCCTACTACTACAGTTTTAAGCCGTTGGTTTCATTGTCTTTTATAGCTGTTTCCAGTTTATTTTTTTATTGTCCTTCCAGGTTTTGCATTGCATTCCCCGAAGTAATAAGTAAGCTTGCTTTTTCATTATTTAACATTTATTTTTCCAAACTCCCCTAAAGTTTTCGAGATTAGTGATCGCTGTAGCTTTACAGCGTTTCCTTTCGGTATTTGCCC
>OZ010583.1:36129137-36156637 GCA_963932145.1 Acanthosepion lycidas | reverse complement strand
CACCAGAGTGAAGTCTGAACTCACTACACACTACACCCAGAAGTAGAAAGCTGGTTAGAGAGAGATACAGATAGATAGATATATGTATAGAGAGAGGGGGGTGGAGAGAGAGAGAGAGGGAGAGGGAGGTGGAGAGAGAGAGAGGGAGAGGGAGGTGGAGAGAGAGAGAGTGTGGGGAGAGATTCAGTTTTGAGAAAAAGGACCCTAGCTGAAACTTTTTTTTTTTTTTTTCACAGATTCTTTTATTTTCGATTTTTCTGCTATATATATTCCGGTTTGTTGAAATGTAAGATTTTATGCGACTGTGAAATCTTCCCTATTTAATAAGGCAATGAAACTAATCAGTGGCGTAATCTAACTAGAATTATTTGGCAAACAGGAAAATATTAAATTATTCACAGAAATAAGAATGGTGAACAGAGAATTAATGAAATTATTCCTTATAATGATAATGTGTACTGGTGATATATTCATTGCATGTTTTACTGCTGAGAAAATCCCAGCGTACAATAAATCTGCTGTTTATTCAGTATTTTTGGAAGATGATATAAGAAGTATGATGTGTGAAATGCGCACTTTACAATGATAACGAATCGAAGGAATCTATGCGCAAATATCATTTTCGGGCATACAAAGAAACGAATACAAAGAAACGAATGCCTTCGTAATTAAAGCGGTTCGATAGAATTAAAAAAAATTGCTGTTCGCTCACTTCATATAGAACACAATATTAGAATTTAGAATATTTGTTAGATTTTGAAGAATTACTATTTATATCATTTATATATGCTTTACTTCCTTTTAATATCAAGCTATGATCGAAACGCGAGGATCGTTTCCACTTTTAATGAATAAAATAACTTATGTTGAATTACTAAGCAATCTAATTGTAAAATCCGCTAGTAAAACGATCGCTTCTTTATAAAAATTACGAAAGAACACAGTGGTAACAGAGAACGACATATTAAGCTACATGTGTTATGTTTGTCAGGTTATAAGACACAAGTCGTAGATACGGATGAATTTTTATATATCCCAGTAGACTATATAACCACCAGAGGCTGGTAGATGCTTAATTGTAATAATAATAATAGCAATACCAATAAAATAAAATACTAAATGTACACTACTGCTAAGTAACTGAATTATTATTCTGTGATACATTAATATACTTGATTTCGATTGTGTTATATACCATATCCATGAACACTAATGTCCCAAACCTTATAAATACGTTTGACACTATTGCAAGCAGAAGGGTAATAAGCTGTCTCAGCTGGCAGCATGAGCTGGCAGCGTGGGAAACTCTTGCCGAGTCGAAGTCTCTGCCTTTGCGCAGAGAGGAACTTGGGCGAGGCTCTGCCGAAGGACAGAGTTTGTCCGGCGAGGTAGAGCGATAATCGATACCGCGTATGCGGGGTCTACGGGCAATTTTTGCTCGAGCACACGGGCTCGGATTACCCCACATTAAATTTGGCCTTGCGCCACACAGGGGAGGGGGGTGCAGGTAAATATATTAATATGCTGTTTAAGTAGTCCACCACTGGCTGGCGAGTATTGTATTTTGTTGATGTCATAATGATTACCATTTCATTTCCAAAACCCGTTTTCGTTATTCCTCATTCAGTAACCTTTGCTAGGTTACAACATGAATAAACAACATTTATTTGGTGTTAAAGTTTTAATCAAATTCATATATATATATATATATATATATATATATATAGATAGATAGATAGATAGATAGATAGATTGATATAAGTTGGGAAAGATATAAGATAACTGATGGTAGATATAAATTTTAAACGACATTTATTTCATGCTATAGCTTTAGCAACTGACTTTATATATATTTATGTTGAGCAGAATATAAGACATGTTGTTATAAATTATTCGACTGCTTTTCATTGCTGTTATTATTTCAAGGAAATAAATTTATATCTATTTAAGTTGGGAAAGTTATGAGAGACATACTTGTAGATACAAATGCTTAAACTGTATTTATTTAATATTATAGCTTTATGTGACCACCTTCATATATATTTAAGCTGGGGATGATTTACGACATATGCCGGTTGTTTTAATTTTTAAATTGCATTTATTAGATTTTATAGTTTTGTATGACCACCATTATATATATTTAAGATGGGAAAGATATAAGAAACATTCTGGTAGATATAAATGCTTAAACTGCATTTATTTGATCAGATAGTTGATGCAAATAGCTTTATATGTATTTAAGTTGGATAAGACAAAAGACATAAGCGGTCAGGCATAAAGGGTAAAACTGCATTTATTTGAAATAATAGTCTGACTATTTGCAAGCAAATATTTTTATAGAATTATTTCTATGTTTGAGCGGCACTCACACAAGTGCTCACATGCGCGCATAGAGAGACAGAAAAACTTTCAATTTTAATTAGACGGGAACTGATAATTTTGCCATAATTTCTATTAAACCATCAAATAAAATGGTCGTAACTTAATTCAAAAGATTTCTATTGAAGTGTGTAAGATTTTTGGTACCGTAATTGTGGTCAATATCTATAAAGCACAGTATGACAACTGCACTGAATATATATATATATATATATATATATATATATATATATATATATATATATATAGCAGCAATAGTTTCCGTAAAATTTTGAGATCAAAATCGGTAAATTATATATATATATATATATACAGAGATAGAGAGAAAGAGAGATAGATAGATAGAGAGAGAGAAAGAGAGAGAGATAGGTGGAGAGAGAGAGAGAGAGGGAGAGATGTAGGTAGATAGATAGGAAGGAGTAGTGGAAGCGGCCCGGATTGAGGAATCGGAGAGACGAGTTCGAATTCCAGTCGAATCCATTACGTGATAATAACCTTAGGAAAAGTATGAATCCTCTTCTTTTCCCTCCATCTATGGGTAAATAGCAGGACAGACTGGGTTATATAGCCTAGGATGGCAACTAGTTTAGGAGAAGGAGCATCATTTGGGGACCTTTTGGTAAGTAGCGCACTAGGTCTCTGTATTCGGCCCTTTGAATTCTTCACCACTATAATGAAATCATTTGTGCTGGGGTCTAACTGTCGGTTCCTAGGAAGTGAGATATTTGACCCTTATATAGAGAATATATATATATAAATATATATATATATATATATATATATATATATATATATATTCTCTCTTTCTCCTTCTTTCTCTCTCTCTTTCTCCCTCTCTCTCTCTCTCTATATATATATATATATATATATACATATATATATATATATATATATATATATATATATTATATATATGTGCGATACTTATTGGAAAAAACATGGATATATATCTGCGCCTAATCTCGAATTATTTATGTGGGTATAATATCCGTACACCATAATGCGTACACCAGTATGTATGTGTGTTTGTATCTGTAAGAGTGTCATCCCAGAGGAGGATTTACCCCCTCAAACATAATCAAACACAAAGAAGCATAAATAGATTCAATTTAAAAAAAATAAACAAGTTTGTCCGATGATCGCAAAAGCGTGAAACACAGGATCACAAACTCATGTCCGTACAAAGGATATATATATATATATATATATATATATATATATATATATATATATATATATATATATATATAAAGAAATATAGTCTGAAGGTGTCCTATATTATGGGATAAAGTGCTCAATATCAGAGATAGAGCGTGTCAAATATAAAAGTGAACATAGAAGTCAACACTTAGAGGCGACAGTCTGTTTCATGCTATATGCAAGGAAACAGACTGTCGCCTCTAAGTGTTGACTTCTATATATATATATATATATATATATATATATATATATATATTATTTATTTTAAACTCTGCTGTCTGATATTATCATGCCAAACCAGAATATCACAATGAACTTCAATAACAGGCTAATAAAATCATCTATATTTGATCAACACATATAATAGAACCAATAACTTTGGAGCATTCAATATGTTAATGGAGTCACACTTCTTCAGTCATTTTCACAGTCAGTAATCCATTGATTTTTGTAATGTTCTTAAATTCAACTGGCTCAATTTCCGGCAAAGTGGCTTTAATTTTCTTCCCAGAGGTCAGCATTGTTGTTATAACGTTTGCCACCTTTCTATAATTTCATCTTCGCAGTTGACTATGAAGTTTCAATCAGATTCAAATCGGGACTTGGTGGCGGCCATTCCAATATTTTGTCTCATTAAATCTTTTACGTTCAAGAAACTCACAGCTAGACATAGGCATATGTGTATGAGGCCATGCCTTGCAGAAATACACGCTTCTCTTTGAAATTATGAGGCTGCTACTTGTACTATTCAAAGGTAATCTTATCTATGAAAGCGCAATAGCCGATACTGTACAGTTTCACCCCTTCATTGATTTACATGGCGCAACGACATCACTTATTCACTTTTGTCTATTAAATTACGTCATTTATCACCTTCCATAATTTACCTAGAGATATTAATTAGCTTGATGAACCTTTATGATTGTTTCTTACATTTAAAAATTTGAAAAAAAAAAAAACATTTTTACATCTGTTTATAAATACTTGGAAAATAAAATCCTTACAGTTGACTTGATAGAATCCATTAAAGGAGGAAATGCGTCGGATAAGTTTACCTTTTATCTTTATTCATATATATATATATATATATATATATATATATATATATATATATATATATATATATATATATATGTATCCTTGTGCAGGTATGCAGAAAATAGAAAAGAACACGTTGGGTGCATAATCCGGGGTTCCTTAGTATTTTTGTTTTTATTTTTAAGAAGACAGTGAAAAAAAAAAAAAAAAATAGCTAAGTAAAATTCTAAAAAGCTCAGCCAAACCCTTAAATAGAAAAAACACTTTTTGTCGTCGTCAAAAAAACTAAAAAAACAAACTGAAATTCAATGCAAAGCGATCTGTATATTAAACACCCACTTAAATAAACAAATAAATAAATAGATAATCAGATAGACAATAATAAAAGACAATTCTCCAGACACATAACGACTGTAGACGCGCCATAAAAATATCCTTCACTGGGAACCAACTAAAGGATGACCGTAAACATTATCCTTGAAATAGATACCCTACCCAACCTTAGCAAAACCTCTCAGAGGATGATGAATCTACTGATAAGAATTAACTCCCTGACCACTCAAAGAAGGAAAATAGTCTAGCCACTCCCACAATAACAAATTCTGTAAAAATACACGTAAACCGAGAGATAGCTTATTCCTAAAATTTCGCTTGAGGATGAAACGGGACTAAACACCTCAATCCAACTTAATTTTATTAATTATTTGGATGATTTCGGCTCTCGTTTTTGAAACATGAGAACTCTTATGTAGCGAAGGAATCATATTTTTAAACAAAAAATATTATTATAATATATATATATATATATATATATATATATATATATATATATATATATATATTATTAAATATAACGGGCAATGAATGTCTATTATGTCTGATCACGAGCCGTTCTGATGTTCGAATGTTTGCTTTAATTTACTGTTTTTTGAAAATAAAAACAAAAATTGTTCAACATTTGGATATTTTTTTGTTCAGTTGGTCCTAAGCTTTCGGCTCGTATGAGTCATCCTCAGGGTGGTTATACAGGCATGAAACAAAGATGTCCACCGTCAAAGATGATATTTTGTTCTTTTGACACAGAAAATTGCTATGCGACGATAACGGTCGTTGAATAGCAGATCGTAAGTTCAATGCAATAATTGCCAATAAATTATAATGCATAATTGTCATAAATTAATGCATAACTTTAATCATTAATAAATAGATCGTTAATCATAAAAAATCTTGTTGTTTTCATCTGACAATGCTTATAAACTTTCTTAAACTACTGTAATTTATTTTTGCAAAAAAAAATTCTGCTGTCATGAAGTGGCGCCTTCTCAGATTAATATTCTCTGCTGACATGATGAAGAAAGATAATATTGAATCAATTGCTAAGTCTTCTGCTAGGATAGTTGGTTCGCTGTGTCGTGCTTGGCAATCTTTCTCACCAGAATCTATCTTACATATTTATAAAGCTACCATTCGTCCATACTTTCAATATTGTGCCACTTATGGTCTGGTTGTCTTGCCATAAATTTATAGATTCTTGATAAAATCCAGTGAAGAATCTGCATTGTTACTGGGCTTGACCTGGCATCTCGGCTTCAGTCACTTTTCTACCGCCGTAATGTAGCTTCCCTGTGACTTTACTATAAATACTTTTATAGTAATTGTTCTGACAATCTTTCATCTATGATACTTAATCTTTATGAATTTAAGCGCAGTACTAGATTGGCAGTAAGGTCTCATCATTTTACAGTTGAAATGGCTAGATACAAACTTCACTCAGTTGTAGCCAACAATAAGTTGATTGTTTAACAGTCATTTAACTTGATAATCGAGACCACCTATATAGTGAAAACCCGAGTAAATATCAAAAAATGGCGACTTTTACTGGCTTCTTTCTTACTTTTCGTTGATATTTCAACCAATTTTTATTAGGTCGGTGCAAAAATAATGTCGTTTTCTCACATAGTAATATATGTAAGAAAACGACATTATTTTTGCACCAACCTAATATCAAATTTAACAATTCATTTATAAATGTATCCCCTTTTACATCGCTGGTAGCACACTGGCAAATTGAATTTCAAAAACTCCAAAATAATTGTGGCCTGAATTGGGTCTTCAATTTGCCAGTTTTATCTCTTCATGTCCTCGGCTAACTTCGATTGAAAAAATACTGACTACATTAATTCGAAATGTTTTTATTTTAATGAAAGTACATTAAGGTCATTGAAGAAGAGAGACTCTGTTACATCTAAATATGATGCTGTTTTTGCTCCATTGTAATTGAACGCTTTTTCTGATCGACCAGCTGGGGATGGCTGCTAGTTAAAAATAACAAAAGACGTTACTTTTGCAGCACTCTGTATACGATGAGAAAACCAAAATAAAATAAAATAAAATGAGAAATAACGGATTTGAAAAAAATAATTTTAGAGAAAAAAAAATATAATTATAGAAAATGCTTTGTTTTTTGCTCTTCACTTGCACAAAATTGGCAACGATTATATTTTCTGAACTCAAACTACGGTTTTTTTACGGCTTCAATGCAACTGCCAAATAAATTTCAAAACTGCAAAATCCATTTACTATGCACTAGAGGAACATCCAGCTAATTTTCAAATGGAAATGCTTAATATACAAAGAAAATATCGACAGATAAATCGAATAGAAATCTGTAAACATCGAGAAAACATTGAATTAAATATTCAATTAAAAAATCATGCATTTATATCTACCGGTATGAAAAGGTATTTTCAAAGATGAAATACATTAATTCTCTTTGCACATCGGCATTGACAGATAAATATTTGAAATCCATATTAATGATAAAGAACATTAAGTTTGAACCTTAATTAACCAAAACATTATAATTAATTTTCAGAATTAAACAACACCTTATCCCCTATTGTCAATAAATAAAAGAAATAAATTGGAAAAAGAAATTTTGTTTTGTTTTTTTCTGTTTCACAGCATATTAACCTTTATGGGTTATGTAATGTCGGGATCTATTAGGTTGGTGTAAAAATAATGTCGTTTTCTCACATAGTAACATATGTGAGAAAACGACATTATTTTTGCACCAACCTAATAAATATCTTGTGCGCAATTTTATTCTTATTTTTAGGATTATATTATTCTAGTGATACTAATTTACCAATAGCTGGGTGGAGAAGAAGTGGATTCATACTTTTCCCAAAGGTAAGTGCGCGTAATTTAATATAAAGAAGTAGGACTATACCAGAATTGCTGATGGCTACAGCTGATTAGCCGTTGTGGAGAAGATTCAATATAGCTTCTGCATTTGGATCCAAACCCCCAACCCCTCACGATTACAAAAGTCAAGGTGATGACGAATATAAAGAACATAACTGGAATTGGTACTCGGCTCTCCGATCAACAATTCCGACATATTATCCATTACGAACACCGCGAATCAAACCTTACAACACCTGGTGTTCCCAAGCGGTTACTCATCTAGGTATTGAGCAGGCTCGATGTTTCTTAACTTTGGTGACCGTATAGGAATTGTTGTTTCTACGTGACTTGGCCGCAAGCCTGGAAAAAAGTGGGGGAAAAAAACAGCATTTTCTAATTTTTAATTTCTTGGATGAGGAGTCATCATTAACTACACTGTTTATATTTGGTTTAACGGCAAGAAAGAGGCCAAAAGTCCGAATATAAATAAATTATAACTCCTCATCCCTGGAATTCAGAAGGGGATTATCCTATCGCTACGGGCCCGATGTGATAGACGAAGGGAACTGATCGGAAAAAAGAATCTATAAAAAATCGATGCTGGTGATAGCAACAACAAAGATGAAGACAATAGTCCTAACATAAATAATGTAGATAGTATTTCATCGATAAAAGAACCGCATTAAAAAAATCCCCTGGGTAAAAGAAGATTTATTTGGACAAATTTACAAAACCTGTCTAATATGAAACATTTAATGACCATTACGGGTCTTAGCAAGTAGGAGAGTCCAAGAGTCGACCTATGAATTGAAAAGGCAAGGAAATACAGAAATTTAAATATCTAGTTAATTTTGGTTGTATATATTTAGCGGCATATTCGCCTCTAAGGTTTAAGCCACCTCAGCGTGATGTAATGGTTAGCAACCTTTTCTCGCTAAAACAGTTAGGACTGAATAGTGAGTTCGATCGTCACACGGTACATCATACATTCGGCATTGTACTACATCTAAGCTATGCTTAGAACATCATTTGAGCACCTCAGCGTGGTGTAATGGTTAGCAACCTTGTCTCGCTAAAACAGTTAGGACTGAATCACATTCTATCACATCGGGCCCGGACAATGTCTGCATCGTACTCTCGTCCTTGTGCTTAGAAAACTACTATTTACCTATATGTAATTATGCTGTGCACTTTTTTTTGGGGGGGGGAGTAGGGGGAGAAAATAGTAATGGTGTTAGTGATAAACATTTTTGCAACTTAATCCATACCTTGGGGAAAAGGTGTTGGAATCATACCTTTCGCAACGATATTTGCTCGTAAATGAATATAACGAAGCCAGCAGGAATTGTGACTTGACTAACTCCCATTAACACCTGGTATTCCCAAGCGGTCACCCATCTAGGTAATAACCAAGCTCGTCGTTACTTAACTTCAGTGATCTTATGGGAGCCGTTGTTTCAACAAGACATGGCCGCAAGCTGTGAAGGTTCTGATCAGACGACGGAAAACACGACACTGAAATTCGAAGTGCGTATTAAAATAGTGAAATTTGGCTATAAAACGCTAGAGAAAGTATTAACTATTATATTTTTTGAACTCAAATCAGGATTTGTAAGGCTTCGATGCAACTGCTAAATAAATTTTGAAACTGCAAAATCCATTTACTATGCCCTAATTTTCAACTGGAAATGATTAATATGCAAATAAAATATCGACAGATGAATCGTATAGCAATCTGTAATAATTGAGAAAACATTGAATTAAATATATTTTCTTTAGAAATAAATGAAAGAGTATATGTAATACGATTCTTCAAACGTAGCAGAAAATATTAAGCAATTACTTCAGTGATGAAAAGGAGATTGTGGTAACAGAATTGCTGTTTTAAAAAATGATGATGGGAAATTTCCAGGGCATATAATGATAAAGGAAGGTCTGGCAAATTTGTCACTGACAGAAAAGAAGAAAAAGTCTTGTAACCAAATGAGTTCGTATAGATGAGTGGTTGAACATGAGGTAGGATGAACAGCAATGGAAAATAAAAACATTGCTTGGAGTTACAAATGATAAAGTATTTATCCTCATGGAATTTATCGAAAATATATGAATCTAACGTTTGTTATCTAACAAGAAATGTCTGTGGTGATCTTTATTCATTCACGTGGACTTAAAATATTAGCAATTTAGGGAATTTTTGACAAAAGGAGATGAACACCTGATCCTTCCATCAAGCTGCCTGCCATAAGGATGGCTGATGTTGAACTCTAGGAGAGCAACGCTTTATGCTTTCTTCGTTTCACAACATTTTCCCCCGACATGAAGTGGATCCACTGTATCGATCAATTGCAAAGCCTGCTGCAAGGAAGGTTGGTTCACTGTGTCGTGCCAAAACCTTTTCTCGTTTTGGACCCATCTTGCACATTTATAAATCGACCATTCGTCCGTGTATTGAATACTGTTGCCACATTTGGTCTGGTGCTCCTGTTGCGCATCTCGAGATTCCTGACAAAATCCGGAGAAGGAGCTGCAATATAATCGATCCTGACGTGGCATCTCGTCCACAGTCTCTTTCTCGTCGACTTGTCGTGGCTTCTCCCTGTCTGTTCAACAAATAGTTTCACAACATGTGGTCGAAGGAGCTTTTTTCCCCTGTTGCTCAGACTACATGAATTTAAGCATGCTATTAGATTGACAACTAAGTCTTATAATTTGACACTTGAACAAGTTAGATGCAAACATCACTTTTACACTAACAGTTTATTTTTTTTTATCGCATTTCCTAGCCTTGGAACTCCTTTCCGATTTCTTGCTTCCCTAATAATTACAATCTTCAAAAATTTAGACGCAGCGCCATCTATCGTCTTCATGAACCCTCTATCATTTTGTCCTTTACCCAATACTCCCTTATTTTCAATCTTCTTATACTCATTCTCTTTCATTTTCATCTTCCCCTTCCCTTTAATTGACTAAAACCCGCTGCGTTTCTGTTGGCATTTCTTGAAAAGAAACGATTAAAAAAAGAGAATTCAATTACTTAAAAGTGTTTTTTGTGCACTTTTTAACAAAAAAAAAAAAAAAAAAAAAAAAGAATTTTTTTCTCTTGTTATAAACATCGAACACTAAAATAGTTTTGGAAATCAAGTTTTGTTGACAACTTAATGTTTCTTAATGAACATAAGAACTTACAAGACAAAATTATCCATTTATTCAGGAATAATATAACAAATGAGTAGATGTTACCTACCATTCAATAGAAAGTGATTAATCTGTAATGTGATAACATGCTACAAGTTAAATACTAAAAAATGTATCTATTAGGTTGGTGCAAAAATAATGTCGGTTTTTGGCGTATTTTTTAACGTCAAAAACCGACATTATTTTTGCACCAACCTAATGAGAGAAGTCTATTGACATCGAGCGAGTGTTGAAGTAAATCTAGAATTAAACGCAGGCACTTATAGCTATCTTTTTGAAAAGACAACTTCAAAGATAAAATTACATTAAATCTCGCTTCTAAATATCAAAATAAATATTTGACAATTGACATCTGTGATAAGGAATATTAACTTCTAATATTAATTAGGCGAAATGCTACACTTCTTTAAAAATGTACTTATTAACAGACTTGTATCATGATTTTCTAGGATATATATCGAGGAAAGAATACCTGGAGAATGTAAAACTCACATGACATACCGAAAGTAAAAGAAAATAAGGAAATATGGTATTGTTAACAAATCTGTATCTTGAAACTTCTAGGACACGTAATGAGAAAGTTAAACTTTGCGAATTTACCACTTATATGTCATATGAGTCTACTGCAATCTTTTCCAGCCGATCCGAGGACCCCACGCACAACAGTGGTTGTTGATGTTCCCATGTGTCAGATTGATAGCTTTTCTTCTTCTTCTTCTTCTTCTTCTTCTTCTTCTTCTTATTATTATTATTATTATTATTATTATTATTATCTTTGATTTCTGGCGTTTACACATTTCTTTCCGGGTTCCGCCCAGGGACTTAAGGTTAGAAATGGCATCATGACACTTTCCACTGAGAAAAAAAAATACATAGATAAAGTCCTTCGTAAAGTGTGGGCTGTACTTGTCAGAACAATTTTTTGTATCTCCTTGAGGCATGGACTTCCAGGAATCCCTGCAATTAGTCTACTGCAATCTTTTCCAACAAGTCTTAGGGCTCCAACTACAACAGGGATTGTTGATGTTCCCATATGCCACATTTTCGAGATTTCTATTTCAAGGTCCTTGTATTTTGACAGCTTTTTGAATATCTTCAAAATACATTGCAGTCAGCAGGGACTGCCATATCAATAAGGAGGCACTTTTTTGTTTATGGTCTTTAATAACAATATCTGGGCGGTTGGCCTTGATTGTTCTGTCAGTGTGTATTGTGTAGTCCCATAGAATTGTATTATTATTATTATTATTATTATTATTATTATTATTATTATTATTATTGATTGATTGATTGATTGAGAGAGCATTAGACCAAAAAATGGGGTAAAAATATACGAAGCCTCATATACGGCCTGATAAGAATATCCCAAGCATGCGCATTACGGGCAAATAAATATCTGATATAATGACAGGTTTCGATAAAAGCATTGCCTAACCTTGCAGGTGGTGCCGAGATAGACATGTGTGTATGTCCGACAACCTAGTCTATTTAGATGGTCGTCGATTGAGAGTTTTTCCATGTATCTAGATGGAATTCCAATGTCCAGTTGGCGGCCTCATCCTTTAAACTTAAACAAACTCCGCCCTCGTGACACCCGACCATGGTGCACCTTTACTACGTCTGCTTCTCAACAAAGATCCACCCTGCCTCAGTCTCACTTAAGGGGTTAAGGACAGGCAACAGACAAGCAAATCTGGGGTACTCAACCTCATATTTAAAGTAGCCCATCTTAATTCACAAAGATAAATCATGGACATGTAAAGAATTCCAGTCGAGTAAATTCAGAAGTTATTACTGCTATATCTGGCGTTTATTATTAGTTTTAGTATTAGTAGTAGTAGTAGTAGTAGTAGCAATAGTAGTAGTAGTATTAGTAGCAGCATTTTCATGGCCATTATTTCATTTTTTAAATGCTAAGAAATGTCTTCTGGGTTATGAAATCTAATGTTCAATTAAAATCCTACGCGCTTGGATCGAAACCAATGTTTGGCAAAGTTCAGTGGAGGAAAAAAACATCTTCAAAGTTGAAATACCTCAAATCGCATTATATATTATCATTAATCTATAAATATTTGAAATCGATTTTAAATACGCGCTTCGAACTCTAATTAAATGTAATATCATTATACGACAACAAAAAAAGATTTTTTTTTCACATCATTAGTTTTCCGTTACATAAAATTATAATATTTCTTGTACAGTTGCATGTTTTATGCAGTAGTCTCCGTGCAAATCGTGGTTTCCTTTTATTCGCTGCTTTTAAGACAATTCTGTTAGAAACAGAAAAGAATGCTGAATTGTGATATCGTATCGAATCTCATATATGGCAATAAATGCTTGGGAATGTCCTTATAGTGGATGAAATGTAGTTCCAAAGATAGAGAGAATAACATGGATTGAATATGTAAACAATGAGAATGTTTGAGAGAAAATGGAAACATGTAGAACTCAGGAAGAGACAGAATGTTTTCTACACTTATTAAAGAAACATGACCTGGACAATATTACGTATGTTGTGGAAAAAGTTATGCTAATGTTGATCTACGTGCCTTCATGTGGACTTAACCAGTACGAATCAAATTTAACTTTTTTAGAAAAAAAAAATAGATGTTTATCCGGTCATTATATCATACAATTCAATCATATAAAAATGCTTTTAGAACAAATTTTTCTTACAGAAACTAGTAAACGATGTTTTCGTACCTAAGGTTAAACCGTTATTAACTCTGAATCATTGAAATAACTCTGAATATTAGGCTTTGGTGTTAGCTTAATGCTTCTGATTGATTTTTAACAGAATATCAACTTTTTATGGGTCATTTACTGCCAAAATTTAATTTTCTTGTGAGCTTGGAAGTAATAAAAATGCCACGGTTGAATACATAGCAGTTGATAGTCAGCTTTTGTGTATATATTTGTTTGTATTCCGTCATGGGTATAACGATAAACTACATCCGGGTTCTACGTAAGACGATAAAATAAATCCGACAGCAAGGCCACTGATCAGGAGGAGGTTTTGAGGAGTGTGGATCCATCTCTTAATTGCTGGTGTTTCCAAGTCCACCCTGACTCTGGGTGGTAGCACCTGTTAGGGTCCCAGCTATGGGAAAATAGTTAACCCTTAAACTGGCGTCAAAATGCTATGAAAGTGTAAAAATAGATTTTAATACTAGCAATACTTTTTTTGTAAAAAAAAATATCTACAAGCAATATATTTTTGAAGAAAAATTATTACCAGCAATACATACTTGAAAAAAAAAAATTACCAGCAATACATTGTTGGAAAAAAATATTATCAGGTATACATTCTTGAAAAAATTATTACCATCAATACATTTTTGGGCAAAAATATTAGCAGCAATAAAAATCTTGTCAACATTAAATAACCCATTGAGGTTGATATACCGTAAAGCAAAACAAACAAAACCAAACCTGTTTGTGTAGACATAATTACTAGAGGCGGTGATATGTGTTTTAAGTTGTAGCTTTGGTGGAGTCAAATTTTAGAATACAGTTTGATTTAAGAAATTACCCGATATTATATGAGTGAATTTGATGAAAGAGATCATGTTGGTTATTGGTTAGTATTTTAAACGATTTTGTGTGAAGTCGCTTCAGTTTTTTAGAGTGTGTGTATTGTACCTAATTTTATTATCAATTGTAGTGTTATTTTTTTATATAAATATATACTACTGGTATTTTTACTATAAAAATGTATATTTATACTTTCATAGATTATTGTTTTTCTTTATGGGGGGTTCACCATTTGCCCATAGCTAGGACCCTAACGGATGCTACCACCCCAGGTCAGATTGGACATAGGAACAACAGTAATTAAGAGGTGGTTCCACGCTCTTCAAAACCTCGAAACTCCCGATCAGAGATCTTGCTGCCGGATGTAGTTTATCGTTATACTCAGGACTAGACATACTTCTGAATTGTTTAATATAAAAAACAAAAACAATGCATTTATTGAAGACATATTTAATTATACAATTGAGTAGTTTTCAGCTAATTTTCAATAGGAAGTGATTAATCTGAAATGGGAGAACATGCTACAAAGTAAACATAAATAAAAATAACTCTATAAACATCGAGAGACCAATAAATTTCTACCTATCGTTGCGAAAAGATATCTTCCAAAATTAAATAAAATGATTCCCTTTCCAAATCAGCATCTCAAAGATTTAAAAATCAATTTTGATGATGTGGAATATTAACTTCGGATCTTAACCTCTAATATTAAATTAGAGCTCACAAAACGGAGAGAGAAAGACTACAGTGTCTACTACTCACAAGACATATTAATGACAAAGGCACATATGGAAACAAGTTACTTAACGAATTTGTGTTAATAGGAAGAGTGAAGACTAAGAAAGATGGAAATGAGTCAAATTTCAGTTGGTATTACAAACTATATCAAGTTGTGGACGGTCATAATCCCCCATATCCATGAGACGCATCCTATAATAGGCGATGTATTAGGTTGGTGCAAAAATAATGACGTAATAATGTAATCGTAGGTACCTGAAACCGCAGATAAGAATAAAACCATTATATACTATGTATACATGCCTATGATTAGGTAAGCACAAGAGGATACTAATAACAATATCTAAGAGCTTGATTCATGTTCTTCAAGAGTTCTGTCCAATTTAGACTCACATATCAATGCCATGCATGTCTTTACTATCCGCCGTAAACAACTGTTTTTCTCAGATCAATGATTAAAAATTCCTTTAAGCAGAAAAAACCATTATATCTTAAAGACAACAATCCTTTATTTGATCACAAACACTGGCACTACAGAATTATAAAGAACTTTACAAAATCACCTGAAGCAGATCATTTAAGGCTTCCGCCGGCAGCAAATAAAAAGGGAGGAACATGTAATCCTAGTCACCGATATAAAGTCTATCATATTCATCTAAGACATCTAAAATCTTAAAACTGGACATTATAAAATTATATATATATATATATATATATATATATATATATATATATATATATATATATATATATACCCAAATATAGGATTGGTGTATAAATTCCAATAACCAACAAATACTATTCTTAAAAGAGTGCCCAATGCAGAGTAGAGCAAATATAATTATCTATTCGAAAATTATAAAATAAAAATATTATAAAATCACTACAAAAATAGCCATTTTGTTTCAAGACTTCAGATGTATGTTATAATTTTTGAATAAATAATTATATATATATATATGAATTTATATATATATATATATAGAGAGAGAGAGCGATTTATATACAGAGAGAGACAGTTATATATATAGAGAGAAAGATTTATATATATATATATATATATATATATATATATATATATATATATATATATATATATAGATAGATAGATAGATAGATAGATGAGAATGTAAGTGTTTTTTTATATTATGCAAGACAAAACTTCGGAGGATTAGAGACACGGATACAGGTGGTCCTCAATGATATCCCAGACGACGTCATTCAGAAAAGTTGTTCTTTCCATTCCTGGCCGTTTGAAGAAACTGTTTGACGCCACCGGTGCTTACGTTGAAATATGAAGATTTAATATCATGCCCACCCTCATGCAATGGAGAACACGGTGGAGCAATGAATATCGGCTAGGATTGAGGGAGCTGAGTTCAAATTCCAGTTAAATCTATTGCATTCACTTACGTGCTAATACCCTTGGGAAAGGTATTAATCATCTTCTCCACTCCACTCCATTAGCAGTAAGACCGTGTTCTGTAACCTTGGATGGCAACGTAGGTTGCTTAATATAAAAATATTCTCAAATAGCCCCATCGCATCTAGGCTCTGATACGGGTGTCCTGTATGGTGTCAGCCTTGCTCATAAATTTCTATCCGTTGTATGCAACTGTTTCCTCGCCAGTAATGTATCGAAAGATACATGATCGCTTAAGCGTGTGTCACATAACTGACTGATCGTCGGTCCCAATAAATGGGTAATAGGAATATGGATTTTATTACCAATTTTTACTTTTCACCCACCTTTTGCGCGCGCATATATATATATATATATATATATATATATATATATATATATATATATATATATATATAAGGTTGGTGCAAAAATAATGACGTAATAATGTCGTTTTTTACGTATTTTTTAACGTCAAAAAACGACATTATTACGTCACTATTTTGCACCAACCTAATATATATATATATATATATATATATATATATATATATATATATATATATATATATCCACCATTTTTTAGGTATTTTTGAAGCTTAAAATACCTTGGCATACAGAAGAACAATTATAACAACTTTAATATTAAGGAAATTGAACAGAGGATAATCTACGCTATGGCTAGTTTTGCCCAACACTGCAAGATAATATAAGTTCAAAATATTAACCTAACAACTCGAATCATATTCTCAAATAGCCCCATCGCATCTAGGCTCTGATACGGGTGTCCTGTATGGTGTCAGCCTTGCTCATAAATTTCTATCCGTTGTATGTAACTGTTTACTCAGATCAATGATTATCAATGGTTTTAAGCGGATGTATCCTCTAGGTATTAAAGATGTGAATCCTTCACCAGATCTCAAAAAGGGGCGTGAAAACTCACAAATAAAGAACTTAATAATAAAAACGGCATCACTTGAAGTTCGATGGATGGCCCATGTAACGAGAAGAGAAAGTAATAACATAATAATAATGGTGGTTTTCCCCATTACCATAAACAAAGTGGGAGAAAATATCCATCAATAACAAAACGCACAACAAGAGTGGATTTGAAAAACCTATTTACCTGAAAGATTGCTGATAGAAATCTTTCATGAATTTCGACCGGCAATAATGCCTAATATCTGGTTAAGGATCCTGAATAATTCCGTGTAAGGAAAAAGATAACTCACCAGTACCAAGATCAATATTGTCGGTTCCCTGTACGGCTGTTGTGAGTAATTTACACCTCCCCTTATCCTCTACATTTACAAAAATCGGATCAAGCTTAAAATGATGCACCGTCCTTTTGGGTGATGAAATATATTTACAGCCCACAACCCTTTTCCAACAGACAAAACGTCATAAGCCCCTCGCTATTTCCATGGAATGACTTCTGACGAACTACGTTATATAGTTGTAGCAAAGATTATTTCATGTTTATCTTTAATAGTCGAAGATGATCATGGCTTCTGAAGTCATGGCTTCTGAAGTCATGGCTTCTGAAGTCATGGCTTGCGTTTGACTTGCATTACCGCGATAAAGGCTTACCCACTTTGCCAACCTCAGTCCCTCCTCCCTGATCTCCTGGATCCTAAAAGAGAATATCGTCAAGACGTATGGGGGGATAGCAGAGCGGGATGTCGATATCCAAAGATGTCTATGTTGTATACCTATGAAGGGGATCTACTTACCCTGTTTAGCATCAAGATTTTTTCTTTTAAAGAGCTCCTGCTCTTTTATCCATAACTGGAAGGAAAATCAATGAATTCACATGCCAGTAATCTGCACAGGGAATATAAATTTTGTCTTAGCTTTAACCTAATCTTGGTTCGTCATTTGTAAGAACTATATTATCAACCGTTAATATACTCTAGAGCAAACCCTAAAATTAATAAATTTCGTCAGCTCTTTAAACCATTTTTTTTTCTCAATTGGCGCGTAAATCTCTTGAACTCTTGTTCATTTGTTATTTGTTGTTAATTATACAAAGTGTAATAATTTAAAGGGGATTTGCGCCTAATAGGAATTTTTATGTTTAAAATAAAAAATAAATACCGAACGGGGATTAGGAAGTGAAAATTATGAGGATTAGGAGGATAGATAAAGATTGAAACTTGATTTGAATAGGTTAAGATTGAAGTTCGCTGGAATCTGTTTATAGAACGTGCCAGTTCTTTGTGGGAAAATGTCAGAGAGAGGTACGTTCTTAACTTTGGAACATTGCGGAAATAAGCTGGTTTCAACTCCTGGGAAAATAGCAGGCGTGTCCAGGCGTTAATGGTGGAACTTAAGAATAGAGCTCATAATCACATAACTACACAGAAACACTGTGAAATGAAACAAAATAAAGCGTTATTGCTTTGGCGGACAAAGGAACGGATTTTCTGAAGATTTTTACCCCGGTACATGAAGGCACAAAAACGTAGAAATCGTTGAATCAGCAAGAAAAATGTCATCAAATTTGAGAAAAATAAAAAAAGAAGCAAACTATGTGTTAAAGCAAAATTATTAATTAATTTCATTAACAAAAATTAATTTTATTTACTTATTCTTATTTTATAGCTCGCAGGTTTAATATTGATTCCTTTTTCGTATTGCTTAAAAAAAAAACTCCGCTTTGGGATGAATTATTCCAACTCTGCTAATAATAACGGCGTACGGATCGTTCTTGTCAGGCACATCTTTCTTAATATAACAATCAATTACGCAGCTTAATTTGCGCTGGGAGCTGCTTTGGGTGATGCCGAAGAAGGAATATTAAAGGAATATTAATAATGCCATCAAAAGCTCTCCCAGCATAAAGCGAAATGACATAGTCATGTGTTAAAATAGAAATAAAAAGGAAAGAGAAAGGCAAACGAAAAGAGTTACATTTAAGAACTAATTGGAAAGAAAGAAAGAAAAAGAAAGAAAGAAAGACAAAAAGACAGAAAGGTAATCGAAGATTTCCATATTAAGAATTCATTTTAACGAAGAGATAGAAAATTATTTAAGGAAAGAAAGAAATAATGGATGACTGAAAGACAGAATGAAAGAAAGAAAAAGAAACAATGAAAGGAAGAAAGAAGCAAATAAGAACGTTGGATAAAAGATAGAAAGAATAGATAATGGAAAATAAATAAATAAAGAAAGAAAGAAACAAAGAAAGAAAGAAAGAAAGAAAGAAGAGTGACGTGGGTAAAAGCGAAAACGAGTATAGAGATACTCTAAAGAAAGAAAGAAAAAAAGAAGAATGTCTGGTAGGTAAAAGAAAAATAGAATGCATAGACAATGGAAAAAAAAGAAAGAAAGAAAGAAAGAAAGAAAGCAAGAAAGAAAGAAAGAATGGACGGTAGCAAAAGAAAGAAATGATACATAGATAATGGAAAAGAAAGAAAGATAGAAAATGAGAGGAAGGGTACTATATTAAAGAAAGAAAGAATAGATAGATAATGGAAAAGAAAGAAAGAAAGAAAGAAAGAAAGAAAGAAAGAAAGAAAGAAAGAAAGAAAGAAAGAAAGAAAGAAGAGTGACGTGGGTAAAAGCGAAAACGAATATAGAGATACTCTAAAGAAAGAAAGAAAAAAGGAAGAATGTCTGGTAGGTAAAAGAAAAATAGACAATGGAAAAAAAAGAAAGAAAGAAAGAAAGAAAGAAAGAAAGAAAGAAAGAAAGAAAGAATGGACGGTAGCAAAAGAAAGAAATGATACATAGATAATGGAAAAGAAAGAAAGATAGAAAATGAGAGGAAGGGTACTATATTAAAGAAAGAAAGAATAGATAGATAATGGAAAAGAAAGAAAGATAGAAAGAAAGAAAGACAAAGAATGGGCGTTAGATAAGAGAAAGAAAGAATACAAAAATAATAGAAACGGAGAGTAATCGAAGATTTATATATTAAGAATTAATTTTAACGAAAGAAATGACAGCGAGATGAAAAATTATTTAAAGAAAGAAAAAAGAAAGAAAGAAAAAAGAAAGATGTATATTAGCGAAAGAAACTTAGAAGGCGCAACACGAAAATACATGAAAAAAGAAAGAAAGAAAAAAAGAAAGAAAGAAAGAAAAAAAGAAAGAAAGAAAGAAAAGAAATAAATAAAGAAGAAAGAAAGAAATATGTATGTTAGCGAAAGAAACTTGAAAGGCGAAACACGAAAAATACATGAAAGAAAGAAAGAAAGAAAAAAGAAAAAAGAAAGAAAGAAAAAAGAAAGAAAGAAAAAAGAAAGAAAAAAGAAAGATGTATATTAGCGAAAGAAACTTAGAAGGCGCAACACGAAAATACATGAAAAAAGAAAGAAAAAAAGAAAGAAAGAAAGAAAAGAAATAAATAAAGAAAAAAGAAAGAAATATGTATGTTAGCGAAAGAAACTTGAAAGGCGAAACACGAAAAATACATGAAAGAAAGAAAGAAAGAAAAAAGAAAGAAAGAAAGAAAGAAAAAAGAAAGAAAGAAAAAAAAAGAAAGAAAGGAAGAAAGAAAAAAGAAAGAAAGATGTATATTAGCGAAAGAAACTTATTAGGTTGGTGCAAAAATAAAGTCGTTTTCTCACATAGTAACATATATGAGACAACGACATTATTTTTGCACCAACCTAATAGAAGACGCAACACGAAAATACATGAAAAAAGAAAGAAAGAAAGAAAGAAAAAAAAAGAAAGATGTATATTAGCGAAAGAAACTTAGAAGGCACAACACGAAAAATACATAAAAGAAAGAAAGAAAGAAAAAAGAAGGCAAGAAAGAAAGAAAGAAAGAAAGAAAGAAAAAAGAAAGATGTATATTAGCGAAAGAAACTTAGAAGGCGCAACACGAAAAATACATAAAGAAAGAAAGAAAGAAAGAAGGAAAAGTCCAAAAGACAACTAATGTTAAATCATAGCTTGATAGGATCAGGTCGTCGCAAATTGTCAAAAGCAAAGACTGTAGGACAATACAGAAATTGAAAACATTTCTACAATAAAAATGGTTTTAATAAATGTCATGAAAAGATTTCAGAAAAATCACATCTGTAAAAGGCAAGAAAAGTGGATGAAGAGATTTTGATTTAAGAACTCATTTTAAAATAAGAAAGACAGAAACGTCAACGTAAGAGAACAACGTGAGAAATAAAAATATAAAATGACGACCTTAAGAAAATTATGTAAAAGAAAGGCAGAAAGAAAACCAGATGGACGAACAAGAGAAACTCGCTGCCATAAAAAAAAAAAATCATAAAAAAAAGAAAATAAAAGAAAATAAGAGAGAAATAAAGGTGAAAAAAGAGTTACATTTAAGAGATCATTTAATTTAAACACAGAAATGAGAAAATTAATAAAGAAAGAATAAAAAAGGAAGAAATTAATCAAAGATAGAACCAGATGTAAGAAATCATGACAATCAGAAAATGAAAGAAAAAGCCATAAAAGAAATGGTTTTAAATCGCGAAAGAATATAAAAATAACACAAAGAAAGCATTACCTTGTCACTAAAAATTTTACTGCAAAGCTGCAAGAATTGACTTGTCGCTGAACTTTTTACTTCGTTTCCTTGTAAACAGAAAACAGAAAGCATAATCGCTTCTACAAAGAACAGCCCGTTCTTTAAATTATCAAGCGATTTTCTTTTATTCTAAAGTCATCATTGATTTTTAATATTTTGATTGAAGCAGACAACAACGCTAAAGTTCAGGCTCAATTCATAATAACGCTATCCATGTATTACATTTGAAAACCTGATACAAAGATTTCTTTTATCATAAATGTATCGGACAAAGATTTTCGGGGTTTTTTTTGTGGGGTGGGGGTATTGTAGTGATTGAGCTGACATACACATCAACTTTATTATTATTATTAATATCTAAAATCTGAAAAGAAAGTTTTTGTGTTCACTTTGTGTTATGTATTCGTTTTTTTTTGTTTTTTTTTTCATAGTTATGACTTTTAATACATACGTACGTTTCAACATTCGGACTCGTAAAGGAAATTAAAAGTATTCCAGAAAATAATGAAGGAAAACGAGATGAAAGGATAAAACATCAATTGCAATGAGACAGAATTCAAACTTGTTAGCAGACGGAGCAGCCCAACTTAAAATTACAAATTGGAGATTCAAAAATTAAACAGGTATAAAAAATTAACTATCTGGGAAGTGTTTTAACAAAGGAAGGAAAGTCCGACACTGAAATCCGAAGCCATAGTGGAATAGAGTTATAATGCTGGTATAAGCTCGTAGTTTCTGGTCAGTACTATTATAATGATAACACTGGAACAAAAGCTTAGTGAAGAAAAGACTTAATCACATAATAATACAATAATAGTGAACACCGTAATTCAGAGCGGCAATACGTACGACTCGACACTACGCCTTACGACCCATTTTGCAACTCTATTCCTACTAGCAGGCGTTCTACTCATAATGAATCGACGAGTCTATATTCAACAATTAGTGTACAGAAACCCAGTCGTCTTTCTACTCAACAGACAGCGAAAGATGGATTCCAAAGACTATGTAAAAAAAATAAGAAACAGAAGAAAACTCGTTAAAAATAAAAAATAAAAATATTGGACTGTTATGTAATATCAATCCTCTTATACGGCAGTGAATGCTGTAAAATGTCTTCGCAGATGAATAAGAGACTGGAAGCAGCAGAAATATGCTTCTACAGAAGGATCCTGAGAATGCCATAGACCTCATATGCAAGCAACGACGAATTTTTAGGGAAATGAAAACGAAAAGGGCCCTCATAATTAACAATAGGAAGGGACAGTTGAAAATTCTAGGGTACATAAATTAGAAAGAGGGCATGGGCAATTTGATAATCACAGGACAGATTGAAGGGCAAAGGGGAAACAGAACAGAGGAAAACAACGCATAATCCGGCTAGCGAGCTTCAGTAAACAGATGGAAGAACAAAGTTTAGCAGATAAAACAAAAAGATGAAATTTATTAAGAGCTACAAAGGATATGAAATTATGATGAACTGCGGTCGTCAATGAAGGAAAACGGTACATAGAAGAAAAAAGAAACAAGGTGAAGAAGAGAAATGTTTTAACTAACAACGAAAAATATGACAGCGAAATCCGATAGCAGTTTAGAATAAAGAAATATGCCTTTCAAAAGATAAGCAAAGTATTAAGAAACTGGAATTTTTTTTTCCTCAGAATTAAAGAAGAGCTATGGAATATAAATGCTCTTAGAATACTAGAAAATATCGTCACAGACGAAGAGGACGCTTGTTACGAAAATAGCACGAAGAGAACATGTGAGCAATGAGGAAGTTCATTTTTCAAATTGATAATTACAACGAAAAAGAAACAGATAAAATTCTAGCACATTTAATAAGGAGAGAGGGCCTGGAGAATTAAACACTCTCAGGGCATGTGTGAAGTCAAGAAAGGGTAGAGTGAAACTCCGAGTCGCCTACGTAACGGGCTTGCGTCAATTGATTGCACGGCACGGAGTGAGTTAGATAATAAAAAAGACAAAATAGGTTTCAAAGGATACGACGTTGTGGAAGACCATGATCACTCGCGTCCTGAATGGTTATAAGTGAAGTGTGATGTTGGCTACGTCAAGTCTGTATCCACACAGTATACTGGGAAAAAGAAATGACGCTATATCATATTTTATTATGGAACATACTCTCTGTTACTATAATAATGATATGAACAATTCTTCAGAGTTGTTTATCTGGTGAATATAACATGTGAATCTGCGTAAGTATCTATTTTATAAGAAATATTTATATAGGTACCTCCAATAATTGATTAAACAAAAGCATAACATGATGAAAAGGCCCCAAACTTGATAAAAACAAATGTTTATCGTCAAAATATTTATGATATTATTAAGAGGAAAGATCAAAGTATTATTTTATTACATTTTAATTCCGTTCTAGCACGTTCAAAAATTAAGACATTTTTAAATGAATAATACATTTTGATTATGATTTGTTTTCATTTTTTATAATTTAAGTGGAATAACTTAAGTTTTAAATATTTTTTAATCTTTTAAAATTCAGTCTTAATTTGTCCCTTTTATATGACATAATTATTAAGTGAAAACTATATTTGTTAATCATAAATTGAAAAGCTTAGAACAAATTATCACACACCAATATTTTTAAAAGCATTTAGATTTTTTTCTGTGTATGCACGTGCCGATTTTCTATATACGGTCGACCATACAAGTTATAAAGAAATATGACCGTTAACTATAGTAAATTTGCAGCTAAAATATTTAAAAAATTCAATAAGACATTAGATTACGTACAATATTTTCTGAAATTTCTAAAATTACCAAGTACTTACAAATTATATATAAAAGGTATTGATCACTCCTAAAGCATCATAGAGCAATATTAGATAAATATCTATTTGTCATCACGCTGTCGAACATGCGAATGCCTTAAATAAACAGCTACTGTCTGCTTAAAAGAATGCATTTCTATGATATTTTAAGCTGAAATAAGTAGTAGTTGTTTCAAATAAGATTAATTATATCTTAAATCAGCTAATATTCCTCAAATAAAGTTTCAGAAAAGTATATTTTATTTTTGAAAGATTTTTAAATAAAGACAATTATATTGCGATGAAAGGTGACGAAAAAAGTCGCTAATAAGCTATTCTAGCAACGGAAACTAAAAAAAATCTTTCCTGTCAATTTAAATTAGTTTTAAATTTGTTTTTGATATACAGCAAAGAATTTTGTTCATTGGAAATATTAAATTTAATCTATTGGCTTGAAATTAAAATTAAAATAAAAGCTTCAAGAATTTTTTTTTTTAAATTTACTTTAAACTTTAGGAATCTTTTGTTTTATTTTTTGGTGGTACATTATTTATAATAACGTATTTATTTCTTGCCATAATTTTTCTTAAAAATGTATGTATTTGTCATCTGACCATTCATTGAATATTGCTGCCACATCTAGTTTGGTTTTGCTGCTATGTATCTAAAGATTCTTGATAAAGTTTAAAGAATCCCAACCTGGCATTTCGGCCTCAGTAACATTCCAATCATGCCTGTGACTGTTTCATAAATATTTTCAAGGTAATTGTTCTGATGGGCTTTCCTCATTGGTATCTGTACTTGATTAGCAGCTAGATTTCATCATTTTACACTTTAAATGGCTAGATATAACCATAATTTCTATTCTAGAAGTTTCTACTCTCACACTTCTCGCTTGTGGATCTCTCTTCCGGTTTCTGGTTTTCCAATCAAGTTTGAACTTCAAAAAGTTAAATGCAATTTAAGTTGTCATCATTAGTTTCCATATTTTTTATTCTTTTATTGTCCTCTCTCCTTAATATTTTTTTCTTTCTCAGAGACTTCCACTCTCATTAGCCATTGCGTTTTAGTGGCTTTATTGCCTTTCCTAGGGTGTAATGATTGAAAAAATAATAACGTAAGAGTTTATTATGCAATTTCACTTACCAAAACTTGAATCCTCTAAGCCAATGTTTCATGGCCCAATCCCGCAAATAATATAGCAGAACTGTCCAACAAACAGGATTAACAAAGTTTACAATAAAACGAAAAAGGAACAGGGCAAAATAAAATAATATCAAGCAAGCAATATATGTAAGGCAAATTAACAGTAATAAGGCAAAGTAACATTAATAAAGCAAATTAATAGTAATAAGGCAAAGTAATATTAATAAGGCAAATTAAAAGCAATAAGGCAAAGTAATATTAACAAGGCAAAGTAATATTAATAAGGCAAATTAAAAGCAATAAGGCAAAGTAATATTAACAAGGCAAATAGTAATAAGGCAAAGTAACATTAATAAGGCAAATTGAAAGCAATAAGGCAAAGTAACATTAATAAGGCAAATTATTAGTAATAAGGCAAAGTAACATTAATAAGGCAAATTAGCAGTAATAAGGCAAAATAAACATTAATAAGGCAAATTAAGAGTAATGAGGCAAAGTAACATTAATAAGACAAATTAACACTAATTAGGCAAAGTAACATTAATAAGGCAAATTAAGAGTAATGAGGCAAAGTAACATTAATAAGACAAATTAACACTAATTAGGCAAAGTAACATTAATAAAGTAAAGTAACTGTAATAAGGCAAAATAACACTAATAAGGCAAAACGTTGACACACAAAAGCAATTTAGGACAAGCGAACGTAACGTTTTGAATTCTAGACAAGGCAGAGCCAAACTGAGTCATGTCAAACTGAAAACCGACCTATTTTATTAGCTAAGAAAAAAATATCAGCATGCATTCGTGTGCTTTTACCAATAAAAGGGGAGGTGTTAGTGTTTTGCAGTCATTTTCCATTGCGATTGAAATCAATAGATTGTATCCAAAGGTCACATGTAGGTAACAATGATCCATGTTAACCTAATTCCGCACCCTAGTTAAGCGTCCATTGTAGGATGTAGTTTCAGGTCAGACTCAAGATCCAATTGTCAAGAATGTCAGAGAAATAATGATTTTTTTTTAACAAGAATTGTAATACAAGTAGAGGAAGCGAAAAGTGTGTTAATGAATGCATCTTAACATTATGCGAAGCTGACGATTTCCTTCCTTTTAAAGAGATTTCAAAGACATTAATTTAATGAAATAGTCACCTGTCTTTCCGTTATGAACAAAGACGGCCAACCTCCTCTACACTCATTGTTGAACATGGACTCGTGGATCCACTATTAATAGAAAGTCTGATCATAGAAACGGTCGTCGCAAAGCGGGTCTCAAGACGTAACATTTGAGCCGTGGCACATTGTCGCCTGAACTATGGTCTTCTCTATAACTGTATTATTAATCCACGTCTCTCGTGTGATTAAACTTGTTCTTCACTTCAATGTTT
>OZ010583.1:36094137-36121637 GCA_963932145.1 Acanthosepion lycidas | reverse complement strand
AGACGTGTTCTTTAATATCCTCGTCAGATCTAGACATGCATATGGTGATTTCCTAAGCGTGGCTTAGATGTGGCAGAAGACCAAAAGTCTGGCGCAACCGGTGAGGATCCAACTCACTACTCAGTCGTAAATCTAGACATATATATGAATGCCATGAATGGAGAGCAAACAGTTATGAAATGTCTATGCTACCAACTGTATACAACCGCTTTCTCAAATGATTAAAAATGGCTTTAATGAAGCCTGTACGGCCACACTTCCTCGACTGTAAACTGGCGTTAAAGAATACCAAACAATAGTCTGTACCGAATAACAAAGAGCATATCATCTGAGGACATTCAACAACGGCAACAACTAAAATAAATGACATAATCAGATTGTTGATGATCGGCACTACTTCGAAGAAAAGGTCAGAAAGGAAACTCCCATCAGTACTGGAAAGAGCGATAACAGTTACTGGACTTGAGAAATCTATTTTCAAAAGAAATAATTTCATAGAAAGACTTTGAACAACGGCAACAACTAAAATGTATGACACATGCGACTCGAAGAGAAAATAATGACATAATGAAAATATTGACGTTCCATACGACTTCAAGCAAAAGGTTAGGAAGAAAACCCTGAATCAATACTGGAAAGAGCGATAACAGCTACTGGACTTGAGAAACTACATCACTTTCATCAACAGTAATAACTAAAATGGATAGCACATGTAAATTGAAGAGAAAGTTATAATATAATTCAAACAAAGGATTAGGAAGGAAGCCCTCCCCTAAATACTAGAAAGGGTGAGAATAGTGGACTTGAGAAACTGCCCTCTATGCGCTGCATCCCTTCAGGATTTTGGAAATCATGGCTTTCCACAAATTCTAGTACTTTGCTTGATAAATTTTGTCTTTTTTTATCTCTCTTAATCCTTGTTCTGCCATCCATTTATTAAAGCAAAGCTCTGAATGGTATGCTGGTACTAAAGCCTCGGGGTATTGGTAAGGACCATCCTTCTTCAAACCTGAAGAACCACAATCAAAGAACTGTACCAAATAACAGAAACCACATCACTTAAAGACAGTCAAAAGCAGCAACAACTGAAGTAAATAGAGCATGTAACTCGAAGAGAAAATAATGACATGTTGACGTACCATACCTCTTCAAACAAAAGGTTAGGAAGAAAACACACATCGCTAACGGAAAGGGCAATAATAGTGAATTTCAGAAACATATTTTCCTGAAAAATTATTCTTAGAAGTATATTTTATAAATTTCAACCGACAGTAGTAACAGCTGTTTTGTTCACTGATTGCCGACTGGTTCCTTCTAAGGAAATATTAACATTACCATTAGAGGTGGAGCGGACAGAAAATATACTTTGATCCCAGTGCCATAGGCAAGGAGTGAAGAAAAGCGTCACTTGGAGCAACATAGATGTGGTTCTACTGAAAGCTGATATTACCATGGATTGTACACGAGAGCAACATGGAAGTTTTAAGAAAAAAAGGAACTAAAAAGAAAACTTGTATATTGAATGAGAAAGATTTGGAATATCTGTGATAGAAAATGAAAACAAGAGGGCTTGGAATATTTGGCACTCACAGAACTCACTGAAGACAAGGAGGTCAATGGGAACATTCAATAGAGATTGGGAGGGATGGTAAGGAGAACAACATTGCTTAAAGCTACAAAGAATAGAAATTTGTACATACCTATGATTGGCCACACCCTGAAGCGACATGAGGCATGAAATAAGAACAAATCTATTTTTTTTAGGCGTTTTCAATTATCAGTATTCCTTGATCGATTCGTTTTCTACGGCTTATAAAACCTTTGCAGGTTATTGATAGCCTGAAAATATTTTTAGATTGGAATTTTTTTTCGGGGAGATAGTAATGATTTACTGATACAAGTATCACTGAGAAAGATATGTATCTTCCTCTTCTCCCATAGCTGGAAGGAGGAGGATACATATCTTTCCCAAGGGTATTATTTGCTCGACAATCTTTGCGACTACTTTCATTGTCAATGGAAGAGTCCATGTTCATCACGTTAGTGCAACAAAGGTCAGGTCGTCTTACTGAGCAACGTTTACCATTTTTCAATATAATCGGAACTGATTGATCGATTCGTTTTCTACGGTTTATCAACCCTTTGCAGATTATTTAAAACGAGAAAATAGTGTAATATGGTAAGATTTTTTCAATTTTTTAGAGATAATAATGATCTAGCCTTACTAATAATGGTCTAGTCTTACTAATTAACCCATAAGCTTGGGGGAAGATATGGATTCATACCTTCCGCGAACCTGACTAGAATTGGAACTCTGCTCACTGATTAACAATTCCGAGCAATTATCCATTACACCAACCGCACATACATGCTTTCAGAACCTAATATTCCCAAGCGGTCACCCATCTAAGTAATGACCAGGATAGGCGTTGCTTAACTTCGGTGATCATGCGGGAACCGATATTTCAACGTGATGTGTCCATGTAAGGAAAGGATGCAGTGCTATTTGGCGAAGTAGAAATATGGTTTCAGTTTATTTAAATAAGCATAAAAAGTAAATAGTTTTTTTTTAAAAACAAAAAAGATTCTCTTTTGCATGAAAATCGCAAAATTTATTATTTTATGTTGACACAGTTAACACATTTCTCCTGTCATTAGATTGGTACGCAAATCTCTCGCATATTAACGGAAATTCTAAAAATACCGGACATGCATTTTTCACGAAATTTTTCGATTCAAAAAATACAAAGAGAAAAAAAAACAAAAAAAAACAACAAACAAACAATTATTAATTAGCTTTGAAACCCAGTATTTCTAATGTAAGCACAAATGTATTTTTATTCAGGTAGAGAAGAATGAATTCACAATGGGACAGGGTTCAGCCGAATCTATGTAAGAAAGCCACTTGACTTTTGACGAAAGATCAGTCATTCGCACAACAGCTTATAATTACTCAACAAATTAGGGTGCAATGAATAAATGTCGGGAAATCCTCAATGTCGATGACTATTGCAGCTGCACCGGGCCAAATAGCCCACGAATCTATTAGACAGTTGACTTTTATTATTAGCGGGGTAGCAGTTTAATTATGTTTATTAAGACAGTCTGCATAAATACAAATTCCAAATCGGTGTCTGGCCCGGAATAATTCACTTCATGACTTGAAAGAAGTCTTTAGCCTTACGTAGCAGTCTTTCTAGAGATAGTCTCTCGACAAAAACACTCGGATGTAAGGTTGACATCCCACATTTTATATCAGCTATCGAAAGAGCTATCAAAATTCACAAGATTTGGCGGTCGAACCTTCCATCCTCTTTAAAAGTCCAAAACTTTCTAACATGAATTGAACTAGTCCTACTATAGGGATGAGACACTTGGACATTATCTGCTCATCTTGAACGTCAACTGGATGGAACATATGCAAATCTACTTAGAAAAATCCATAACATCAGTTGGCGATCCCAAGCAACGCATAACACAATTTACAGAGAACTGAGACCAACCTCTCCTAAGCTCAAACAAAATCGATTAATTTGCTCTAAAATCAAAGGATGTTCTACAATCCACAATACAACCTTCATTAATCTGTCGGAGTTAACTCCTCCTTAATTCTCTAACTGCTCACTAGGGGTCGCTCTCCCTACACTATAAATACTGGACGACTTCTTATCTCGTTCTCTTTTCTACATCGCATTTCAGCGGACACATTTAAAAATGTGATCTCTTGTAGAAATCCGCATTTTGCCCGCCTATGGGAAAACGCCATAAAACACACATACACGTACGTACGAACATTCACCAAAATACAAACTCCTTACGTTCACACACAAACAGAAATATTAATGTCTTTGTCACTTGTAAATCTTGTTGTTTAATATATATATATATATATATATATATATATATATATATATATATATATAAAGAAATATAGTCTTAAGGTGTGCTATATTATGGGATAAAGTGCTCAATATCAGAGATAGAGCGTGTCAAACATAAAAGTGAACATAGAAGTCAACACTTAGAGGCGACAGTCTGTTTCATGCTATATGCAATTGCCAGGCCACGTATGCTGTTATTTTTCTCGGCTAATATACGGCTAATATACATATACGGGTCAGTGGAGAATTGTAGGTAGCGTATTATTGCGGTTATTTTACCGGAAGTGGTTTATTTATTTATTTGGGTTAAATTATTTTGCTTGTTTTTATTTTTTGTTTCTTATTTTATCTATTTATTTACTTATTTTTTAATCGGTGTTTTTTTTTATCAACGGAGTAAAGATTTGTTTATATCACTTATTTAATAGTTTTGTCTTGGTTTGAGAATTTACTTAAAGCTATTTGTTCGGTTTTGGGGTTGGTTGTTGTAGTTTATTCTAACTATTATTTTGGCAGAAACAGTTTTTTAATTCGTGTTTATTTGGGTTGATTATCTTTATTTGTTTTTTCTACCGGCAACTTTATTGGGATTGGTTAGTTTATTTATTTACTTGGATGAATTTAGGTCAATTTATTTTACTTGTATATTCTCTTTTCGGTTTTCGGTTTTTAAGTAACGTAGTATATATTTATTTTTTTTATTTTTTATTTTTTATTTTGTTTTATTTTATGTTATTTATTTTTTTTTTTATCGTTATATAAAAGTTATAGCTATTTTTCTTTCGATTTTTTGGTTTGATTTGGTAATTTGGATTAGTTAATTTTGCTTATTTTTATTGTTATTTTGTTTACTTATTTATTTATTTGTTTTTATTTTATTTTTTCCGTTTTCAATTTTTTAAGTAACGTAGTAAAAAATTGTTTTCATGTCTGCATTTTAAGTTGAGCTCGGATCTTTTATTTAATAATTTATTTTGGTCTGGGAAAGTAATGATAGCTATTTTTTCCTCCAATCAAAGTTTGCAAGTTTTTGATTGGTTGTTGTAGGCTGATGATCTTTTCCTTATATTCTAAGATATTTTTGGTGTGATGTGCGTTTTGTTTTTAATTCCCCAGTTATACTTAGAAAGCATTGTACTGTTCGCATATTTACTATTTGTGAAAGATGTTTTGTGTGTATAATTTCTTTGTTTCCAGGGTCCTTCAGTTACGCCTATGTATACTTTTTCTTCATTATCTGGTGATTTTATCGTGGCTTGGTATATTACGTTGTTTTGTAAAGAATTTCCGTTTAAGGGACATTCGTTCTTTATTCTGCAGTTGCACGTGGGTTTAATTTGTTCGTGTGGTTTGTTGATAATTTTCCTATTGTGCTTTTTTATTATTTGTGCCATGTTCTCGGTGCAGCTGTAGCTGATTTTTACTGTGTTTTTGTTGAATATTTTGTGTAGGGGTGCTTGATTCTGGGAAGTGTTTGTGTAAGAGTTTGAAGAATATTTTTCCTACGTTTGTTTTTACGTTTTCGCTGTACGGTGGGTTGAACCATATGATATTTCTTCTCCTGTTGGCCTTTTTTGTGTTTTGTGGTTAGTATGTGAGTGATGCTAGGAATCCACTATCTTTTAGGGCTGTTTCATAGTCTTTCTTAGCTTTGTTAAATATGGATTCATTGGAGGAATTGTCGGAAAGACTGCGGTTAATCGATTTTGGTATCTGTTTGAGTATAGAAGGCGGGTGGTTGGAAGATGTGTGTATGTAGAGTGGTTTATTATTAGGTTTGTTGTTTTTAAAAATCTTTATTATTGCTTTTCTAGTTTTGTCTGTGTTTTGTTTGTTACAGTTTCTTAGGATTACGAGACCGTCGTCCCTGTAGAGTCCTGTGTCATTTCTATCTATTATTTTGCTTAGTTCGTGTAGTAAATAAATACCTATGATTTCGCATGTCTTGCACCGTCAAAGCTTCCCATTGTAGTTTCAAATATCCCATCTTTCTTTATCCATGCTTCTTCATTGTGGAATAATAATGCTTTACGGGAGTGCTTAATGATGTTGATTTCGCTTGGTTTTATTATTATTTGTTCCTGAGCTAGTTTGATGGCCTTATCTAACATGCGTTCTGTTATGGATGGGTAAAATTCTTTTATATCTAATTGTAGGAATTGGCAACTTTGTTTGTTATTTATGCTGTGGAACCAGTCAATAGTTGTTTTTGTATTTTTCCACTGGTTTACTCCTAACTTCTTCCTAATTTCAGAATTAATTCTTTCTAACATTGTTTTACTTATTTTACCTAGATCGCTTTTGGCTGGGTTTATGAGTCTACATGCAGGGTTGTTTTTGAAATTTTCTTTATGGTCTTTTAGTGTGATAAAGGATTGTGCCTTGCTAATACAACTTATTCGATCATCTAGGTCTAATTTTTGGGCGATTGTTTTAGCTTCCTTATTAATATCGTGTTCTGTTGTTTTTGGTGCCTTTTTGTATGTTTTGGTTATGTTGTTCTTGAGTAATTTATTGTGTGTAGGAGGGGGGCTTAGTTTGTATAAATTTCTCGTTTTGTCAGAAGCGATAAATACTTTTGCTGGGTTGTTTATTTTAGTTATATCTTCTTTTAGTTTTTTTGGAATGCATCTTGTTTTTTATGGAATTTTATGTTTCTAACTAGGTCAGTTAAGTCTTTCTCGAAGCCGTCTAATTCTTTTTGTTGTGGGGGGGGCATTTTTTTTTTTTGTTTTAAAGCCGTATTTTTCCTTGAGTGTATTATTATTGTGAAGGTCCTGGTTTAAAAAGTGGACATTCCATCGCACTCTTTTTAGGAAACTTTCTATTTTTTCAATTAATTTTAGCTTATATATGGGAGGGGATGGGATGGGATGGGCATGTTTTTTAGGGAGTAGTCGAGGTTAAATTTTTCTATGTCCATACTGTGCTATAAATGTAGCGAAAGTGTTCTACTGTTTACCAGGAGCAGAATATGAAGAAATACAGTCGTAAGGTGTGCTATATTATGGGATAAAATGCTCAATATCAGAGATAGAGCGTCTGTAAATATAAAAGTGAACATAAAAGTCAACACTTAGAGGCTACAGTCTGTTTCATGCTATATGCAATCGTCAGGCCTCGTATGCTGTTATTTTTCTCGGCTATTTATACATATATGGGTCAGTGGTGCATTGTGGGTAGTCTATTATGGCAAACACACGCACAATGAAAAGGAAGAATTCAAACCTATTTCATATGTAAGTGTATATATAAAAGAAAAAAGAGAAAATAAACAGTCAATTGCTGATACCTACTGAAGAGTGGTTGGCGTAATTGCTGGTGGTCAGCTCTGTGACAAACTTCTTATTTTATTAATTATATATATATATATATATATATATATATATATATATATATTAATAATAATAATAATAATAGACTCTCCCGTTAAATCTGACAGCTTATTGATTCAGTTATGAAATTGTGTGCGATAATCTTAAGTGGCATTTAAGACCCGCTAATGATTTACAAAGGAGGCCACATATGGAGCAAGTGTGAGGATTGTGAGATGAGATCACTGTTAGATTAGATGACCTTTTTGATCTTGCTCTCGCTTCTTGAAGATGATTCAGACAAGCAGATTGAAAATTGCTGAGTCCACTAAAATATGTTGATCTCCATTCTACCCGTTCCAAGGCTAAGCGCCCAAGGGTGTTATGTGGTATATTGACTGCTGACAATTTGCTTTTCAGCTTGTCTTTGTATCTTAGCCATATATATATATATATATATATATATATATATATATGTGTGTGTGTGTGTGTGTGTGTGTGTTTGTGTGTGTGTGTTACGCAGATAAAAAAATGATAAGCCTATATCTAGTTAAAATTTCACGAAAAGAATAAATTTTGCACAGCATAATAATCAGGCTTTGTTCGTATTCTTATATTCATCGTCCACCGCGAGGAAAGTTGGCTCTCTGTGCCGCGCCAGGAATTTTTTTCCCTTGAATCGATACTTCAAATATACAAAACGAACATTCGCCCTTGCATGGAGTATTGCTGCCATGTATGTTCCGGGGCACCTTCTGTTTACCTCGGAGTTCTTGACAAGATCCAGAGACGGATATGTAATGTGATTGGCCCTGATCTGGCGTCTCGCCTGCAGCCACTATCTCATAGACGCGACGTCGCCTCTTTCTGTCTCTTCTACAAATACTTTCATGGCAATTGCTCCGATGAGCTGCTTTCCCTGGTCCCCAGTCTCCATGAATACAAGCGCCTTACGAGGCTGGCATCCCGCTCTCACCCTTACACTGTAGAAACTTTAAAATGTAGCCGTCTCTTCTACTCCAATAGCTTCATACCTCGCACCTTTCGCCTGTGGAACACCCTTCCTAATTACTGTTTCCCTGATAGCTATAATCTCCAACTACTCAAATGTAATGTCAATCGACATCTCCAGTTACCTTGATCTACACACTACCCTTCCCTTCATCCTTTCTTCTATCACTCCTATCTGCTCTTGCTACAAATCTTCTGCAACCCCCCTGCATCCTAGTGGCTTCATGCCTTGCTCGGGGCGCTAAGCTTGAAAAAAAAAATACTGAATACGCCGATCATACCGACTGTAGGATTCTACATGAAAAATGCATATATATATATATATATATATATATATATATATATATATATATATCACACTCTAAACGTTACTTGTAGTGGAAACTCATATTTGAGTAGACACTCTGTTTATATATTAAACAGTATATTTATTTATTTTCGTCTACCGGTCTGAATATTCCAGATATCTTATAAAGAATTTTCAGGCTGCTAGACGAAAATTGATGAATATACTCTTTAATAAGTAAATGGAACGTCTACTCAAATCACATATATATAAGGCTTAAAATGAAAAAAAATGTCGGATTAATAATTGCAATATCCGTTACTTTAGGAAAACGTCTGTCTATGTGTATCTGTCTTTGTAAGTTTGTGTCTATGAGTTCTATAAATCTATTTGGGCCAAATCTATGCTACGCTTATTAAATCGCTGTGTGTGTGTGCATATGTCTGTGTGTCTGTGGATGCTTCTGCGTATAAGTATGTGTGTGTCTGTGGATGCTTCTGCGTATGAGTCTGTGTGTGTGTCTGTATATGTTTACGTAACTTAATATCTGTATATGTGCAGATGCTGGATTTTCGCGCGTTATTTTTAAATCTTCCGTGCAGAAGTACTTTTCGAATTCATATTCCGGACTGTTGTTATATGGTTGATACAGTTTGGGCCAAAAATAAATTTAAATGCACAATTATGTTGGGTTATACTTCTGAATTTCAAGTACTTCCCGGTAAGATAGATAAGGTTAAATTTGGATTAAGATATTGTTATCTATTTATCTATCGCTCTCTCACTTTCTCTCTGTCTAACTATCTCTCTCTCTCTCCACACACACACACACACACACAAATATATATATATATATATATATATATATATATATATATATATATATATAAGAGATTGACACGTCTGCAGAAGAAAAATACAATAGCCTGCCCAGTGGCAGAAGTTGGTAGTGTCAGACGGTAGAGGGGGGAAGCGGTACGACCCAAGCTGCCGAAACTCTGTTAGCTCCTCGGATTGGCGGCTCACGATGACAAGGTATCTCATGCGTTATCACACGTTATAAGTAGAATATATATATATATATATATATATATATATATATATATATATATTTGGATTGATGTGAGTTTGTGATCCTGATTTTACGCTATTTGCGATCGTCAGATAACACCATCAATTATTTTCTAGTTCAAACTACAATCACAATAATTACAATTATTGTTATTATCATACCACCACCATTACTACAATCTATTCTACCATTTTGCAATAACCATTTGCTGCTACAATGGTTATTATCATCACCCGCTCCTCCCACCATTACTACCACATCACAATTACCATTACCGTATCAGTACACAATTATACTTAGTTCTCCCTCCTTCAGAAAAATTAATACCACCGCATAAATACTAATAATTATTACAAATTGTAATTTCTACCATTTACATATCCGCAATCACCAAAAACAACCAAATAACCGGCTTTAAAATAATAACAAAACAGCATTAATAAATTTAAAATAATTGCAATTTTTACCTATCATAGCCATATGCAGACCCCATCATACGTATATACGTGCGTGCGAGAAAACATTATTCAGCAAACAAAATAGAAAAGCAATCTGCGCGTTGACAGCGCAACTAACAGAAAATATTCGCTGCACAATCCAACATTGAATACAGTGTCCAAATGCGTACGAACGTGCGCAACGACACATTGATGCGCATATATGCCCAGTCCCACTCTGTTCACATATGTTTATGTTTGTGTGAGGTCCGGTGAGTGAGCGTGCGTGCGTGTGTGTGTGTATCTGCGTACGTCAATGTGTGTACGTGTGTGCACGTATGCTTGCGTACGTATGAGTGCCGTTCCGAAGAGAATTTTTCCTCCCACTTCCATAAAATCACCGATATACGCAACCATATATAAATCCTAAATTTAAAAATTAATCATTTTTCTGACGATCGCAAATAGCGTGAAACCAGAGTCAGAAACTCACATCAATCCAACTAAATATGTTAGCTCTATCACTGATATTGAGAGCGTTCCAATAAGTACCACGCATATATAATATATAAATAATATATATAAAAAATTGCATATATACATATATATATATATATATATATATATATATATATATATGTCTTTATGCATATATGTATGCATACACAAACACACACATACACACACACATATTTATATATGAATATATGTAATAGCTGGCCACTCGAATTCGAGAATACCCGTCTACTCGGGCAGCTAGCCAATCCTTATTGCAGACCCTCGCTCAGACACATTTGTTTTTGCTTAACACCCACACAGACAACCTGTGGTTTATAATGCAAGTATGTTGAGCAGACCTTAGAAAGACTGTTTTCTAGCGTAATCAACAATTTCAACAAGGCCAGCACGCTCAAGTGCTCAGTCATGATGACTTATGGCTTCCTGCATACACACACACACATACACACACACATATATGTTTGCCTCTCTATCTATATATAAATAAATATATATAATAATATTACTAGTGATTAATATTAATAATATATATATATATATATATTACCCCATATATATATATATATATATTACCATATATATATATATATATATATATATATATATATATATTACCATATATATATATATATATATATATATATATATATATATATATATATTACCATATATATATATATATATATATATATATATATATATATATATATATATATATATATATATATATGGTAATATTATCCATTCTTTCTTAGGAAAGATTCGTTATTCGTTGGGCGATCAACCGCAGATATTTTTGCTTCAAATTTATAAATTGTTTCTCTTAAAACTCCTTTTCAGGAGAATAGATTTGTCCCGTCCATTCAACTTTTATCACTATTTCCAGGATTTTTTTTTTGCTAAACTTTTATTTAAAGCTGTGTAGAACGTCATAATCTGGATTATGTCATTATTCTCTTTTTCTCAGGTACATGTATAATCCATTTTAGTCTTTTTCGTGTGGGTTTCTTAGACTAAAAATCAATTTTTCTTTGCTCTTATATTTGATCCATTCCTTAGGCCCTAGGGCTACCATGATTGTATTATAGATTTATTTGATGGATATATCTATACTTGATGTCCCTGTGAACTGTGCTTATGCAAACGATAAGCCGGGCTTCCTGAATCTTTATGTTGATAGCAATTTTCATGGTGTATATTTTCATCTCTTTCTTGACCAAACCGAACACTATTACTAACGATATTGTTGTGGTCTTTATACTTAAAATGTAGATCTTTTGATAATAATAATAATAATAATAATAATAATAATAATAATAATAATAATAATAATTCTGCGATAAATACCCAGAAACAATTGATCATCTTGTATCAGGTTGCACGGTATTGGCACCCACTGATTATAAAACCGGCATGACAGAGTAGGCCAGTATCTGCACTGGAAAATCTGCAACTTCTACGGAAAAGAGACTGAAAGAAATTGGTAAGAACACCACAAAGACCGGGTTACGGAGATAGGACCTGTTGCAATTTTATGGGACTACTCAATACGCACAGACAGAACAATCAAAGTTAACCGCCAAGACCTTGTTATTAGAAACCACAAACAAACAATAAAAAGTGCTTCCTTATTGATATGCTAGTCCCTGCGAACTGCAATGTATCTTAGAAGATATTCAAAAAGCTATCAAAATACAAGGACCTTGAAATCGAAATCTCAAAAATGTTGCACATGGGAACATTAACAATCCCTATTGTAGTTGGAGCCCGAGGATTGGTTGGAAAAGATTCCAGTGGACTAATTGAAGGGATTCCTGGAAGTCTATGTCTTAAAGAAATACGAAAATTGTTCTCATGAGTACAGGCTACACCTTACGAAGGACTTTATCTATGTAAAATATTTTCTTTTTTTTTTTTTTGTTTGTGTCAGTGGAAAATGTTATGATGCTATTTCTAACCTTAGGTCTCTGGACGGGACCCGGAACGAAATGTGAAGACACCAGAAATCAAAGGAAATAAAATAATAATAAAAAAGACAATACCAATAATAATAATAATAATAATAATAATAATAATAATAATAATAATAATCTTAAAAGAAATACAAAAGACTCTCTTGATAAGTACAGCCCACACCCTAAGAAGTTCTTTGTCCATGTAACGGCAGTGATGATATAAGAGTTAGGAAAACAAATCATGAAATGTAGACATAACAACACATTACCTGCCTTACGTATTCCCGAAGACTTGGTAGGTAGTCTGACCATATCAGAAATCTAAATCTAATAATAATAATAATAATAATAATAATAATAATGATAATAATAATAATATTCCCTGCAGATTGTAATGTATCTTTGAAGATCTTCAAAATACAAGGATCTTTAAGTAAAATTCTCAAAAGTGTGACACATTAAGGACAACAATAATTCTAGTTGTATTTGAAGCCCTCGTATCGATTGGAAAAGGGTCCGATAGATTCATTGAAAGGATTCCCGGTAGCCCAAGGCTTAAAGAAATAGAAAAAAAAAATGCACTCACAAGTACAGCTCAAATATTACGAAGAACTTTATCTATTTAATCTATGTGTGATCTTGTATCTGTAATGAAGCCATTTCTGAGCAAATCTTTGGATGGTACCCGGAAGAAATATTATAAATAATAATAATAATATCATTATCATCATTAATTCCTTTGATTTCTCTTTTTTACTTATTTCCTCCCGGGTATAAACAAAAGACCTTACTTTCAAAAATGGCATCATGGCAATTTTTTCTGAATAGTTTTGTAAAAAAACAAAACCAAAATCAACAACAAAAAAAAAAAAAAAAACAGACAACGTAGCAAGGGAATGTATGAAGTAAGAACTAAGCATCATTTGTAAGAAAATAGTTCCTATAATTGACTGAAAGAGATACGAAATACGCCTTGGAAAGGTCAGAACCGAACCAGCATAGAAGTTTAAATATGGGGGAAATATTTTTTCAGATAACGGAATATGAGACACCGACATCCAAATAAAAAGAGAACCCTTCCAAAAATTAAATAACGTATTAAGAAACGGGAAAATTTCGTTCGAAACAAAGAAAAGGGTGCTGAAGTCCTATGTAATATCGATCATTCTATATGGTAGTGAATGCTGGGCAATTTGTTCACCGATGAAGAAAAGATTTGCGGCAGCGTAGATGTGGTTCCACAGGAAGTGGATGCAAATATCATGGTGGAAACAATTCAGTAACGAGGATGTATTAATGAAAATGGAAAGAAAAGACAATTATAAATAACGTCAGAAAGATTTAGAATTTCTGGAATACGTAAGGTGAAAAAAGACTTGGGAAAATTTGACACTTCCAAAATATATTGAAGTCATGGAACAAATATAGGGAGTGAGTTATTCATCGCTCACGTTCTGAAGTGAAACGGTACGACGGAGGAAAACGATGGGGAGGACGTGAGAGGGAGGAGGAGGAGGAGGGTGATCACGTGGGAGGAAGGAGGAGGAGGGGGGACGTGGTGGGAGGGGGAGGGGATGGGGAGGGGAGGGGGAGGAGGGTGATCACGTGGGAGGAAGGAGGAGGGGGACGTGGTGGGAGGGGGAGGGGAGGAGGGAATGACGTCGTATGGGATGAGGAGGGGGAGGGGTGCGGGTAGGAGGAGGAGAAAAAGAAGAAGTAGTAGCGGAGAAGGAGGAGGAGGAGGAGGAGGAACTTTCTCCAGCTATGAAATAAAAAGTAGGGTAGAATGAGATTTCTAGCTGTCTTTGGAAAACCAGTCTGCGAGAAAAACGACCCTTACCAACCTTGAGATATGGTGCAGTAAGAAAAACAAAGACCTAGATGTCAAAGTCAAACAAATTCTTCTTCTTTATGTGGCATGTCCTCTCTGGCCGTAGGTGATCATGGCTCTCCACAATCTCCTGACCTTTGTAGCTCCTAATACATTTTGTCTTTTCGCTATTTCTCATAAAACCTGCTCAGCCATCCATTTACTCAAGCTCACCAAGTATATTATGCGCTGTTTTTATCTGTTCTTCTTGCTGTCCTGTGAATATCAGATTCTCCAACCCGTCTTTCCTCATTGTGTATGCTAGAATTTTCAACTTTATTTTTTGTTTCCATTTTCTCTAAAACGTTGTCGTTGCTCTCATGTTCGGTGGTATCGTCAGTATCCTTCTGTAGAAGCACATTTCTGTTGCTTCGATTGTCTTGTGTTCTAACAGACTAAGGAAAATGTAACACCGAAATTCGAAGTGCTGTGCTGTTGTGCCAATTCTCGTATTTCAGTGAATGATAGATATGTACTCACAGATGAAGAAGAGATATGAAGCAACGGGGATGTGATTCTCAGAAAACAGATGTTGAAAATATAGACTGAGCATGAAAGTAGAGAGTAATTTTTAAGGAAAATGGAAACGAAAAGTCCAATTAGACGTCACATTTCACAAATGGTGAATAACCCAATTGAGGGTGGGTGTCAATAATGCTGTTTAGGGCAAAGGACATTACATCTAAGTAAGATAGCAATATAATATACTAGCAGGCTTCGCAAAGTAAGATATATTCACTACTTAAAATCTTTGAAATAACAATTTTAAATGAACATTTCATTCATAAATCGGCTTGTTATAGTTAGGAAAGTTTTGCAAATAGATGCCACCTTGTTGAAGGCCAAGTAAAATGCAAATTTAAACCAATTTTCTGCACTATATAAGACGATATTCCTAAACAGTATTATTTTGTATATGAAAATCAGAACAAACCTCGAATAAATGAACAGTAATGAAGGACAGTTAATTAATGAAATAATGTTTTTTAAAAATCAATATGCAAATTAGTTAAACCTGAAGAGTGATATTGCCTAGAAGTAGATAATACAGGTACAGCCTTCTCTTTATAAATCACTTTAAAGGAGAGTTACTACTTTAAAGCAGGGTTTACTTTAAAGCAGAGTTTTAACTTTGCGCAGGTGGTCGTTTCTCGGCTTTTGGCTGAGATTCGATCACGGCTACGACTAGTTATGACAGGCTTCGGCCTGGACTAGCTAAGACAAGCCATGACCAGCGTTGACTAAACTCTGACCAGCTTGGACATGCTATGACCAGTTTTGGACCAGTGGCCCTAGAGTGGAAACACTCGGGTCTCCCACGTTAAATGACCTTGTGTCACATCTTGACCTTGTGGGAGTCAAGTAAATACCACTTTAAAGAAGAGTTGGGGATTTTTAATCTCAGAATTTATCGGAGAATTGTGCTCCAGTTTCGTATTTATTTATATAAATTCCATTATATATGTTTGACTTAATTAGCTATTATGTTTCTCTAACTCTTTAAATGTTGAATGTATAACTAATTCTAATTTCTGTTTTCCTATCTTTAAACTATATTAATTTGATCTTTTAAATTGTCCACTGTTCTGTCACACAGGAAATAAAAATAAATTTTGTACGGAAAATAGGGATCTATGTACATCAAATCGTCTTTAAGTTAACTGGCAGAAGAATTATTGTGAACTTTTAAAAGGTAAGCTTATACTTTAATTCAATACTTAAATGCTGCGATCAATTTTTAGTTCATTTGGAGTTTATTGATGACTATCACATTTACTCCTTCTTAACTATTGTAATAATGTCCAAAGCAAGAATCTTTCACAGGAGCTAGCTTAAATGCCGGCCGTTATGCAACTGTGTCAAGTCCAAAGTGCCTCTCTCCGTTGAAAAAGAATGGGAAAAACACAACTATCTCAGCCATGAGATAGATTTTATGCCGTTCTAAGCAAGCGTCCAAATGAGTAAATCGTCTTTTCAACACGAGTTTGTAGGCAGAAATCTGGATTTTATACTTCATCGAGATTAAGATTTGATAAACATGCATTAATATGAAAATTATTGACGGCGCCAGTTGAATTATGCCGGCTTGGAATGATAAGTGACATTTGAAATTGTTATCAGCTCGATAGAGAGAAAAAAAAGTTGCAATAGACAGATAAAATTCGAGAGAGAAACATATGCATGCATGCGCGCGCCTACACACGCACACACACACATATATATATATATATATATATATATATATATATATATATTGGGTGTCGAATCCATTACATTCACTTATATGATAATACCCTTGGGAAATGTATTAATCATCTTTTTCTCCCTATGGACAAATAGCAGGACAGACTGGGTTCTATAGCCTTGGATGGCAACTGGTCTAGGAGAAGGACAACTCTGAATTCAAAACCTGCGGAGGGTCGTTTGGGGACCTTGTGCCACTTAACTCTGAATTCGGCCCTTCAAAAAGTGTGGTTGGCTCTGCACAAATCCTTCACCACTACAGTCAAATCCTATGTGCTGGTGTCTGGGCTGTCGGTTCCTAGGAACTGAGATACCTGACCCACATACGTCCAATACGACGGGAGAATCCACCGTATATTGGGTGTATCAAAAATACTTTTAAGAGCGGTTTCACCAAATACAAAAGTCCATATAAACATATGTCCGAAAATCCTTCTTTTTGAGTGATTACGTATAAAGAAAGTTTACAGTAGAATCAGGAACCCACCCCAAAGTTTTTTTTAAATGCACTGTTGGATTGTATCTTGGATTGTACATTTATAAGTGTCTACCGTAAACTTTAAATTTAATAACTCAAAAGCGAATGATTTGCGGACTTAGTTTATATGAAGTTTCGTTTTTGTTTGCTGTGAGGAAAACCGCCCCGTTTATAAAAGTATTTTTGATACACCATATATATATATATATATATATATATATATATATGTGAGAAGGACATCCCAAAAGTGAATGCATTATTCAAAATGAACAGGTAGTCCGCAAGTCTAGTGTTATCGCAATTTACCATACTAAAGCATAGGGCTATATGAAGCAAGACTTCTTCTTGTCATCCATTAGAAATCGTTTTTCAGGCTCTGGAATGTCTACAACTGATAGAGAAAGTGAGCGTCTAAATTTGATAGAAAAACAATACCGGTACACATGACCCAAGTCAGCATTAACTTCTCGAGGCACTCAATGTAGGCCTCCGTGTTGAGTTTGACACCCTGTGGTAAGTTGAATGTAGGCGAAACGTCACCATCACAAGTGATCACTCCAAGCACTTTCGTAATCACCAGTGGACACATCCAACTGTTTTCGAATCCTCTGTACTGTCCCGAGATTGAGACACTAACACTGCGCGATATTTGTATTGGAGCTTCCGGTGCAAATGCCAAGCAGTACAGAATACCGTTGCTAAAACATCTGGTGGATTGATTTTCGTCATGGTTCTCTTTTTTCTCACAGACGTCGGTCAACTGATCCTACTATATTCTACAGTCGACAAAATCAAAGACAAACCAGGCATGTGCGAGAAATTGAAAATATAAAATGGTGACAATTTATCCATCTCACCCTGCGTGTGTGTGTGTGTGTGTATATATATATATATATATATATATATATATATATATATATATAAATTAAGTTATAAGGAACTTGGTAAACCGAATTGGTAAATCCAAAAAGGATGAAATCCTGAGAGCTCAATGTGAGGAGAGAGCTAATATGTAATGAAAAACAAACCACTTTAAGGTACCATTACGATAATTTATTTCACCTAAATCCTTTTTTAAGGATTCAGGATCATCAGGTAAAACTTCCAACAACGAATTGAGAGGAAAAATGGGATTAGAAATTGGTGGGTAGTGTAATTTTTGTAATTTAATAGAGGTAGTTAAACAGACAATATAAAGTATAGGGAGGGGTTAATTTTATATCTCTCTTAAGTATGTTTTATATTGGGGTAGGAGGAGTGACAGAACCTTGACCTCTTTAGATGGTTAACAAAACGGAAATGAAATATAGAAAATGTATACAAGTGAATCTTATGGTAAAGAGAGAGATAGGGTGGGTAGGAGAGATGGAGTTGTTATAATTTTGTTTTAACAAAATTATGTAAAAGATAGCTTACAATGTTTGATATAAAATTTGATGTCTGAAAAAAATTTTGTTATTAACTTAAATCTTTAATTTTTTAAGTAAATAGTTTCGGGACTAAATATAACTATTATTGTAATAAACATATTTATCTAGGACATAAAGAAATATTTCAAATTTTAATAGTTTATTTACCCGACTAATTGTATTTCCACAATATATAAAGAAAAAACAGTAACAATAACATCTATTTTAATATTTAAAATTAATTTATGAATGTAATTTTTATTTATTATATTGGTAAACTAAATTAAAGATTAGGTTTCATTATTTAATAGTATTTGAGAGTAATATTAATTTTCGTTTATTCATATATGTCTCACAAATGTATTCATGTGAATCCCTACATACATACGATAATTAACAAGACCAAAAACACATAGAAACACATGAGATAATTTACACAAAAATTTATTTATCTTCGTACATAAACAATATATACATTTTACAATCTTCATCTATATTTTAATATTTGAAATATATATAGATTTTAGTATGATTCCATAGTTAAATTTTAATTTTAGGTGATTTCGGAAGTGTCTCATTTTAAAGGAATTTAGCTAATATTATTACTATTATTAACAGTTAAAGAATGGTATATTTAAATTTAATTTATCAATTTAGAAATGAAACTCCCTTCAGAAGAAAACAAAATTTAAATTATAGAATATTACAAGAGAAGGATATTACAAATTAAGAATAGTAAATTTAAAATGTCATTAGAAAGACCCAATATTTCATTTAAAATCAATTCATGCACGTATGCACATATATACATACACACACACACACATACATATATATATATACATATATACATACACACACACACATATACATCTATATATATATACATATATATACACATATACATACATATGCAATTCATATATCTATATACAAATCTATATATCAAAAAATTTATCTAACCATTTAATCATCTCTATATATATACATATATATAGACATACTCATATACACATACACACCCTTAAATACATATACATTCATATATAAGCACAAAACACCCACATACAAAAAAGATATAAAAAGAATATATATATATATATATATATATACACACATACCACCATACATACACACAATTATATATATATAAAGAAATTTTCTACAATTATTCACACATGCATGTATATGTATTTATATTACATTGTTATACACCCATTTACATACATATACATATATATATTTTCCAAATATTAATTCTAAGGTAATTACGTCTATATACATATATAGATTACAAGTAGTTAAATCTATAAAAATACACATATTTAAGTACATGTACACACACATATATCCGTACATATACATACAGTATACATATACATACAAAACAAACATAAAAACATTTATACATATACATCCACATCCATGCGGCATACACGTTAAAAAAAATTGTCAGTATTCAAACATGCCTCATACTAGTATATTTATACTCACACATGTGTATATCTATTTATACATATATATCCATATTACCATACATATGTGTCCACAATATAAATACATAGTTACACTTATCTATAATGTTCATATATATATATACATATCTAAATAAGTTCACATATAAAAATTTTAAGTTCAACAACACATATATCAAAGAGCACAGTGTCAGTATTTTCATATATTCATTAAAAACAATTTATATTTTCTATTTATATATCTAAACATACTTTGTTAAAATGAGGTGATTTTTATGCCTACATTTACAAATCAACTCATTATGTCTGTTCAATAGTATGTCCGGATCCTTATGTTTTATTATTAGTATTTTTTCCATAATGCACAAATTGCATCTGTCTCTGAAATTAATCGGAGTTTTGGCTATTGAGACGATTTTCGATTTTATTTGTGTGGTTAATTTGTTTTCCAATAACTCCCAATAGTGCTTTGAAAGTGCAGTTTGGTGTTTTTTTTTTATTCATTATAAAAGGATTGGCGATGGTTGTAAAATCGTTGTTTCCAACTTCCCGCCGAAATTCCTATGTAGATCTTCTTATGTTCAATATTTTCTTTGGGGAAAATCGTAGCTTCGTATACTATGTTTTTGGACAAACATACTCCTTCTACTGTACAGACAGATCCTTCCCTGCAGTTACAGGTAGATTTGGTCTTTGGGCTTGTATTAGGATCTTTTTGAAGTTGATTATGAAATTCATTTAAAATTTTACTATTATGGGAGCTAATAATTTTTTCCATGTTGTTCATGCAGGAATAACTAATTTTTAAATTCATTCTATTGAACAACTTTTTTAATAGCTTATCTTTTTTAAAATGTTTATCTATTAGTTTAAGAAAATATTTTCCTATATTAATGTTCGACAGCTTACAGAAGGGTGGGTTGAACCATATCATTTTCCTATTTCTATTTCTAGATTTAGAAGACGTACCGCTAGTAGATTTATCTATATAAGTGAGTGTTTGTTTGAATTTGCTTTTTAATAGGGCTTGATTGTATGTTGATTTATTTTGATCAAATATACTTTTACTAGAGGATAGTTTATTTATTCTAGTATTTACAGTGTTAGGGATCTGTTTTATAATTGCTATAGGGTGGTTTGAGTCGATATTTATGTATATGGGCGATTGGTTCTCCTTTTGGAAAGGTTTATAAGTGTTATTTTCAAGATCAAATGTTACGTCTAGAAAATTTACTATTTTCACGTTAGATGATATTTCTATTTTAAAACCTATATATTTGAAAGCCTTAATTATTTTCTTCTGGAGTTGGGATGTAAGAGGTCCATTAGAGTTAGGTATAATAATGAGACCATAATTAAGAAAAATAAGAAAATAATTATTTATTATTTAATAATTAATAATAATTAATTATTTTCTTATTTTTCTTAGAAAATAATTATTTATTATTTAATAATTAATAATAATTAATATATGTGTTGTTGAACTTAAAATTTTTATATGTGAACTTATTTAGATATATATATATATATATGAACATTATAGATAAGTGTAACTATGTATTTATATTGTGGACACATATGTATGGTAGTATGGATATATATGTATAAATAGATATACACATGTGGGAGTATAAATATACTAGTATGAGGCATGTTTGAATACTGACAATTTTTTTTTAGCGTGTATGCCGCATAGGTGTGGATGTATATGTATAAATGTTTTTATGTTTGTTTTGTATGTATATGTATATTGTATGTATATGTACGGATATATGTGTGTGTACATGTACTTAAATATGTGTATTTTTATAGATTTAACTACTTGTAATCTATATATGTATATAGACGTAATTACCTTAGAATTAATATTTGGAAAATATATATATGTATATGTATGTAAATGGGTGTATAACAATGTAATATAAATACATATACATGCATGTGTGAATAATTGTAGAAAATTTCTTTATATATATATATATAATTGTGTGTATGTATGGTGGTATGTGTATATATACATATATATATATATATATATATATATATATATATATATATATATATATATATATATATATATATATATATATATATATATTCTTTTTATATCTTTTTTGTATGTGGGTGTTTTGTGCTTATATATGAATGTATATGTATTTAAGGGTGTGTATGTGTATATGTGTATGTCTATATATATGTATATATATATAGATGATTAAATGGTTAGATACATTTTTTGATATATAGATTTGTATATAGATACATGAATTGTATATGTATGTATATGTGTATATATATATCTATATATATATATAGATGTATATGTGTGTGTGTATGTATATATATATATATATATGTATGTTTGTGTGTGTGTGTGTATGTATATATGTGCATACGTGCATGAATTGATTTTAAATGAAATATTGGGTCTTTCTAATGACATTTTAAATTTACTATTCTTAATTTGTAATATCCTTTTCTTGTAATATTCTATAATTTAAATTTTGTTATCTTCTGAATGGAGTTTCATTTCTAAATTGATAAATTAAATTTAAATATACCATTCTTTAACTATTAATAATAGTATTAATATTAGCTAAATTCCTTTAAAATGAGACACTTCCGAAATCACCTAAAATTAAATTTTAAATATGGAATCAAACTAAAATCTATATATATTTCAAATATTAAAATATAGATGAAGATTGTAAAATGTATATATAGTTTATGTACGAGGATAAATTAATTTTTGTGTAAATTATCTCATGTGTTTCTGTATGTAGCGATTCACATGAATACATTTGTGAGACATATATGAATAAATGAAAATTAATATTACCATCAAATACTATTAAATAATGAAACCTAATCTTTAATTTAGTTTACCAATATAATAAATAAAAATTACATTCATAAATTAATTTTAAATATTAAAATAGATGTTATTGTTACTGTTTTTTCTTTATATATTTTGGAAATACAATTAGTCGGGTAAATAAACTATTAAAATTTGAAATATTTCTTTATGTTCTAGATAAATATGTTTATTACAATAATAGTTATATTTAGTCCCGAAACTATTTACTTAAAAAATTAAAGATTTAAGTTAATAACAAAATTTTTTTCAGACATCGAATTTTCTATCAAACATTGTAAGCTATCTTTTATATAATTTTGTTAAAACAAAATTATAACAACTCCATCTCTCCTTCCCCCCCTATCTCTCTCTTTACCATAAGACTCACTTGTATACATTTTCTACATTTCATTTCCGTTTTGTTAACCATCTAAATAGGTCAAGGTTCTGTCACTCCTCCTACTCCAATATAAAACATACTTAAGAGAGATATAAAATTAACCCCTCCCTATACTTTATATTGTCTGTTTAACTACCACTCTCAATCCCCTCTATTAAATTACAAAAATTACACTACCCACCAATTTCTAATCCCATTTTTCCTCCCAATTCGTTGTTGGAAGATTTACCTGATGATCCTGAATCCTTAAAAAAGGATTTAGGTGACATAAATTATCGTAATGGTACCTTAAAGTGGTTTGTTTTTCATTACATATATATATATATATATATATATATATATATATATATATATATATATGTGTGTGTGTGTGTGTGTTTGAAAAGTGTGTGTATATAAATATAAACATAAATAGATATATATGTGTGTGTGTGTGTAATATATATATATATATATATATATATATATATATATACAATATATTATATATATCATTATTTATATATTATATGCGCGTTACTTATTAGAAAGCGCACAATATCAGAGATAGAGCTAGCATATTTCGTAGGATTGATGTGAGTTTGTGACCCTGGCTTTCATCCTTTTGCGATCGTCGTGCTATTGTCTGACGATCGCAAAAGCGTGAAACCCAAGGTCACAAACTCACCTCAATCCAACTATATATATATATATATATATATATATATATATATATATATATATATATATATATATATATATATATAGCGGGAGAGAGAATGAATTAATACAAGTAAAATTTCTGTCACTTAGCTGATTGATGTTACCTTCAGCATTCCGACCCCAGAATTTCGTAGACGGACCCAGCGGGAATCCCTCGTCAAGCAGTATCAGCAATTGACTAATTGTACACTCAATTATTTTTCTTTTCATATGCACTTTTCATTCGTGCAAGTTTTATTTTCATAGTGCTTGTTTGCGTTCCCGCGCGTGTGCCAATTGCTCGTATACGTATATATATATATATATATATATATATATATATATATATATATATAGATAGATAGATAGATAGATAGATAGATAGATATACAGAGATATGTTTGTGTGAGTATATATATATATATATATATATATATATACATATATATATATGTATATGTGAGTATATATATATATATATTCATATATATATATATATATATATATATATATATTTATATATATATATATATATATATATATATATATATTAGTATATGCGTATTTCTATGGGTCTCAAGGCTAATTAATGACAGCCTACTTACAAGCAGCGATAATTGAGTTTAAATTCCAATTCTGTAATTCCTGGAGGAATTGTTTTTTGTCCAATCAATTTCGACAACTTAACACACTCTAAAATAGACGCCATTTTATCTAACACCCCGTTCTTTCCCGCCTCTAACCTTGTTGACTCGACGTTGCGCTTCTCAGAAAGCCCAACTCTGAATCTGGTTACGTCTCTGGCGGCCAAACATTACGCCAAATTCATAATTAAAAATAGAAAAAAATATAGTTAAGTACTACGTATAATTAGTCATTAATATTTCGCCTTTAAAGTAATAATGTTAGACCAACATTAATTCTTCACTTTTCTAGACTTTCTTTTGTCATTTTTCATTCTACTTTTTTTTATTATTTTTTCATGTATTACTTTTCTGCATTTTTTTTTTTTTGCATTTTTTAAAACTGAATTCTCCTCTGTTTAATATTTATTGTTTTTGCTTTATTTTTTTCCTCCGCATACTACATTTTTGTTCTCTCGTCTTTATTTCTTCCTCATTTCATTTTCTTTCCTTTCTATTCTTTTCATTACATTTTAATATAGTCCTTGTCTATTATATTTTTCTCTTCTTTCGTCTCCTCGTCTTTTTTCCTCCTTCTTTTTTAGAGCATTCCACCACCAACTTCGTCTATCTTTCTTTTTTACCTTTAATCATTCTTTTCCTTTCGGCTTCATTTTTTTACTTTTACTTTTACTATAACTTTTCTAAGCTATAAAGAGTGCTGTGAATGGGATCACGTCTTGGAGCGAAGGTAAACATATAATTATCTTCAGTCTCTTACATTTTTTATCATTTCTGACCCCCAAGCAAAACGATACAGCCACTATGATGTAAATGATCACTGGGAATGAAAGAAGCTGAGAAAACCTTATTGAGAAGAAAGGACAATAAAAAAGAGGTATCATGGAAGCAGAAAGGAGGATTGACGTTTCATTTAAATTTTTGAATATTGTAGCCGAGAAGGAAATCTGAAGACAGTTCTAGTTAATTATGAGAGAAGAATCTGTTAGAATGGAACTTATCGTTACATCTATCAATTTTCAGCAGTAAAATTATGAGAACTAACTGCCACTCTAGTCGATTAATTCCATGATGTTGAGGTATCAGAAATGTTAACAGGAAAATTACTATGAAAATATTTATAGAAAAAACACATTAAAAGTACGTTAGAAAGTTGGGACAGTGATTCAAACAGATAATATTACAGGTTTTTCTTTGGATTTTTTCAAGAATCTCTGGTTACATAGTAAAAGCACCAGACCAGATATGTCAGCATTATTTAATTCAAGGTCGAATAGTAGACTAATAAAGGTGCAAGACAGATTCTGTGGTGAAAAAATTGTCTGGCACGAATCAGGGGACCAACTCCCCTAGCAACAGACCTTGCATATGTTTCGATATAATGATTCCAATTCGTTTGAACTTGTAATAAACTACCTCTGGTAATTAGCGGCGTGTTTCGATATGAGTCAAATCAATGAGCAAATCAATTTCGCTAGAACATTATTAATGTAATGAATTTGACCCACATATGGCGTTGGACGTTTGAAGCTTTTCATCACATGAAGTTTCTTTTTGCTTTCTATAAGTGTGGCCCCGATGTCAACTTCCAGGAGATGGACTCATTTCTCTGTCTAGGGAAAACGTTTTCAGCTGATATGAAGTAGAAAGATTATATTGAATCGATTCTTTTTCTTTTTATGTGCCCTTTCAGGACGTAGGCGATCATAGCTCTCCACCTCCTTCTATCCCTTGTAGCTTTCAACAACTTCCTTCCCTCTACTTCCTCCCCCAGGCCACGTTTTGTCATCCACTTGCTTAAGCTCGCCAGGTATGTCACGCGTTATTGTTCCCTTGTCTGACTTTTCCTCTATTCGACCCGTAAGTATCAGATTCTCCAGGTCCTCCTTCCTCATTATGTGTCGCAGAAATTTCAGCTCCCTCTTTCTGGTGTTAACTATAAGCCTCCACCTTGTTTGAAACATCTCTAAGACCTTATCGTTGCCCACACGCTTGGTCCATGATATACTTAGCATCCTTCTGTAAAATCACATCTTTGTCACCTCGAGTCTCTTCTTCATCTTTGAGGAATTGTTCAACCTTCGCTTCCTTAAAAAAGGACAGATGTCACGTAGCAGTTCAGTATTCTTTTTTTTTTTTGTTACCAAAGATATCCTGCTGTCTCGCAATACCCTGCCCAGCTTTTGGAATGTGTCCTTAGCCATCCCAACGCTTGATTCTAGTGTACCCGATTTGTAAATCGCATTTCGGACTCATCCTTTTACTGATGACCATGCATTCTGTTTTCTTGTAGTTTATGCTTAGTCCTTTCTTCACACTCTCCGTCGCTACCTCCTCTAGAAGATTTTGTAATTACTTTTCCGTCTCTGCTTTTAGTACTGTGTCATCTGCGCATCTTATGTTGTTAATATTATGGCCGCCAATGCTAAATCCCGGTAGGTTTTCCAATTCTCTCAGAATTGCCTCCCTGTATAGGTTGAACAGGTCGAGTGAGAAGACGCCTCCTTGCCTTACGCCTCTTTCTGTTTTTGTATATTCACTAAACTCCTTCCCTATGCGCATGCATGCTGTTTGCTGCCCGTATAGGTTCTTGATTATTCTGATATCTTCCTCGAATATATTTAAAGTTGCTGAGCAGTTCCAGAAGATCCTTGTGGCGTACTTTGTCGAAGGCCCTTGCGTAATCTATGAAACATACTAGGCCTATTGCTAGAAAATCGGTTCACTGTCATGCTAGACATTTTTTTCTCCCCAGAATATATCTTACACAGTTATAAGTCGACCAATCTTCCATGCGCTGAATGTTACTGTCGCCTCTGGTATGGTGCTTCAGTTGTGAATTTATATTGATTTATTGTTTCTACGGCTTATCTAACTTTTTGCAGGTTATTTAAAGCCATAAAGGATTTTTAGATTGTAAGAATATTCTTTACAATAGTAATTTTATGATACAAGTTCCCACTAATT
>OZ010583.1:36079137-36089137 GCA_963932145.1 Acanthosepion lycidas | reverse complement strand
TTACATGGGTTGCGCATGATATACGTCCGGGTCAAGGGCCAAAAATGTTCTTTTTTCGCGGCCACTCTGAAAAAGATTTCATAGTTCTTTAAAAATTAAATTCAGTTCAATGGTGTGGGAAGTTGCTGCTTCAAAATTTAAGTCATCGGTACGTGTTTTTCTTATCTCTTGACCATGAACTGGTGGAACTCAGATACACAACGGCGCATATCAAAACCATAGTACTACTATGTGTTAGATGATTTCGGACAGTTATTGTACAGAAATGCTGATAATCAACATTTGTTGATGTAAGTCAACTCTGAAAAAGAAATCGCCAACCCAAGTTCGAATTTCGGTTGAGTACGTTACTCACAGTTTCGGCTAAAATAACCATGGGGACGTACGAATCCATTTCCCTTTTTTACCCAGCCATTAGGTAAATAACAGGATAGACTGGGATATCTTTCCTCAAGGTTACAACTAGTCTAGGAGAATAAAAACTGAATTCAAAAACCTTGGGATCTCTCATTGCTACCTTGCCTTAGACACACCACCGATGCTACGATTGCAGTACATCTGGTATCCCTACAATTCTAATAGCTTTTGAAGTTCGTGTCGTGATTGTGTTGACAGGGGTTTTCAATTCAGAATGATCTTTCTTATAGACAGGTTGGCAACCAAAGCTAAAAGAAATCTCTCCTATCTCACGGATTTATACCTGTCCCAGGTTATCAGTTAGGACCGGGGAGTGAATGCAACCACTTCGACCGCTGTCGATTCTTCACTTCGTGCAGGTAACCAGTAAGCTACACGCACTTTCAAAGGATTAAAGCGGCTTAACAATATTCATCTACTGAAAATAGAAATCACATACAAAAGCTATTAAGCTATGACCAAAAGCCTTTCTAAAAATATTAAAAACACACAAATACATAAAATAAACATGCGAATTCTTAAAGTACGGAAAAAAACATTTAAAACACATAAAACACGCAAAGAAAAAATATAAAAGAAACATAAAACTCGGTACAAAAGAAAAATGCATAAAATCAGTAAGCACACCATATGTGGTTTAATGTTTAAGTCACATTGCTCGCTGACACCATCAACATTCTAAAACTATCTGCATTGCCTAATAAAATCGTTTATTCTGAGGGACGTATCAATTCCTGGAATGTGGTACGTATAGTTCTGATGAATAAGAATTTATTTCCGGAGTGTTGTGTTTGTTTTCAGCATACAGTGGTAGGGGCCGTATCGGTCGGTAGACAGGGTTTCTTATGTGCTTACATAACTGCAAACATAAGACTATCTAATTGATCTTTATTGAGATCGCGCCGTTACACATTACGTATGCACACTGATTTACGGGAGGTCAAGTGTCACTTTCCGAAGAAGAGGTCAAACGGCTAAATTTCCAGTAGATTTTGGGGAGATGCAAGCTACTACTTTTCGAACGCGGAATAATTCTTCTTCTTCTTCTTCTTCTTCTTCTTCTTCTTCTAATACTACTACTACTACTACTACTACTTTGTGTCATATCTCTTCAGCATGTGTACGATCATGGCTCTCCACATTTCCTATTCTTTCCAGCTCTAATCAATGCTTGTCGTATTACTAACTTTTATACTCACTATTCTGCGTCTATCCGTTAAGTTGGTTATTCTTTGTTTTCCTCTGCATTTCTTGCCTGCATTATTTACTGTGAGTATCTAATTCTCCAAGCCATCTCTCCTCGTTATATGTGTCCAGAATTTTCAGTTATCCTCGATTCCAATTCAAAGTGCCGTTTTTGTTATCATTTTCCGTAAAACTTTTTTGATACGCACATGTTCTGTCAATGGTATTCTCAGTATCCTTCTGTAGAAATATACTTCTACTTACTCACATGAACTGTAAGAAAAAATTGTCCACATTCATTACTATATTGAACAGTTGATAAGACATATCAGTTTAGCCCTACAATTATTGTTTTTAACACCATTTTCTTGTTTGATTAGGAATATATTGGATTGGCAATTCTGTAACATAATCACACATGGATGGTGATACAGTTTCTTTTTTATATGAGAAAATAATTTTGGGGTTTAGTAAAGTAATTGATAAAACAGCATTGCATTCTAAAATCAATATTTTAAAATCTTGTGTCTTCCTGACGGAAGCTACCATGTCTCTCCATATGGCCCTTTTCTTTATTATCTGTGAATTATCATGACTTCTTGGAAAGGATAGTGTAGTGATTTCCCGTTTTCTTTTCTACGATATTTTAATTGAAAATTGTCCTTCCCTCTGCGATGCCGTCACGTAAAGAGAGATAACTCAGTATTACGTGGGGAGAAGATGTGCTTTCATGTCTTCAAAAAATATCAATGCGAATGCTAACGAAACAGACTAGAACGGAACTCGAAATCGGTTCACCGGTTAGACTTTCGGCACTGATAGCATCGTAACGTTAATCGTCTTACTTTTTTGATGCAATCTTCTTTTATCTTCTATTTCTTCAGCATGTCGGCGATCGTGGCTTCCTAGCATATGAGGCTCTTAGTACCGTTTGTACTTTTCAACATCACTCCCATACCCTACACTATCATTCATTTGAACAAGCACATCAGACAGGTTACTCACTAATTCTCGTCGTCCATTTTGCCTACAATATATCCTTTGTGTGTCAAATTCTTAAATCTCACATTCCTCATTTTGTGTTCTAGAAATTTCTAAGGTTCATTCTTATTCTAAGGCAAGGAAGCAATAAGAGACCCCAAGGTTTTTGAATTCAGTTTTTATTCTCCTAGACTAGTTGTAACCTTGAGAAAAGATATCCCAGTCAGTCCTACTATTTACCTAATGGCTGGGTAAAAAGAGAGATGGATTCGTACGTTCCCCATGGTTACTTTAGCAGAAACTGTCAGTAATGAACTCAACCGAATTTCGAACATGGGTTGGCGATTTCTTTTTCAGAGTTGCCTTACATAAACAAATGTTGATTATCGGCATTTCTGTACAATAACTGTTCGAAATCATCTAACACGTAGTCGTACTATATTCGATATGTGCCGCTGTGTATCTGAGTTCCATCACTTCATGGTCAAGAGATAAGAAAAACACGTACCGATGACTTAAATCTTGAACCCCTACCATTGCACTAAATTTAATTTTTAAAGAACTCTGAAGTCTTTTTCACAGTGGCCGCGAAAAAAGAGCAATTTTGGGCCTTGACCTGAATGCATATCATGCGCAACCCATGTAAAACCGTTTCATATTCCAACCGGGCTGTAATATGCTCAGTGTAACAGAAAAATTGTCCAAATCGTGTAACAACATAGGATAAATGTCCATCCCACAAAATGTTTAATATCTAAAAATTCACTAAAATAACTGACTTTTATTTTTTCGATTTTTCTTAAACTTTCTTTGTTAGTCACGTGTTCTGTACATGTTATTCTGATGTTTTTCCGAGAAAAAATTGAAATTTTAAAAAAGTAGCCCTCAATGCTTTCAAAATTTAACACGAATCTAAAATACGAAATATATTTCTTATTTATTTGTATATTTTTACTGTTTTTATAGACTGCACTGCAACAAATCTAATATTTCTTTTTCTTTATTTATTTTCAATTTTATTTATTGATTGTTCACTAATACAAGAACCACTCAAGGTAGAGGGTTACTGTGTGAGATTGTTGTAAGTGTGGATGAATGAGGATTCAAGAAATGCATATCATATGTACGTGTCGGATATATATTGATTGACTCTGGGCTTGAAGATATCAGCATTGTCGTTGTCAGGGAACCACCCCCTAGGGAGTCTGTTGCAGAAAGCAACTGTTCTGGGAAAGAACCTGTCTGAGTGGAACGTGCTCCTTATCAAAAGGTCAAAAAAGGAATGGGTATGGTTTGACACTGGCATGGCAGATCATAGCTGTGAAGGTCTGAACTGGTGAAACTAAGAAATGTAACTCGTCCTAACATCTGTCATAGTAATATTGATTAAGTAGTGGGATGTAGCTTCGAATGTGTGTGAAGTTGTTCATTGGTGGAGAATAATACCTCACCTACGAGGCAGATAAAGGGCTTTTGAATTCTGTCAAGGCTGGATGGTAAAGCAAGGGCAGCATCAGACCAGTTATGGCAGCAATACTGTATTTGTCTGATCATGAAGAGAAAACAAAAATAGTGTCCAATGGACAGAAAGAATTTGAAGAAGGCAAAATGTACCCAATGGAGAGAAAGAACAGAATGTCAAGGAGCGTGTGTTTGAGTTTGAAGAATGAAAAGTCAGAAAGTAAAGAAAGTACAAGAATTCCCCGAAATTATATATATATATATATATATATATATATATATATATATATATATATATATTGTTATGGGATCTTACCAATAATAATAATAGTGGACTATTCCATACTTAATAAATACTGCGCCTCAGGAGTAGGCAGGAGTCAGTCAGTCAGTCAGTCGACTGTTCGGTTGAACTCTCTGCCTTCGGGCGGAGAGGAACCCGAACGAGGTTACGCCGAAGGGCGGAGTCTCGTTCGGGGAGGTAAACCGGCCCTGAACCCGTTTATACGGGTTCAATGGGCATATTTTGGGCCGAGCCCACGGGCTCGGAAAACCCACAATAAATAACCAACCTTGTGTCACATGTTGCCCCAGTGGGGTGTGGGGGGACTGAATATCGTCAGTCAGTCAGTAGTTCAAGTCAGTCAGTAGTTCAAATCAAGTTAAGAGTCGAGTCAGAGGCAGTCCGAAACAGAGTCGCGTTCAGACAATTACTGCAAGACATTGGAATAGTGATACTGGTCGAGACGACACTTTTCACTCTACTAAACCTGATTGTCCATACTAACACTTCTACTTCTCTGTATATATTCCTGTTTGCAATATATCTGTGTTATTCCATATTTCGCGTTTTTCTTTATTGATCTACCTTGGACTATCACCGTGGTACAAGGAACCGAAGCATAACACACACACACACACACACACACACACACACACACACACACACACACACATATATATATATATATATATATATATATATATATATATATATAAGGGAAGTCAACACTTAGAGGCGATAAGCTGTTTCATGCTATATGCAATCGTCAGGCCACATCTAGCATGAAACAGCTTGTCGCCTCTAAGTGTTGACTTCAATGTTCACTTTTATATTTACACACGCTCTATCTCTGATATTGAGCACTTTATCCCATAAATATAGCACACTTTAAGAGTATATATATATATATATATATATATATATATATATATATATATATATATAATCATTTATTCGAAAATTATAACATAGAAATGTTATAAAATCACTAAAAAGTAGCCATTTTGTTTCAACACTTCTGGTGTCTTATCAATGATAGTGTTGAATGTAGAACTTTATGGGTATTTTTGTAGTGATTTTATAACATATTTATGTTATAATTTTCGAATAAATGATTATATTTGCTCTACTCTATATTGATCACTCTTTTAAGTATAATATTTCTTGGTTATTGGAATTTATTCCGTATACACCAATCCTATACTTGGGTATATACATACATACATACATATATATATATGTTTACATACACACGCACACACATATATATATATATAAATATATATATATATATTATATATATGTGTGTGTGTGTATATATATATATATATATATATATATATATATTTCATGTACTAATTTGTTTACATTTATATGACGATAATTTCGTATTATTGGGAAATATTGGGAAATATACGAAGCCTCCTCTCCTTGCGCACTATTCATAAGTCCCTTAAATGTGAATTTGAGATAAACCTTACACTTTACAACGAAATAGCTCTTGTATCCATTAGTAATGTTGAAATGTTATCAGCCCAAAATATACAGCTTCCAAAATAGTAACCAGATTAAACTCCAAATCAAACAAAGATATAGTTTCATGCTTTTCATTCTCTTTTCCATTTTTTTTTTCATTTGTTATCTCCTTTTTCCTTATTTTCAAGCCTTCCTACTGAATACGTGCGTCTATGTACATGAACATAATATACGTATATTTTCTTATTGACTCACCCAATTGGACAGGAGTGTAATTCGGGGTATGATATCTTAGTATTCATCGAAGTTGTTCAATTACCATTCTTGCAAAAATCATTAAAGTACATTGAATATAAAAAGTAGTTGTTATATATATATATGTGTGTGAGTGTGTGTGTGTGTGTGTGAAAAGTGTGTGCGTGAAAAGTGTGTGTATATAAATATAAACATAACTATATATATATATATATATATATATATATATATATATATATATATATATATATATATTATATATATTATAATTTATATATTATATGCGCGGTACTTATTAGAAAGCGCTCAATATCAGAGATAGAGCTAACATATATGGTTGGATAGATGTGAGTTTGTGAACCTGTTTTTCACGCTTTTGCAATCGTCAGACAAACTCTTCCTGATATATATATATATATATATATATATATATATATATATATATATATATATATATATATATATATATTATTTTCTTTTTAAGAATATGATTCCATCCCGACAGAGAAAATTTCCATGTTCCAAAACTAATTTTATAAATTTAAGTTTCAAATTAAACTTAAAATCCATAGTCTCGTTACATTGTCAATCTTAACAATGGAACGAGACTACAGATTTGAAATTTAATTTTTATAATTAAATTTATAAATTTAGTTTCAGTTTTGAAACATGGAAATTTTCTTTGTCACGATGGAATCATATTTTGAGAAAGAAAATAATTATATTTTTCACTGCTGTTTGTATCCAGCACTGTTTTTTTTTAAGTAAAAATAACTGCTAAGAATAGCGGTTTATAAATCTTACTCTTCTTTCTTTACATATAAATGACTTGCTGTACTGCTTGGCATTCGCACCGTAAGCTGCAATACGAACATTTCTGAGTGTTTGGCTGTCAATCTGAGGACAGTGAAGAGGATTCGGAAAGAGTTGGATTAGACTAATGGTGATTACAAAAGTGTTTGCAGTGGTCAGTAGTGGCGGCGACATTATGCCTACATTCATCTTTCAATCGGGCTCAACACAAAGGCCTATACTGAGTGCCTTGAGGAGATAGTGCTGTACTTGATCAAGAGGGTGGCTGCTGGAAGACCCTATGTCTGACAACAGGAATTTGCACAATGCTACACAATCAAGAGAACCCAATCATGACTGTCAGACGATTTCTGCGACCGCATCCCCCTTACATCTGGCCACCTAACTTCCCAGACTGAATCCACTTGATTATTATGTGGGGCGCAGTTAAGCCAGGGACAAACAAAACAACTTGTAACCCCAAAGATGAATTGAAGGCAAGTATTATGGCAGTATTCATCAGCTTAAAAAAAGAAACAGTCCAGAAGAGTAGGAGGAGATTCCGGATTCGTTTGTAGGCCATCATTGAAGCGAATGGCGATTTTATTAAATAAATTGCTTTTTAATGTTTCAACATATTTTTGTGTAATTTTGTTAACTAATTATGATCTACAACCTGAACTATAAATCTTCTCTTCTCGATCTATGTTTTATCTTCATCCCTAAGTCTTGTAGCGCTACTCAGCTCTGCCCTCTTGGCAACTCCGATCATGTTGTAGTGTCTGTCAACATCTCCTTCAACTTCACCTCCTGCAAAGAACCTCCAACCACTAAAAAATCGTTCTGCTATGAACATGCAAACTGGGCCTCGTTCCGGGATTTCCTTTTGGTGTCCCCTGGGATATTGCCTTTACGCTCGCTGTTCATGAATGTACTTCCGAGGTATCCTCCAGGTTAAAGATGGAATCAAGGCTTTCATCCCCTCAAGGAAATATAAGGTCAATTCGCGCTCCTCCCATTGTTTTTCTGCTGCTTGCTCAGCTGCCATTGCCCATAGGAATCGCTTCTTCCACCTATATCGTAGCGACATGTCTGACTGCAATGGACGTCTCTTTGTCTCTGCCCGTAACGAGTGTAAGCGTGTTCCCAAAGAAGCAAATCAGTATTTCGGTCTCACATTGACTGCTGACCTGAGATGTAATTGGCTCTGATCTGGGATCTCGTCTGCAGTCGCTCTCTCACAGACGTACCGTCACCTCCCACTTTTTATAAATACTTTCACGGTAACTGCTCCGATGAGCTGCTTTCGCTGGTTCCCAGCCTTCATGAATTTAAGCTTTCAACTAGGCTGCCACCTCCCTCTCACCCTTTCAGTGTCTAAACTATTAAATGTAGCCGTCTCTTCTGCTCCAATAGCTTTATGTCGCGCACTTCTCGCCTGTGGAACTCCCACCCCTTTTCCTGTTTCCTGATTGCTATAATCTCTAACGATTCAAATGTAATGTCAATCGACGTCTCCAGATGCCTGGATCTAGCCCCTATCCTTCTCTTCATCCTTTCCTCTATCATTCCTCTTTGCTCTCGCTCCAACTCTCTGTAACCCTTGCGTACTAGAGGCTTCCCACCTTGTTTTGAGTGAAACGCTCCTATATATATATATATATATATATATATATATATATATATGAGATCTCAGTGCTATTTTCATTTTTTCGTCATTTAGACGGCAATCCATCGCACCCTATATATGTCTGTGTGTGTTTGTCTGTGTGTGTCTGTGAGTGTGTGTGTAAGGTATATGTAGGCAGTAAAATTCATTATTATTCGTACTCTACTTACATTATTCAGACCTTTGTTATTATTCGTATTTGTACTCGTGTCGGATACCTTGTAAAAGAACACCATGGCCAATGCAAATATATTATAATATTACATACTTGAAGCAATGACAATATTTTAAACTAGAAAATACGATAACCAACCACCCACCAAAAAATAAAGTAAATGAAATAAACGCAAAATGTAAACACATTAACAATATATATATATATATATATATATATATATATATATATATATATATATTATTTTATTTTAGATATTGAAACAAATAAACATGTCGAAATCGCTACACAATATCTTTCGTGTTTCGGTACTACGTTGTACTTCTTCAGACAGTATGGTAAATGTCTGGTAATTGAATTTTTTTTTAAATTTCAAAAGCAAAATGCTCCCTCTTTTTCGAAAGATAAGGGGAATTTTAGAAAACACATGGTCAGAATTAAAAATACACTTGTAGGTTTGTCTTGATCAACCAATTAAATGTTAGATTTACGCTAAATAGAAAATTAAGTTCAGAGGGTGCAGGTGGAGAAATTATTTTTTTCATGACATAATAAACCGGAACTTAGACAGGTCATCATTAACACTTACGGAAAACATGAAAGCAACAAATGTATTGTGATGGTAGGCAAATGTGACATGTTCAATATTTTAAAGGACGCTGACGGGAGGGGAAGGAGGATAATCAGACGTAAACTTAATTTCAACAGAAAAATTCCTTTTTTAAATTTTCAGATTCAGGAAGCTTCTTAAAGGAACCTGTGGATAAAATTAAAAATGTAGAACATAATATATAAGATAAAAATAATACTAACAAGACGGCAATACATAGCAATATTAAATCTAAATATAAAAAACATGATAATTACTTGTAAAGGATGAGCCATTATTTACTTATAAAATATGACCATAAGAAATGGGATTACCTAATTTAGAAAAAATAACTATATTCTAAAGTAAAAGATAAACAGTTTCGGCAGTTTACGGTTAATTCACTTCTTTAGTTAAGGAGAAATTTCTGTCGGCAAATCGGATAATTTCTAATTTTTCATGTAAGATTAAGAAACAAGGTTCATTTAAAAACTTACAGGCCTAGCATTTTTAGTATTTTCCATTTTATCGTAGGGGTTTTGTTAACTTCTTTTCAATTCCAAAATATTTAGAAAGGGACGTCATATTTTTGTGCACATTATTGGTGAAAAATAATACATGTTGATACCACTTAGTTTTAAAAGAATTCTTGGTACTCCCAATATAAATTGTTTCAATAGTAGAAATAGTGATTAGGTCAACAAGAATCAGTTTGAC
>OZ010583.1:36046637-36076637 GCA_963932145.1 Acanthosepion lycidas | reverse complement strand
ATTAAGCTTATAAGACAATATGAAAGGAACTTACTTAAAATAAATAGACAAAACTTATCTATATTATTTAATGAAACATGCATTAATATATATATATATATATATATATATATATATATAGGGTGTTAGATGAAAACATTTTATAAAATATAAATAGATAAATAATATATATAATTATATATACATAATATAAATATAAATGCACGCGCACATGCTCATATTGCCTATAATAAAGCATAAACTCTTCTTATTCTGGTAGCAATAATTCAATGTTGACTTATGAAAATATTTCAATTTCTAACAGAGAATGCTATTATCTATTATAATTGTCGTGTAATTTTGCGACACAGCTTGACACCGAATAGAAATTATATTATTTTTATATAGGAATTTTTAATCACATTTCATAATGCCTTACTCTATGATGAAAGATCTTTCTTTACAATTATTTCTCTCTAGCTTTTGAATATAAGCTACGAGTATTTTTCAAATAAGTTACCGAACGTAGTCACATGTGAAGTGTTGTTTGCTGTTTGTGTCACGTTTTCTTCTTAATATGTAGTAAGTTAATCTGCCAGAGTGCGTAAAAATTGTAACGCATCAGTTGCCTGACCTAAATCCTGTAGAAAATCTTTGCAAGGAGCTTAAAATTAGAGTTAATTAAAGGAATAGTAATAATTGAGCAATAACAAAGAGTTATTTGTAATAGACGAATGTTCAACGAAAACAACTGTAAACATCAATACAATTAACATGTTTTAAATGTTCCCCATTGCTATTTGTGTCTACAATGAAACTAATGATATCTGATACAAAATGCAAGGACAGCTACAGAATTTAGTGAAGGAAACCAAAGACTAAACATTAGTTGAAAGAAGACAGAATGTATGCTGACCTGAATCGAGCCGAGCTTCTCGGCTTGACGGTCGAACTCTCTGCCTCTGAGCAGAGAGGAACCCGGACGAGGAGGTTGATCAACCCAATCCCGTTTATACGGGTTCTACGGGCATTTTTTGACCGAGACTACGGGCTCGGGAATACCCACGTTAAAATCAGCCTTGTGCCACATGCAACCCTCGTGGTGGGGGTTAGATACCGAATGTATGCTGACCTGGGCATGACGATAAACTACATCCGACAGCAAGCCTTCTAATCAGGAGGTTGTGAGGAGCGTGTAACCACATTATAATTGCTGTTGTTCCCCGGTCTATCGGTAGCACCTTTTAGGGACCCAGCTATGGGCAAATAGTTAACCGTAAAATGGGGGTCAAAACAGATACATTGTTTTATAGCAAAAAAATACCAGCAATACATTTTCATATTAAAGAATTAACCAGCAATGTATTTTTTGTAAAAAAAAGGTACCAGTAACGATTTTAAAAAAATACCAGCAATACGTTACTAATGCACCCCCAAAATAAAATTTCGGCATTAAATGATCGATAAGAAGGTGATATATAGCTAAGCAAACATGGACAGTGTATCGTTGTGATCAAAAGGAACAATCCATAAGGCAAATTACAAATTAGGGATACCAAAATCAAGCAAGTTCAAGCATTTAAATATCTGGGAAGCATTTTAATAGGGGACGGGAAGTACGACATTGAAATCCGAAAGCACATCGAGATAGCGAAAGATACCTTCCAAAAGCTAAGCAAAGTATTAAGAAATATGAAAATCTCGTTAAATCCGAGAAAAGAGTAATTAAATGTTATGTAATACTGGTCCGGTTTATATGGCAGTGAATATTGGACAATCTACCCACAGTTGAAGAAAAGACTTGAGGCGACAGAATTGTGGTTCTACAGAAGGTAGCTTTTAATCTTTGTTTCGTTTTTTACGGTTTATCAACACTTTACAGGTTCTTTAAATTAAAAAAAAATATTTTGTGTTTACACTGGAAGAATTTCTTTTGGGATAATAGTGAGTTAGTGATACAAGTATTACTAATTAGCCCATATCCAGGGGTAGAAGAGATTTATTCATATTTTCCTCAAGGGTAGTTGCCCTTAAGTGAATATAACGAACCTAGCTCGATTAACAATTTCAAGCCATCCAAGCTTACAACACTTGATATTTCTAAATGATTACGCATCTAGGTTTTTACCAGGCTCAATATTGCTTAACTTTGGTGATCGTACGGGGAACGGTGTTTTCATGTGATGAGGATATCAACTAGAGAAATGCTGAGAATACCATGAACATGCGGAGAAGGAATGAAGTTTCGGAGAAAATGGAAACCAAACGGACACATGTACTTAACATTACTAGATAAAGTCAAAGGCAGATGAAAAAGAGGGCTTAGAAAACATGACACTCACAGGACATAATAAAGACAGGGGTGACAAAGGAAAGCAGCGCATAATCTACTTAACGAGGTTGTGTAGATGGTTAAGAGAAAAGGGGTTAGATATGACAGCAAAATGACAACATTTATTCGGAGCGACAAAGGACAGAAAATGATCACACACTTCCTGAAAAGAGCACGTTACATAGAAGCAAAAGAAGTGTAATAAAATTGGATATAATTTCTACGTTAATCTTCTTCCGAATTATTCTTAACCACTGTTTGCCATCATCTATATAGAAAAAGCGAATGTCAGTGTGTCACACTTTTTCAACTTTACTCCTAGAAGCCGTAGCCCAACATATCATACCATAGTGGAATCTGGCCCACTCCGTGAGCAAATTAAAAACATTCCGGGCCGGATCCAGACTTGTAATCCTGAAATTTTGGATTCCCCCGTTTTCATTACTGTCATTGTTTTCAGCAATATTTTACATGATTCTTTTGTACGATAGCAATTTTTTTAACTTAGAAATAAATTTGAGAATAATCGAAATTCATTGAGAAATCCAGCGAAATTCATTCATGGAATAAAAACAATTGTTTGCACGGAAAAATAGGATCTATGTACATCAAATTGTCTTTAAATTAAGTGATCGCAGAAGAATTATCGTTGAACTTTTAAAAGGTAAGTGTAAATATTAATGCAATACTTACATGCAGCGATTACTTCTGTAGTTTATTGTTGCCTATCGCATCTACTCCTCTCCTATTGTGATGAAGCCCCAATGAAGAGCCTTCCGCAGGAGCTTGCTTAAACGCCGCTAGATACGGTGGCTTTTAAACTAGTAGCCAATAAAGGGCATAGTATAAAATCATAAATACAATTTATTCACGCGTATCTACTTTCCCAATAGACTTGTTCATATACAAATAATTCGTTATTTACTGTGTTCATCTCAATAATGTTTTGCTTAATAAAGCTCATATATATATATATATATATATATATATATATATATATATATATATACATGTATGTGTGTGCGTGTGTGCGTCTGTAAAGAGACAATATGAATAAAGACAAAAGGAAAAGTTTTCTTTGTCGCGTTTCGTCATCTGATGGATTTTGTCAAGTCAAATGAAAGGATTTATTTTGCCACAAGTATTTATAAGCACGGAGGTACGGTAGAGTAATGGGATAGCGGCTCGGATTGAGGAATTGGTGAGCCAATTTCGAATTCCAATCGAATCCATTGTATTCACTTAAGTGCTAATACCGTTGAGAAAGGTATGAATCATCTTGTTCTCCCCCCCCCAGATATGGATAAATAGCAGGACAGACCGGATTGCCATCCAATTTGCCTTGATTGGCAACTCGTTTACCACAGAAAGAAATGGGAACATCCTGCGGGAAAATAATGTATCGAAACGTGTATAAATTTAAGTATACTTCAGTCTACCTGAATGTCAGCATAAGCTATGGAAGATGCTAAGTGCTAATTTTTTGTTTCATAAACGAAAGGAAGTAAATGTTGTTGCTTTCTATTATAATGTAATTGTAATTAATTTTCATTTGTAAATTTACATATTAATATATTTTAAATAATAGAAGTTTTTAATATAACGGTTTTCTTTTAATTTGTAATGTTTTAAGCAGTTTAAAGTATTAGGTTGGTGCAAAGATAATGTCGTTTTCTCTCATAGTAACATATGTGAGAAAACGACATTATTTTTGCACCAACCTAATAGGTTTTATAGTGCTGTACACTGGTGTGAAAAAGGAGTGTATATTTATATTTTGGTAAGATTTGACAGCGGTATTTGGATTTTCCGTTTAATTACGTTATTTTCTCTTATATTAATTGTAGTCATCTTTCAATCGAAGAAGTTTGGGTTGAACTTTTTTTCTCTATCTTTGATAAACTGTTATGTATAAAATTGTTTTTGTGATCGTAGATAATTATTTTTTTTATTAGAATACTCCATAGTTTACCTTGAGTAACAGTTAACATGAAGTATATTGATGAGCGTTAAAAATAAATTCACACGCACACACACACAGACATATACACACACACATATATATGTATATATATATATATATATTTGAAAAATTATTATATATAAATTATTATAATTATAATATTATAAATTATTATAATTATAAATTATATATATATATATATATATATATATATATATATATATATATATATATATATATATATATATATATATATATATATATGTATATATATTGAAAATTAGGTGATCAGTCGATCACGCTAACTTGGTTTCAACGTTTCGGTATTTTCGGGTGATACGGAAAAAATAATTTCTTAACGCTTTATTATTTGAAAATAGATAAATAAATGCACAATATGAAGTCTAATAGAAGGGGAGGAGAAAAGCAAGGTTATTGAAATTGTATCGAAGGTGGGAGGGGTGTATGAAATGTAGATATTTTGATCCTGGTTCAAACGAACTCAAAAGAAATATCTTGTGCGTCAGCATCATATATATATATATATATGTATATATATATGTGTGTGTGTGCGCGTGTGTGTGTGTGCGTGTGTGCGTGTGCATGCGTTTGCGTGCGTGTTTGATTTCCGAAACGGACGTTGGTTTTCCTTGGATGTTCCTCAAGACTACAGTTAATTATTTTACGCTTTTATAAAGGAATTCGTACGGATGCAGACAGTCCGAAATAAGTCCATTCCAATTTTTTTTGTTTTGAATTCATCCATGTTCTTGGAATCTTCTTGGAATCTTCTTGGATAATTTTCTGTTTCTTCTCCAGACACAAATTTCAATTTCTTCCTCTGGTTTCCTTCATTTTCTTTTTGTTCTTTACTTTTTAATTTTAGTTTTCTTGAAGTTTGTACTACGTGAAACATACTAATAATAGCCAAATAATATTATTTTATTAGGTATTAAAATGTACTTAAGGTATTAAAATATTTAAAATAGAGAACACTTGTTTGCAAGGCACAAGTCCACCGAAAGTGATGGATTACAGTGATTGTTGTAAGGGCGTAAGAAAGGGTGAAAAACAAATCACACATACATATATACCGAGTATAATTGTTCATTCCACAAAATATTAATATCTGAAAAAAAAAACCCCACTAAACTATTAGGTTGGTGCAAAAATAATGACGTAATAATGTCGTTTTTTGGCGTATTTTTAACGTCAAAAAACGACATTATTACGTCATTACGTAATAATTAAGTTTCTTTTTTCAGGTCTTCAGACAAGACGTTTAGACATCTTGACACTATTTGTCGTAAGAATAACTAAAAAAAAGCCTTTGCGATATTCCGCTAGAAAGAGAACAGGTTAAAATCGTTTTACGCCAGACCCACTGTCTTCCCAACTGAGCAATGGTGAGAGGGAAACGATCATTCAGGCGTTCAGTAATGGCACCAACATTCATACTCTGACTTCCACCTTCAAAATCCATTCCAGAACCATGAAGAGAACAGTGAAGAAGTTTAAAAAAGAGTAGAGAGAAAAATCAGACGGTCACAAAAACCAGAGGGATCATTATTTCAACTTAGAGTTAAAAGGATCAATTAGTAAAGATCCAACCCAATCAATAAGACGTTTCAGCTATGACAGTCCAAAGAGCAATGAAAAAAAAGCTTGAAAATGAAATTACACGTGAAACTTGTGAGGCATTTTGTTGCACAAGGACAGAAAGTTAGAAGGTTAGAGAGGGTGAAGATCATCTTGGATAAGTTGGAATATGATCCTGAAATATATATATATATATATATATATATATATATATATATATATATGCTTCTGATCCTAAGCTGTTTATTTAATTATGAACATATTTTCGTTTATGATTGATTTCATCACGATTCTTCTGTTAAGCTTGGAGAAAAATTAAACATTCTTTTTATTCAAAGTAGAGTCCAGTAGTCTTATAAAAACCACGGGGAATTCTAGGAAAATATCTTTAATCATTTCCAAGATACAAGCTTAATCGAACAATTAGGCAATGTTGCTGTTACACTCAGTATATGGAGTCACGGTGGAGTAATAAATAGCTGTTCGTTACATACAGTTTCGTGGAAATAACCTGGAATCCATCCCTTCTTCCTAAGCATGTGTAAATAGCAGGACAGACTGGGTCCTATAAGCTTTCATCTCTAAATTCAAAACGTGAGGAGGGTCTTTTCGTGGATCTTTTGACGCATTATGTGAACCAATTGTCTGTATCCGGTTCTTCCAAAAAAGGGTGGTTGCTTCTGCACAAGCCTTCACCACTATAATCGAATCATATGTACGAGTAGTCTGGTTGTTCGGGTCTAAGAACTGAATTTTCACTCCACCTTGGTGAACTGAAGACTTTGTTCAAGAATGAAACAGACTGTCACCACTCTGTGTTGGCCTCAATGTCTAATCTTACACAAGCTGTATCCACGTTATTGATATTTTTACCCATAAATATAGCATACTTTGAAACTATAGTTTTTATTATATATATATATATATATATATATATATATATATATATATATATTCAAGGCGCAAGAACCACTCATACTAGAGGTCTACTGAATGAGGCGTGTGTTCTGAATTTAAGAGGATGTAGAATGAAGCGAATATTACGAGAATAGATAGCGATTCATCCTTGGCGTGAAGTGGTTAACATTGTAGTGTCGAGAGAAGCATCTACGCAGGAGTATGTTCTAGGTAGAAGAAAGAGAAACAAAGAAAATGCTGAGTGGAACATCCCCGCCTACATTTGTAATATGGGGGAAATGTGATTGATTAGAATCATTTGACTCAGCATGATGAATCCTTGGCATAAATTCTGAACTGGTGGAACTTAAGCGTGGAGCTCATTTGAACGTTTACAATAGGAATTGTAATTAAATAGCCGAGTGTTGCAACGTCAGTTTCACTATTGTATTTAGAGCGGTGTATCCTTTTTTCTTACCTAAAATACTTGTCTTAAACATCAATTTCTAAATCCATCCGCATCTTAGTCTTAACTGATTCATTGAACGAATCAACTTCTAGGCAAGCCACCAGATTCATCCAATGTAGCTCTATATGTAGTACTAAAAATATTATTTAAAAATCAGTTTTCATGTATTTTCCAACCGAAGAGATTTGTTAGAATTTAATATAATGAACTCAAGGCGCAGGAGGTCGTTCCAAAGGGCAATACTTCCCCATTACTTGGCGCCTGAGGCATCCCTATAATGGATAATGCCATGTGGGGCTTGAGAAATTTTTATCCCAACTAGATGAATGCGTAAGCAACGAAATTAAACTTGAACTTATGCCAAGTTGCATTGGTACATCTTTACCCAAATTTAACATTTTTTATTGTGATATTAATTTAAATGTGATAGTTTGGAATCAATCTATCTATCGATCTATCTATCTATCTATCTATCTATCTATCTATCTATCTATCTATATATATATATATATATATATATATATATTTACCTTTGTTAAATATCTTTCATGTCTTAGCCAATTTTCTTTAATATTTTTTTGCTGGTCACTCAATATTTCTTGCTTATCATTTTACCCTGTATGCTTTTTATCGTTTACTTAATGCCAACTTTTTTACGTTCTTTCCTTGCCAATGTTTTCATGTTTTATAGTTTCATGATCTTTGTTCAAAGATATAATGATTTTGTATGTGCTTCCATCGCTCAACAACTTCGCAATATTTTCTTTTCAGTTGATGGCTTTCTTAAAGCCAATTGTAACGTTATATATCATAAATTAAATTTATGTAGTGTTTGTTATTCACTAATCAATGACCACCGAATTATATTAACCCTCTTTTGTGATGTCAACGAAAACTTGTTGCCAATATTGTAATGACAAGGAATACTCTTTGCCACTTTTGTATTGCCAACGAGTAGTCGTTACAACTTTTGTAATGCCAATGAAATACTCGCTGCCAATTTTGTAATGCTAAAGTTTACTCATTGTCACTTTTGTAATGCAAATGAATACTCGTTGTCACTTTCGTAATGATCCCTGAAGTAGAGACATAGTAATCGCATATACAACTATAGTAGCGTCATTGAAAATACTCGTGACAAACGCCTTCGAATATAACCCGCACTAATAGTACTTGCTCGAATAGTAATGTGTATGGTCATACGAATAGCGAAATAGTATTGTGAATAGAGTAGAGCATAGCGTTTTGTAGCAGTCAGATTGAGGAATTCCGTGTTCGAATTCCAGTCGAACCCATTACATTCACTTACGCATGACACATAACTGACTGATAGTGATAGAGGATAGAGTAGAAATGGAGATCCGAATAGTATAAGAAGCGAAATAGCGATCAATTAGACACTTGTTACCTACCATATATGTGTTTCTTCTATGTTCTCGTTGTCTCCTTAATTCAATAATGGTATCGCCTGTGTTTGTTCACTGACGATCTATGTTCAAACTCAATTGCTGTTTTCGTTTTCCTCTTTTTTTCAGGCACCTTACACTCAAGCCAATGTTTAGCGAGTGATGCAAGTGATTTTCTAATGCGTTTAAATGGATGACAAGGTTTGCTATAGATGGTCAAAGAGATTTTGAGATTAACCGTTTGCAACTCAATCACTCCGTACATTGAATACTGCTGCTATATCTCGTCTGCTGCTCCTGCTATTAAGGTCCTTGACAAAATCCAAAAAATGAATCTGTAATCCAATCTATCCTGATCAATCACCTCATCATCAGTCTCTTTCTCACCGGCGTGATGTGGCTTCCCTCTGCCTTTTCTATAAATATTTTCATGACAGCGACGAACTTTTTCCCTGTTGCCCAGACTTCAAGAATTTAAGCGTGCTTCTAGACTGGCAACTAGGTCCCACCCTTTTACTCCTGAAATAGCTAAATGCAACCGACACTTATGCTCCAACAGTTTCTTTTCTCGCAATTCCTGCCTGTAGAACTCCATTTCGTTTACTTGATTCTTTGATAACTATAATGTTAAAAAATTTATATGCAACGCCAGTCGTCATCTTCTTGAATCCCGTTTATCTTTTGTCCTGTTCTCAATCTTCCTTATAATCAGTTTTTTCTCTCACTTTCATTCCCTTTAACCACATGCGTACTAGTCGCATTCCCGCCTTGCTTGGGGTGGAATGATGTAAAACATACATACACACACACATGTGTGTGTGTGTATTTATATATAGGAAACACTGAGCATTCCTTGAACTACCACCTAGGGTTACAGTCGGTTGAAATTTATAAAAAAAAGTTTCTTAAAAACCATTTTTTTCAGGAAAATGAACTTCTCGAGTTCAATAATTGTTATCGCCCTAAAATGATTCGTTGTCTCAAAAAGGAAAGAAAGAAAGAAAGAAAGAAAGAAAGAAAGAAGTTTCTTGCCATACCTAAAAAAATAATGGACTACTCCGTTTTCATCTCGAGGAAAAACAGAGAATCCATACCAAGGATACTATTAGTTTGGTGCAAAAATAATATCGTTTTTTGACGTATTTTTTAACGTATTATTTTTGCACCAACCTAATACTTGGTTTCAGCGAAATAAAGAAAGAAAGAAAGAAAGAACAAAACGCGCGTGTCAGTACCTCATAAATACTTGACTGTTCAGTTTTGATCGCGAGGAATGAGGAAAAAAGTCATATAAGTGACGCTACTTGATTTGAGTGAAGAAAGAAAGAAAGAACGATTAAAACAAAAAAGGTATATAATTTTTTCTCGGGTACTACTAGTTTATATAACTAACACATGGTTATAAGTATCTCGCTTGGTTACTATTCGTAAAACACGTTCTAAAGGTAATTCCCTATAATTAAAAAAAATTAGGCTTCTGATTCTAAAAAGAAACATAGAACTGACTATTTATAATTAAAGGCGTCTGTTAGAATTAGACTGACTTTTGGTGCTTTGTCTTTATAGACTTTTAAAGTGGACAGAGAAAAAAACTGCTACGTTAGTACGAAAGTAGGATAGAATGTGTGATGAATTATATTCATTGGTATGTAATGTGAATAGATGCTGGGTGGGGTATAGCTAAATCGGCATTAATGTTTTATCGAGGGAGTTACCATGTTGCTTTAGCCATAAAATGTATTCTAAAGAGGATTTTTATGTTTATATTCGCATCTCCACGAGTAGGCTGAGATAATTCCGTCAGCACCGATTAACTTTGCCGTTTCATTTAACAGTAACCCGCCTCCACGGTATAGAGTAATGGTTGACGAGCTAAGTAATCGGCTTATAAAACCTGTTTCGAGAGTTCGATTCACCCTGGATGTTCTTTTATTGTTGGGTTGCAACGAAGATAATCTTAGTGAAATCTTTGGCCAATTCATGTCTTCTGTTGAGCGCAGAGTTTTCCAAATGACTTGCATTGGCAATCTATATATAAAATTCTATCACTTCCGTTAGTCTGCCGGTCTGTCACGCCTTCTACAATAGCTATATCGATCGAAACGAAACTAAAATAAAAAATGTTCTATGAAATTAAATTAAATCAAAGAAATTTTTAAACCATGAAATAGGTATTTTCCCAAACAAATCAGATTATTCAAATTTCATCGATGGGTTTTTGAAATTGAACGAAACGTAGAGTTTGTAAATTTTAATAGCGATAACTTCAACAATATACGATGGCTAAATTGCCGCCATTTTATATTTTTTTATTCTGTGGGTTTACAATTTTCAGTACTTTGATTTTGTCTACTGCACTGTATCGTAGATTTTGTTGGGGACCGTCTGAGTGAAAAGAGCACCATGAGTCAATTCACTCCACCAGAAATTTGGAAACGGCATGATGTACTGCTTAGAATTCGCACCGGAAGCTCCAAAACGAATATTTCAGAGTGTTTGGGAGTCAATCTGTGGACAATGCAGAGGATTCAGAAAGAGTTCAATAAGTCTAATGGTGATTACGAAGGTATGGCAGAACACGAAACTCATTCCGTTCTGTTGAGAAAAGAACTCCCGGATTTATTGTTGAGGGCTAAAGAATCAACACGAACGCCTACATCAAGTGTCCTGAGGAGAAAGTGCTGACATGGGTCAAGAATGTAGCTGTTAGAAGGGTCTATGTCCGATAACAGGACTCTGCACCATGCCATACAAACAGGAGAACCCAGTCATAGCTGTCAGACAATTTCTGCAACCACATCATTCCTTACATCTGGCCACCTAACTCCCCTGACTGCAAGCCGCTTCATTATTATGCATGGGACGAAGTTGTGAGAGAGACCAACAAAACTTCTTGTAAACCCAAAGATGAAGGCAAAGATTATGACAGCGTTCGCCAATTTAAAGTAGGAGATCGTTCAGAAGAGTTGCAGGAGATTCCGAAGTCGTCTGGAGGTCGTGGTTGAAGCCAATGGCAATTTTATTAAATTTACTCTTTCATATTTCAATATATTTTGTTAAAATGAGGTGTTAATGCTATTTTCATTTTGCATAATTTAGATGACAATTTATCCATTGCCCCCGCCCCTATACTGTGAGAATTCTAACATGAGACAGCGTGTTGCAAAAACATTCTAGTACTTTAAAAAATATTTATTTTTTGCGATATATTACACTGGTATTTATTACAGAAATTATTTATTTTTATTTTTTTAATATATTATGGGTGCTGCTTTTAAAAAAATTGAAAATATTTTTGAACGTCGCGTAATATTTTTACACAATCGAATAGTATAAACTTGTAAATTAAGGGGCTAGCCAAAGAAATATACCACCTAGGTAAAAAAAAAAAATTAATTTCTAAGAATCTTGTACTCAAGTACATGATTATGTTCGTTCAGCAGAAGTGTCTGGGATCGTCCAGAATTCAAATTGGCTTATTCGAGAAGGAAGGTACAGTTCCGAGCGCAAGTCTATACTGAAAATAAGTAAATTTTATGAACCACTTGAAAACTCTTACTATCAACACCATCTCTGATTAAGATAGGCAAGTACACGTTAAATAAAAAAGAGAAACAGGCTGTACAAAGTCTGGGTACTTCAAACTGGCTTTTTAACCCTAGAACACTAACCATGGGTATGTAGAAGCCAGCGCAAATTTTCCTATTTTTAATTACAATTTTCAGTACCCGTTTTTCTTACCTAAATAATGTCTTTTAGTTCCTATTAATGTTCACTCAAAGTACAAAGTTTGAAGTTTAAAATATTTCAAATAAAGATTTATATTTAATATTTTTTTTGATATTTTAAAAATCGGGTATGATATACCTATGGTTAGTAGTGGTATTAATTTAATTGATGGTTAGTCTTTTAGGGTTGATGTAGTTTCAAAATCGAAAAATGTATTCGGTAAAGAGGCTGAAAATTATTGAAATAGCACTAACAATCTGTCAACATTTAAAGGAAAATATCAAAACGTGCTAACCACTTCACCCACGAGATGCAGGTTTTATTTTGGGGACATTTCGGATATTCAAAAGACAAGTAGGCATCCAAAATTCAACAACAAAGGTCAAAAAAGCGAGTGAGGTTATTAGTATTCAACCCCAAATTGGGTAAAAGCAACATGAATGATGAAATGTCACTTCATACAAAAAGACGTTAACAAAATTAAAGACACTGCTATTTACAAACGACGCCCATTCAATAACAATAATAATGAGATCTCTATTTTTTTAAAGTTAATTTTCGAAGATTTTAAAAATATGGGTATTTCAAGGGTCAAATTTAACAGAAGTGCAATCGTATCTTGTTTGATAGTTGATCAAGATGCTTTAAAAAGACGAAGTGCCGTCATTGCCTATATATAATACGCTTTCATCGATAATACGTACCCACTAAAATTGTGCTAAAAGATTGGGGAAATGCATTTTCTCATGCATAATACGTACTCCATGTTTGGTAATCAAACCTTATAAATTGTACGTCTCTAATTCCATTACGGCCAGCGATTCCTAATCTTATTTAAGCTATAATTGAAATTTATCAAAGTTTGCGATGATCTTGATTCTAAATGGAAACGGAAATACCAATTTTGTGCCTATATATATATATATATATATATATATATATATATATATATATATATACACACACTATATATATACACACACACACACTATATATATATATATACACACACACACACTATATGTGTGTGTGTTCTAAAACATTTTAAGGTATGCTATATTTATATTTTTTATGCTATATATATATATATATATATATATATATATATATGTGTGTGTGTGTGTCTGTATGACACTTCTCTTGAGTCAGTACACCAGGTGCACTTAGAAATACTTTACGGTACCATTTTAAATATAAAACAGTGTTAGTTTTCTTGCTGATATATTTATTTACTGGGTCAGTGCAATGATATGAGTGTTAGAGAATGTTTTCCTTTTAGTCATAGATAAAAAAAATAGGAAGTGAATTCAAGTGTAGAACATACAATAAAAAAAAAAAGAAACTCTGTTTAATGGCGAGAAAGTAAAAAAAAAAAATATAAACAAGACTTGTTTTTACAAAAAAGGTTAACTGAACTTGAGGTAAATTACCATTGCAAAAATAATCATTCTGCGACCCTAAGTTGAAGTAAAGCAGAATAAATATTCTGATTGGTCCATATTTATGACGTCATCAATCAGTGTGCCGTTCTTTGTGTTTTATTTTTATTTCTCTTTATATTTATATTTAGAAACGATTATGAGCATTAATGTCTCCACATCAGCAATTTTCTCGTTTGTTCAACAATGTGAAGCAACATAGTACAGGTTCAAACCTGAGAAGGAATGAATGACCATTTTGGAAGAGAACTTACACCATAAAACCACGCATCAAATTAAGTATTGAGTATTTAGTAGGAGTAAGATAGGTTCAACACTCGTCCGATTCATGATCCCCAACGCCCAGTCATCTGAGCAGGAAAAAAGATTAATATCCTGTTCCCTGGGTTTCGGGTTCCTTCTAAAATCTTTTAATTCTCTTTCATTTGCAAAAGCTCCTTGCGTCGTAGTAGCATTATCGCCTGGTTGGGGGTAAATTGATTAAAAAAAAATGCATAGAAAAAAGGCTTATATATATATATATATATATATTGAACAATAAAAAATATCAAAAAATTAAAATCTTCAGACACACTGGGTTGTATATTAATATTCTTTCGTTTAATTTTTTTTTTTATTTCATTTAGATTCCTTGAATAGTTTCGGCCAACATCAGAAAAAAAATCTGCTTACTGGAAGTATATATATATATATATATATATATATATATATAGATATATAAATATACATACATACATAGTGAGCTACTTTCACTGTTGAAACGGCTAAAATATCTTCTACTCCAACAGCTTCTTATCTCACACCACCCGTCAGTGGAACTCCCTTCCTATCTCTTGCTTCCCTGACAGCTATAATATTCAAATATAATGTCAATCGACATCTTCTGATACCTTGACCTTCGTCCCTGTCCTTCTCTTTATCCTTTTCCCAAACACTTCTCTTTACCCTTACTCTCACTATCTGTAACCCCTTGCGTGCTAGTGACACTCCTGTCTTGGTTTGTGTTGTTTTACGGCAAATGGGTTATTTAATGCCAGCACAATTTTTACTGCTGATAATACGTTTTTCTTCAGAAATTTATTTCTGGGAATATTTTTCCTTCAAGAAATCTATAGCTGGTCTTTTTTTCCAAATAATATATAGCTGTTTGTATTGCTGGTATTTTTAAAAGTATTACTGATAATAATTTTTTCCTTCAAAAATTATTGCTGGTAATAATTTTTTTATTACAAACTATTTCCCGTATTAAAACCTATTTTTACACAAGTTTGGGTTTTAACTATTTGCCCATAGCTGAGACCCTAACAGGTGCTACCACTCCGGGTCAAGGGTGTACCTGGGAACACCAGCAATTAATAGGTGGTTCCACGCTCCTCAAAACCTCCTGATCACATGCCTTGCTGTTGGGCGTAATTTATAATCTTACCCAGGACGCTGATCTAATTTTCGTCATACTCAGGACGTTTGTTTATCTTTGAATGACATTTATATAAATCTTATGTTACTCCTTATAATGTTATTATCAGTATTGTTTAAAATAACCAAATTTAGATTATTTCTGTCTGAATTTCCGGGGTGTGTAGTTATTATTATTTACGCTATTTATATTTGGACTATTGTCCACAGATTTGCTGTTGTTATCACAACATTTCAGCTATTGTGCTCTCCAGCTTTCTTCAAATTTATATCGATCTGTGTACGCTATAAGGAATTCTGAACTAAACCTTTCATTTAATCTATGGTGGCAAAATTTTCTTGTTCGTCTGCCCATGTCTAGGCATATCTCGTCTAGTTCTTATTTCTGGTACTGCTCAGTTACTGTTCGTCCGTTTCCACTAAGTTCAAGTATACATTTTCTTTCTTTTTATGTACGATGTCCTTTCAGGACGTAGGCGATCATAGATCTCCAGCTCCCTCTATCCCTTGCAGCTCTAAACAAATTCCTTCCCTCTGCTTCCTCCCCTAGACCACGTTCTGTCATCCACTTGCTTAAGTCCGCCAGGTGTGTCACACGTTGTTTTCCCTTGTCTCTCGTTGCCTCTATTTGACACGTGATGATCAGATTCTCCAGGCTGTCCTTCCTCATTATGTGTCCCCAAAACTTCATTTGCCTATTCCTCCTTGTTTGCTACATCTTCATAACTTCATCGTTGCTCACACGCTCGATCCATGATATCATTAGCTTCCCTCTGTAGAACCACATCTGTCGCCTCGAGTCTCTACTTCATCATTGAGGAAGTCGTCCAACATTCGCTGTCGTAAAGAAGGACAGATGTCACGTAACAGTTCCGTGTTCGTTTCTTTGTTACCAAAGAAATCCTTCTGTCTCGCAGTAGTCTGCCCAGCTTTTGGAAAGTGTCTTGGTCATCCCCATACGCCAACAGATTTCAGCGTCGCACTTAGCGTCCTTTCAAGACGCTTCCCAGGTATTTAAACTTCTGCGTCTGCTTGATTCTAGTGTTCCCGACCTGCAAATCGCATTTCGGGCTCATCCTTTTACTGATGACCATGCATTCTGTTTTCGTGTATTTTATGCTTAGTCCTTTCTTCACACTCTCCGTCGCTACCTTCTGTAGGAGATTTTGTAATTTCTTTTCCGTGGCTGCTATCAGTACTGTATTATCTGCGTATCTTATGTTCATATTGTGGCCGCCAATGCTAAATCCCGATAGGATTTCCAATTCTCTCACAATAGGTTGAACATGTCTGGTAAGAAGACGTAGCCTTGCCTTACGCCACTTTCTATTTTTGTATATTCGCTGAACGCGTTCCCTATGCGCATGCATGCTGTTTGCTGCCAGTATAGCTTCTTGATTATTCTGATATCTTTCCCGAATATATCGAGGTTGCTGAGCAGTTCCATCGGATCCTTTTAGCGTACTTTGTCGAAAGCCTTTCCGTAGTCTATGAAACGTAGATACACGTCCTTCTGATAACATTGTGATCATGAATATCGCGTTCCTTGTTCCAGTGTCTTTAACAAATCTGCACTGTTCTTGTCCTGTCTCTGGGTTGATTCTGCTGTGCGCTCTGATCATTAGAATACGGATGATGAGTTTTGTCACGTGGCTTATTTGGTTTACTCTTCGGTAGAGTTCGCATTCGTTTGCGCCTGATTTCTTAGGAATTGCTACGAAGATAGATCTGCTGAGTTTTTCCTGTATATCCCCGCTGTTATAGATTTTGATATTTCGTTGATTTTGTCTATGCCAAAGTCATCTAAGGCTCTCAGTATTTCCATTACAATTCTGGCCCAGCTGCCTTGTTTCTGTTCAATTTGGCCAGTGGGGATTTTACTTCGGTTTTCAGAATTCCAGGTCCGTCGGTTGTCCTGTGATTGCTGGTTTTTCTTTCGTCGTTGAAGAGTTCTCCAATACACTCGCTCCATTGTTGAAGAATTTCTCCTTCTCTAATATGAACGTTCCATCCTTTGATTTTAAGCAGACTGTTGACGAGCATGTCTTTTGTCCTTTTAGTTGTCCTATCTGTTTGTGCATGTCTCTTTTGTTGGTAGTACTTAATCTTTCTATTTCTGCACATTTTTCTTTAGCTTGCCTGCATCAAATATAAACTCAGATCTATATACTACAGAGGAATGCATGAGTGTACAACTTTCAAAACGCTGCCATATCAACAAAAAAGATATGGAATGTAGTCCGAATAAAAATAGCGTAAATAATTTTGATTATCGTCAGCAGAATTTGCCTCTTATGTTTCGTGCTGCTAGAATTAATGCAGATACATATACATTCACGCCTGCAATACTAACACAACCTCTGGGCGGGACACGTGTCTAGAATATGTCCTACTTGACACCCATGTGTCATCTTGTTTGGAGAATACACCAGTGACAAGAGGCTACGCGGAAGTCCAAAACTTCAAGAATCAGTTGAAAACATTCCTGACACAAGCCACCATTGACCCTGAGACATGGGAAACCGTTGCTGCAAATCTGCCGTGCGAGGATTGGAAAACTAATTTTCGAATTCAATCGTCAACATCTGCGACATGCGGTCAAGAGAGCCCGACTCGCCCGGCAGAGTCAATCCCCCACACTCCTCTGTGGCTCCTGCTCATGACTCTTCAGGAGCAGGCTAGGCCTTCAAAGTCACCTCCGTTATCGTCAACAGAGAAGAGAAATGTAATGAGGAGAATAGATATAAGTCCTGATTCTGGGACGCGTGCGGGGTTCCGACGACGAGGACGACGTTAACGCAACCACACGTATTAAAATTTCACATAATTTTACGCTATTGTTCCCCACAATACAAGGCTCAAGTACACCTAAAAGTAGCGGCTTAATGCATGAGGTTATTTTCTGGCGGTATGAATTGTATATTATGAATATAAGTAGATAGATAAGGGATGGTCCTGTTGTTCGACAGGTGATGTTTCTTTTGGTCGAGGAATCAATTCTTTCGGGATGCCGTTTCACAATGCCGCAGCTCCTGAGAAGAGCTGGGAAAAGGGAACTAACTTTTTATCAATGGAACACAAACGGATTTATCGTTCAGTGTGAACTTTAACAATATGGCCTATAAAGTCTATTGTTAAGAATCATATATTTCATTGATTGCTCTATGTTATATAGAAAGTTAGTAATGTACCGCAGGAAACAGCGAAGAGTTGTGTAGTATAGCCAGGTACCGTGTCTACATGAAACAGCTCAGTGTGTAGAAACTTTAGAAAAAAAATATTGTCTCCCTTTTTTTTCTAAATCTCTTTTGAATATAAATCACACTGGATAAATATAACGGGTTTAACTGCCAAATTGCCCAAAACGTGGAACAGCAGGGGATAATTGCCCATCTAACAATGTTTGATCTAAAAAAAAACCCACTAAACTAATTGAGATTTTAGATAGGACGTTTAGCCGTCCTGACACCATTTGTCGTAAGAATCAATGAAAAATCATTTAAACTATTCAGCTAGGATGAGAAGAGGTTAAATCGTTTTGTGTCAGCCCCACTGACACCCAACTGATCAATGGTGAAAGGAAAAAAAAATCATTCAGGCCAACATTTATACTCTGGCTTCCATCTCCAAAATCCATTCAAGAATCATAATGAGAACGGCGAATAAGTTTAAATAAAAGGGAACATTAGAAAGGAAAACCGGATCAGGAGTTCACAACAACAAGCGGGATCATGATTTCAACTTAGAGCTAAACACTTTCTTATTGTTTAAAGTAGAGTCCAATAGTGTTATAAAAACCTCGGAGAATTCCAGTAAAAAATCTTTAATCGTTTCTAAGATACAACGGTTCAAAGCGTTATCTAACAATTGGACAATTTTGCTGTTACACACACTATATATATATATATATATATATATATATGTGTGTGTGTGTACTTACGTGCTAATACCCTTAGGAAAGGTGTGAATCCTCTTCTTCTCCCTCTAGCTATCGGTAAATAGCAGGAAAGGCTGGGTTCTATAGCCTTGGATGGCAACTGGTCTAGGAGAAGGAAAACTCTGAATTAAAAAAACTTATATGGGGACCTTATGGCACGTAGTACACCGGCCCTTTCAAAAGTGTGGATGGTCCTGCACGAAACCTTCACGACTATAATAAAATCTCATGTGCTGTTGTCAGGCTGTCGGTTTCCTAGGAACTGAATTCGACAGAGAGAGTCGAGTATATATAATATATATATATATATATATATATATATATATATATATATATATATATATATATATATATATATATATATATATATATATATATATATATATATATATATATATATAAAAGTGTATGTATATATTTACTAATGTTCACCCTATACAAGGCCCAAGAGCCGCTATATGTAGAGGCTTACCAAAGGAGTTTCTTGAAAGCCCGCTAAAAGTAAGAGGCTTAGTTTTTGAGGACAAACGGTTAACGGTAGGGTTGAACAGGTTAAGATTGTAATGGACGGGAAAAAATCTTGGGAAAAGCATCGAGAAAGCAACTCTTAGTAGTTGTTTCCACTTTTCGAGTGGCAACTACCTCTCACTAACGGAATACGAAGACTGGTTGTTTATTTTTGAGAAGAGGTGGATTCTTACCTTTCGCAAGGTTATTTATGCGTAAGTGAATATAACGAGCACAACTGGAATGGGAACTCGGTTCTCCGATTAACAATACCGAGCCATTATCCATTACACCACCCGTATATCTATACCAATACCACCTGATATTAGCAAGAGAATGAGGGTGGTTTGCCTCAGCGTAGGCTGTGTGGCTTGTCTTGTCCGTGTAGCGTTAGTGTTGGTGACACGGAAGGAATTACTTCATTCTGAACACTTTCTATGGAAATAGCGATAGAGTAGCGAGAGGTTTAAGGTTTCGACTATCGGGACCGTGCTGTAGGAAGTGAAATGATTCATCGTCTGCAAGGCGACGGAGACGCTTTTGATTTCTAACGATACTTGAAGGTAAAGAATGGGCTTCTCGCGTTCGGATATGGCAGCACTGCTCCATTTTCGGCCTAATCTGGCTCTTGTAACAGTAGAGGAGAACAGACTAAGTCAGGTACTTACTAGAGCGGCACAGGGTACCGAACACTTTTCCAGCATCTTTAACGATGGGTCGTATATAGGAGGTCTATTTGAGTTCTACGGTACAATTAGAAAAAATCTGCTTGGTTTTCTGTCTGTCTCTCTCTCTCTCTCTCTCGCACACCTAAATTCTTGAAGGTTACATCCCAACGGGCACACGGACACACGCATATACCGAGAGAAGTTATATAACGGTATATATATATATATATATATATATATATATATGTGTGTCCCCACATAAACACTTTAAACAGAGATTAGTAGAAGATACATCTATATCCCACCAAAATAATGAGCACAAGTTTAAAATCATAGAAGCCCTGTATATAAAAGAATTAAAGCCAAAAATAAAGTCAACTATAAGTATAGCAATAGATGTTTCTAGCACCAAAGTTTTATATATATATATATATATATATATATATATATATATATATATATATATATAATAAATATAAAATATAATAATAATAGGAAAAACAAAAGTTGCCTCCCTTGCATGGAGAAAAACTCGTGATTTTGAAATTGATATAGAATGATAAAAAAAACGCAGTAAAATAAACACTAAAATGTTTTGAAATTACAGAAATATGTATACACATAGACATACAATTTAGCCCCCTGAAGATCGTCTTAGATGAGACTGAATGTATTTGGGAAAATAAAAATTATTTTAAAGTATATTTTTGCATTTTCTTAATTTTCTGCGGTTACCAAGAAAGTGATTCGTGGACTTGAAAAGATTATGATAAAAATACAGTCATAGTGTGTCTAAATTATTTAGCCAAACTTATTCGAATATATATATATATATATATATATATATATATATATATATATATATATATATACACATGTGTGTGTGTGTATTTGGTCAGCAATCTTTCTTTTAAAAATATCTCGTCAAATATGGCAGACACAGAAGATTTAATTAAGTTTTAATTTCGTTTTTCCAACATCCTTACGTTTTTCTTTTCCATGACAAAATTTCGATAGTTTTCATTAGCCATTTTCAAGGGTAGGGATTTTGATATTAATTTTTCCTCATTTCTTGACTGTTTAAGCTGCATTTTGTGTTGTTTTGAATAAGAAGCTTTATTCCAAGCTTTCACATATTGAGCACGGCTCGGATTCACATGACCATCATTTTATTTTTCAACTCTTTTAACACTCCATTGCCACTGTTGAATAATATGAGGTTGATAGTAAGAGATAGATGTTTAATATACAGGGCCTCTCTAATAGCGAGATGTTTTGAAGATCACATAGTAGCGTGAAACTGACAGTTGCCATATATGAATATTTGTATATATTGTCAGAAGGCATATAGAATATCTTGGGTGAGAAACCGCTGTATGTAATCGAAGTAAGAGGAGCTATACAATTCATCAAGGCTCTATGATCTTCCAAGAACATGTAATGTCTTGGGCAAATGTAAAGCATGGTGATATGAAAGGAGAAATCCCTGATCTAGGGATTTACATGTGATGAACGTGACAGGGTATCTCTCTCTAATCCAGGCCTCGTTAACTACAAGAGTCCTATTGGTAGACTTTTGGGAAATTACGATCAGTACCACGCTGGGAATAATAATTTAAAATGCAGCGTGAGTCAGAAAACCTGTAAGAACAGCACCGTTCTCATAGCACGAGAGCATCATGAACAGAATTTACAAAACAGGCCAGATTTATGTTGTTGTTTCTGCAATAAGAATCTCTTGCCACTTGCTAGATTTAATGACCATTGGATCAAAGTTATCAGTGATGGTCACTCTCGTTGAACGCGTCGGCAGCTATGGTATATTGTAAAACTTTCTCCGAAATATATAAATGTGTATTACTTTCGCATGCCGTATTTAGTTTTGTTCTCAAGCAGTGTCTCGGTTTTGTTGTGAATAAAACGGTTGGTGAGGAGAAATAATCTGCAGTTAAGTCAGGATTTGTGCCGTAAGACTGTCATTATCAATCTTACAAACACTTGTTAGGTATTCTTACTTGTGTCCACAAACTAAATCCATGTGTTCATGCACATTATTATAGGTTCCCTACGCTTGGTGTCCTTAGCCACACTTATTAGGTATACATCTCTTTTGCTACACGCTTATGATGTGCTTACGACAATATAATGTTGAACCACTGATTCCCATACAATCATCAAAGTTAAGCAACGTCGATTTAGGTCAGTACCTAGATGGGTGACCGCTTGCAAACAGGTGGTTTCATGGTTAATGGCTCTAATTTGTTAATCGGAGCGCCGTGTTCCCGTTATTTTTCTTATAATCTAGAAATATTTTCTCGCTTTCAATAACCCACAGAGAGCCATGGAAAATGAATCGATCAATAAAAAAAACAATAATGTTCCACTCTGCTAACATGTTAACGTTGACCCCTATCGACTCCGTCGGCCAGACGTTTTAAATATTGATTCTAGCTTAGAACATGTTTGTTGGACATCCAATGATTGGCTTACTTGTTTAGTGTTCAGCATTTGTAGCGTTGTACCTGATGTGTTTACTAAAGAAATATGCGAACACGTTCATTTGAAAGAAATGTTCCATCGCACTTGGCTGTGGAAATGAAACAAATGCTTTTTGGTCGTAAGTCGTATATTTAACCAAAATCTCCGTGGTCAGTCCAGCCACGTTAAAACGGTGAAATTTAACCAGCAAAAGATTTCCGATTCAACAGTTTTGCCAAAATCTCATTGATAAGTCCATCTGTGCCAAAAAAAATTTCAAATGACTATTTCGAAATTGTGAGTGTTGCAGTACCCTCTTCACATTCAATAATTCTTGAAAGTTTATATTTCTAAACGACAATCATCTCATAATAAAAATTTTCTTTATTCCTTTAAGCTTCATGGTATTACGTGGCCTAATACATGTCAATCTTTTTTTTTAATTCGTTTTTGGGTGGGGTGGCCGGACTACTTTATTGGGCCCACGGTCACGGTCCTGGAGATAGACAGTTATATACCATGCGTGATGCACGATTAGGCGAAAAAAAAAAGTAAAGGGAAATATTTCAAATAATATAAATGCAAGTAATTTTCTCTACGATTCTCTAAGAGATGAGGAAATGTCAATGTAATTTATTTTCTTTGAAATAGTTGAGTTATTCTCAATTTTGATTGTTAGAAATGTTATTTTTATAGACACAACACTTCGGCCAAATACTCTTTGACCATCAGCAGTTGTCCACTATAAGGAAACATCATCCAAGTCGGCACAGAAGCGCCATAATAAGCAAATGCCACGTGACACTGGATTGAGAAGTCAGTTATGTGCCATGCGTGATAAACGCTTAGGCGATCATGTATCTTTCAATACATGACCGACGAAGCAGTTTTTTCCCGCATTAGGTTGCCATTTCTTTCTGCGATAGACCAGTTGCTATCCAAAGCCACAGAATCCGGTATGTCCTGCTACTTACCCACAGCTTTATGAGAAGAAGATTCATACCTTTCCCAAGGGTATTAGCACGTAAGTGAATTTCAATCGATTATGATCTATGCGTGATACACGCATGGCAAATAAGTGACGAAGCAGATTTTTTCCCGCAGTAGGTTGCCATTTCTTTCTGTGGTAGACCAGTTGCTATCCAAGGCTATAGAACACGGTTTGTCCTGCTACTTACCCATAGCTGGGCGTGGGGAGAAAAAGATTCATATCTTTCCCAAGGGTATTAACACGTAAGTGAATATAATGGATTCGATGGGATTCCTCAATCCGAGCCGCTATCCCTACTTCACCGTTCCTCCCGGAGATAGAAAACGACTCGAATAAAATAGTTAACGAAATGAAATTGATAAACACACGCAATGTTAATAATTACGGTGTCGATGAATATATTCAAAGTAAACTTACTAATAAGAATTAATAATTTAAATAAGATAGCATTGTAATGACAAAAGTACGCAGGTGTAGCTTTAGGAAAGCTATATTCAACTGGAATACAAGGTTCGCGTATAGTGTCCTTTTATAGCCCCAGTAAACAGAAATAGCTCTCTCAAAGAGGGCAGTAACAAAATCCCTCTTGATTATTCATTACAAGCATCGCCTAGTATTGTGTTCGATCCACCTTTAATAAGCAACTATATTCAAACTAATTTAGTAACAATAGTTCAATTGTTGTGATCCAATTGTTGAAGGAGTCCTGAGGTGTACTTTTCAAGATATTGCGTTAATATTTTAATCATGAATAATTTCAATTCGTCAACTGATTTAATGTCATATGTAGTAGAAAAAAAAAAACAGAAAAAAGATTTTCCTCAGGAAAAAAGAACAAAACTGTTACGTAATATTTGTCCTGTATGGCAGTGGATACTGGACAATCTCTTCACAGATGAAGAAGAGAATTGAAATAATAGGAATGTAGTTGCACAGAAGGACGCTGAGGCCGAAGATGTGAGCAAGAATGAAGTTTTAGAGAAAATTGGAAAGAAAAAAGGAAAATTATACTTAACATGAAAGAAGGTTTGGAAAAATTTACAATCACAAGACAAACAAGGCAAGATGGAAAGAAAACAAAGCATTAGCTACTTAGGGAACTTGTGCAAATGGATGGTGGAACAAGGTTTAGGGGAGATAACAGAAGAGAAAATTTTATTAAGAGCTATAAAGAACTGGATATCGGGGAGAGCCATGATCACGTACTTTCTGAACGGACAGGGCCCATAAAAAAAGAACAAAAAAACTAAGTGCAGGACCAAATGGCATTCAACTCTTTTCTATTCTTTGGTGGGAAGGGAAGGGCTGGTAAAGGTTTTGATTGGTAATTTTGTTTGATTGATCAAATTAAATTGATCAACAGTCATCTATGTTTAGGATTGAACGAAAGGCAGGGCGCGTAAGCGGATTAACTTCACTTGTTTCCTTTTGTATAGTAATTTTCAACACCTCTCAACACCTTTATGCTATATATAATCAAAAACAGTTTCACTCTCGTTATCGATAACGTAATCGCATTTATTTGGCAAATTGTTAATCCCTTGAGCATAAAATTATCAGATTTCGATGCAAAGAAACACTCAGTAGTAGATTTAACCTCTTCGGACTTAAATTATTTTCCCTTAAATGTCACAATATCAGGACATTCAGTTCAAACTAATATATTTATATATGAACTAAAATCTAAACTAGCTTGACATTAGAATGACATTCGTTTAAGTACCTTACCCCGGAAATGGAAATCTAGTAAAAGGGTCCATAGAAAAGTGATCCTTTTCAGTAACGTTTGGGCTATGCCGACAAGTATAGCAAACATTTAAGCGGGTTGTCGACCATGAACATTCTACAGTGCCTTCAACGTAATGCTTCCTGACAACTGCAGCCATTTCAAGGCTGCTTACCATCATCCTGTTTCTCGACTATTTAGTGCACCAAGACGTTATTTTCCTCGCCATTATTTGTTTTTTTCCCCCTTTTTTCATTACTCCTCCTCACCACATCCGACATGTTTACACTTTCTCATCGTTTTAACACAATTGTTGCTGATAAGGAGATTAAAAAAGACTGATGTAGACTGACAGATCAAATTGTCAAAAAACTATTGCAAGCCTTTGTTCGTAAGATTTAAAAACGAAAAAAGAAAGTAAAGAGAAATATTTCAAATAATATAAATGCAAGTCATTTTCTCTAAGATTCTTTCGTTAACTCCATAGAATGGCAATATTTTACAGTTTGTTTTTGATCTTTGAGATGAGGAAATGTCAATGTAATTTATTTTCTTTGAAATAGTTGAGTTATTCTCAATTTTGATGGCTAGAAATGTTATTTTTATAGACACAACACTTCGGCCAAATACTCTTCGACCATCAGCAGTTGTCCACTATAAGGAAACATCATCCAAATCGGCACAGAATCGCCATAATAAGCAAATGCCATGTGATACTGGATTGAGAAGTCAGTTATGTGCCATGCGTGATATACGTTCAGGCGATCATGTATCTTTCGATACATGACTGACGTAGGAGATATTTTCCCGCAGTAGGTTGCCATTTCTTTCTGCGGTAGACCAATTGCCATCCAATACTAGAGAACCCAGTTTGTCCTCCTATTTACCCATAGGTGGGGGAAGAAGAGGATTCATACCTTTCCTAAGGGTATTAGCACGTAAGTGAATGTAATGAATTCGACTGGAATTCGAACCCGACCCAATATTCAACAGTGCCTCTTGATTGCTTAATTAATAATAAAAATGAAAATATTATTTTTTTATTAGTTTTTTTTTTTTTCGATGCAGAAGATGCTCAGTCAGTTATGTTCCATCCGAGATATACGCTTAGGCGATCATGTATCTTTCGATACATAACTGACGAGGCAGTTTTTTTTCCCGCAGTAGGTTGCCGTTTCTTTCTGCAGTAGACCAGTTGCCATCCAAGGCTATAGAACCTAGTCTGTCCTGCTATTTACTCATAGCTGGGGTGGGGGAGGAATAAGAGGATACATATCTTTCCCAAGGGTATTAGAACGTAATTGAAAGTAATGGATTCGACCGAAATTCGAACTCGGATCTGCGATTCCTCAATAAACCGCTGATACGAATCGGGAGAGTGTAGTAGTTCCAATAGGCTTCGGTTAATCTGATAGTAAAACCTCTATAGCCCTGTTTAGTACCACAGTGAGAAAAATAACAGCTTATCTCTGGTATAATTCAAAATAATGACCACCTGACGAAAGCCATAAGGTACTTAGCCGAAATGTTGTCTATACAACATCTATAATAAAGACAAAATATTAGACGGAATAAATGATAATGGATCTAAACATACGTACACACACACACACACATATATATATATATATATATATATATATATATATATGTGTGTGTCTGTGCATGTGGAAGTGTGTGTGTGTGTGTGAAAAAGATATATATCATTTTTTTGTATAGCAGAACAGCTTTACGCACAAAGTTTTGGGCAAGAAGTCTCTCGTTGAAACTATTCGATTTTGAATTTAAAAGGCTTCATAAATTCTATAGTATTTTGGGAATCTCTCTCTTTCACTCCGCCTTCATCTTTTTCTTTCTTTCTCTTTCTTTCTTATATCCTTACGATTCAGCTCCATTTAGTTTTTCTTTGACCTCTTTCATTCTACCGCGTTATATTTTTCTTACTTTCTCTCTAGTTTTTTCTCTTTTTCTTTCACCATCTTGCTTTATCATTTTCTTTCACATTCTCTCATTTCCTTACTGACTCTGTGTCTCTTATTTTCTAACAGTTTCTTTTATTCTATCGCTTTATCATTTTCTCTCTTTCATTTACATTTCCTTACAACCTTCTTTTTCCTTCCGTCTTTCATTTTCTCTCCGTTTCTTTTTCTCTATCGCTATCTCTTTTTATTTTTCTTTCTCATTTGCCTAATCACTCTTTCAATCTCCTCTCATTTTTTTCTGTTTCATTCTCTCTATCGCTTTATCTTTATCTCTCTCCCTTTCTCTTTTTTATTTCCTTCCTTAATCTTTCTCTCTCCCTCTAACGTTTTCTCTGTTTATTTCTCTCTACAACTTTATTTTCTCGATTTCTTTCTTTTTCTTTCTGATTTCTTTTCTCTCTCTTTCTCTTTCTCTCTTTCTCTTTCTCTCTTTCTCTCTTTCTCTTTCTCTCTTTCTTTCTTTTTCTTTCTTTCTTTGTCTGTCTTTCTTTCTTTGTCTGTCTTTGTCTGTCTTTCTTTGTCTGTCTTTGTCTGTCTTTCTTTGTCTGTCTTTCTTTGTCTGTCTTTCTTTGTCTGTCTTTCTCGCTCGCTGCATGAACTGCGATACATGCACTCTCAAAAACGTCCACAAACCATCTCGAAGCCAAGATGGCCGATATTATCACCTGGGTGTCTATAGGACTATCCAGTGACTTGATAAATGACTGGGGCTTAAGAGTGTTGACAAATATCTCACATGGAAAATAGGCAGACACTGAATTTCATTTACATTATCAATGCACTGATATGTGTGTAGACTTTTTTACAGCAAGATTCACCATTTAAGAGGCCTGAGGGCCACTGGGAGTAGAACGTTCCTTTTGGAGGCCATTTTTGTGTATAGGCGGGGAACATAAACGGTTAACCCTACTCTTGAACAGATAGTGACTCGGAAACTATCTGGTTACTAGTCGGTTCCACAGAGCAATGGTTCGCGAGAAGAAGCTGCTCGAGTGGAACTTCCTTCTCACCGACAGAATACGGATAAATGTGAGTGGTTTGTTACTATGTAAGTGGCATGGCGTGTTCTTGCTGTGAAGGTTTGCCTCGGCGGGACCAGGTATTTCGTACTAGCCCTTTCGTGGAAATAATGATAGAGAAGCGAGATGCTTGACAAATCCCGCATGTTGAAGGATGGAGACTAATTAGTTACCCAAAATGTTTCGGAGGCGCTTTTGAACTCTATCAAGACTAGAAAATGGAGTCTGAGCATCTCCCGCTAAAAATATGACAACAGTACTCCATTTTTGGCCTGATCTGGCTCTTGCAAAAGTAGAGTATAGCAAGAGGAGTCAGGTACTTACTAGGGTGGTACAGAGAGCTGACAATTTTACCTGCATTCTTAGCAATGGATCGTATGTACGAGTTCCACTTCCAAAGTGACATGCGACATTCACATAACGTATTCATTGCTGTTAAACCTATGTAGTAAGTGTTAGAAACTGTTAATTAATAGTCTATTATAGCAGACTATTATTTTTTAGAGAATTGTATTTTCCTCTGTCTTCCTCATTTTAACCTATGAGGTCAGATTAAAGAAAACAAGGGAAGTCGTTTTTGATTATTTCAAACTAGCGTTTGAATGTTAGAGACAGAAAGTGATTTAAGTGAGTAGAGTTTTACACTTCATACACAGCAGACGTGGCTATTTTGTGTCTCAGCGAACTTGCTCCGCATTGGTTGTGATAGAGCGTCCCATTGGCTAGGTAAAATGTACGCGTTGACGTGTTTAATAAAATCGATAAGTTTAAAAATTTCCTTTTATTGAAGTTCTCTTTTATCTCTGAACCAAACAACTGGCGATCAACGACCGAGAAAGAAGGCAACGTTATGAGTAAATCAAGACCGTCGCCCCAAGTCCAACTCTTCACCAAAGCGTTATGCAATACTATGACGAAAAAAACCTTTTCTCATTGAATACTTCTATCCAACGATGTTATGACGCTCCTGTATATATTGTAGTCTCCTTAGGGAAACGTAGGAAGGTTTACGTTGGGAATAGCCCTCGTATATTTTATAGTTGCACAGAATTTCTTCTATGAGGTTTCATTCAGGAATAATTAGCTTTTTATCAACCTTCATTCATTCAGAAATAAAGAAAAATTGGATTATATTCAGTTCTATATACATTTTTTTTTTTAAATGTTGCCATATCATGCCTCGATATATAGCTCTGTGGAACTAAAACGATATTTAATTGTAACAAACGTTTTTTTTTTTTATATTCATAATTGCTTCCCTATATATATATATATATATATAGAGAGAGAGAGAGAGATAGGTAGACAGATATGCATTCATCAATAAAAACATTATTTAAATTGAAGAAAGCCTTTTGAAGGACGAAACGCGTTATATAGGATATTTTTTAATCTTATAATTCTATCACCCACTTTTAATTTGATCTATATAATTTACGCACAAACATAGCCCCCCCCCCATA
>OZ010583.1:35991637-36044137 GCA_963932145.1 Acanthosepion lycidas | reverse complement strand
CTGGAGACTTTACAAATAAGTCCACCCGCGTAATTTCGAAAAAATTCAACTGATTCCATTCTGATGTATGTTTCCGTGTTCTATCTGGTCTAAGACCTATTTTAATGTTTTTGAGACTTTTCATGCCAATCAGTTCTTGTCTTACACTGCTTTTGTTGTCGTTATTGTCATGAAATATGTTATAAATCGAAACAATTTCTTTTTGTTCATGATTATTCTTTGTTTGTTTATCAGCTGACTTGCTTGTAAGTAGTTTAAGGATGCTTTTTTATTTGAAAGATATGGGTCATTTATAATTTCCTCATTTTTTAGAGGCATCATGCATCGGAAATACCTAAAATTATAGGCGTTAACCCAACCATAACAACATCATTACCATTTATCACAGAATGTTTTATTTTGCAAACAATGACACAAGACATAATCAAAAGAAATCATCTTACCAGCATAGTAAAACCTACGAATACCCATGACAAAGAAACTTTGCTCTAACGATACTAGCATCAATAACATTAGAGGAAAAGAAAAGTGAAAAAGAAAATTAGAATAATATGTATTAGAATAAAAGTTAAGAAAAAAATAACTCATTATTAAGATTGGTAAGTAGATAAATAAAGATGAAGAATGAAGATGAGGAATGAAGAGGTAGTGGCGAAAGCGTTTTTTTTTTTCCTTGGTTTAACGACATGTTATTTGATGTCAAATATAAGTCTCAAAATAACATAAGTCACGCTCAATCATCAAAAGGCTCCGAAAAGGCACGGTTTGAACGAGAATAAAAAAAGTAGGCATAGTCCTTGTTTACACAAAATAAACTATACTGAGGCCTAATTTAATTTATGTTAGCGTAAAAAAGACTGATATAGGCCCAGTCTACACGAGAGTTAAAAATGTAAATATAAGTCCGTTTTACACTCGGTTACAAGTGATTGATATAAGTCCATTTTACACGAGAATTAAAAATATAAAACTAGTTCAGTCTTATATTCGAGTACAATTCATGTCCGGTTTACACTAGAGCTAAAAATGGAAACATAGGTCCGTTTTACACTCGAGCAGTTGTGATAGATATAGGTCCGGTTTACACTTGGTTCCTGTTTGAACTAAAATTAAAAGTTAGACAACGGTTTATACACGAATCAAAAATACAGACATCGCTTCCGGTTTATAACGGTAAATAGCAGGCATATGTTCGATTTAAACTCCATTCAAAATGGTAAACACTGATCCATTATATACTACAGTAAGTAAAACATAGATATAGGCTTAGTTACACTATATTAAAAAAATGTAAACATAGGTGTGGTTTACACCGGTCTGCTTCACAATTGAGTTAAATAATATCTATTTTTATATTTTTAAGAAAGAGTAAGAGAAGAAAATATAGGTTTAATTTACTCTCAAGTCAAAAAAGTTGACATCAGTCTGGTTTACAAGAGACTAAAAAACAGTATACAGCGGTTATAGCCAAAAAGTAAAATCGGTCTGGTTTACATTAGTCATAAAGGTAGACATTGGTCTGGTATACAACAGACTAAAAGAAAACAGTAGACATTGGTCTGGAATACAATAAAAGAAAAGAAAAAAAAAATAGATGTCGGAGCAGTTTACGCTAGAGTAAGAAAAAGTTAGACATTGGTCCGTGTTACAAATGAGTAAAAAAAAAGGTACTTATTGACCCGGTTATGAACAGAGTAAAAAGTAATTGACAGGTTTAGTTTACATTAGATTTTTAAAAAGATGTATTCATTTAACATGTCTGTACCGGAATAAATTTAAAAAAAATAGGAAAAAAAATAGAAAAAAAAGGGAGATATTGTTCCGGTTTATACACGAATCTAGAAGTGACCACTTGGAAGTTTGGTCTTTTTTGGTGATAAGTTATATCCTACGGAAGGAGATGCGCTATCGTTTTCTTAGTCTCGTCTTCGGTCTATGAAAAAAATTTTCATAAAATATTCACCGAAAGAATAATATAAAGAATAATGCAGAGAAAAATAAAAGCAGGAAAATAAATAAATTGCAAAAAAAAAAAAGAAGAAAAATGATAGAAAAAATGAATTGGAAGAATATTAAAGAAAGAATTTACTAAGTAACAGTTACAGAATATTTTTAGTTTCGAGTAATTTCTTCATCTTTCACTCAAGAGATTCGAATCTACTGAAGTTTAAGTGGTGCACTGGAAGATCAGTTTCAGGACAAAATCATGAAATGAAAATTCCAGTACTATGCAGGCAATTCAGAATTATAGTATACACTTAAGAATTTTCTTTTTTTATGTACGGTGTTCCTTCAGAACGTTGTTGATCTTCACGCTCCACAATTTCCTGTCTTTTCTGTCTTTATGTTTGGGATAAAGTATTATAATTACTTGCACTATTTACATTATTCTGACTACCGCGATCGTCAGGCGAGCAGAAGACACATTAATACAGGAGAAAATAACACAGAAGAAAAAGAGGAAGAAACCGTCAACAGTATGGCGGGAACAGTTATGGCGGGAAAAGAAACAAAAACGTCGGTGATTTGGTCCGGTTGACTCTCATCTAACCGAATAGTCGATAACCACCAGTGTAATTAAAAATGGCACAGTAAGTATTTACATTATTCGGAGAGTTGTCCTAATCTTTATTGTTAAATTCACAACGTTTCGGCTGTTGTACACTCCGGCCTTCTTCAGATGAGTGGAATTTCGAAACGAAGTTCCAATTGCCTGAAGAAAGCCGGAGCGTATAACGGCCGAAAATTTGTGAATATGGCAATGGAGACGAGGATAACATTCCTGTCTTTTGTCGCTTTCAATATATTTTGTCTTTTCTTCATCACTCCCAAACCCCGCTCTGCCACCCATTCACTTAAACTCACAAAGGTAGGTTATGCGTTGTCTTTTTCTGTTTTTGTATTCAATTTGTCCTGTGAGTTTCAAATTTTCCAAACCCGTTTTCCTCATTATGTTCCCTAGAAACTTTAACTGTCTCTTTCTATGTTAAGTATAATTTTCCCTTTTGTTTCCATTGACTGTAGACTTCGTCTTTCCTCCCATGTTCAGTCAATGGTATTCTCAGCATCTTTCTGTAGAACTACATTTGTTACTTCAAGTCTCTTCTTCCCCTGTGTATTCAATGCCATATAGAAGGACTGATATCACATAAAAGTTCAGAACTCTATTCTTTGTTTCTAATGCCGTAACATTTTGATAAAAAAGAAAAAACGAAATAAAGGCTACCAATATTACTTCAAGTCTCTTCATCTGTGAGGTGATTGTCCAGAATTTACTGACATTTAGGAGGACAGATAGCACATAACAGTTCAGTACTCTATTCTTTGTTTCTAAGACCGTAACGTTGTGATAAAACACGAAATAAAAGTTACTAATATTAATATACAAATAAGTCACTCAACAAAAGCAAAACATCTGTCCGAAATAACCTAGATACATTAGCAAAACACCTTATACAAAGCAATTAAGACAAGTACTATTGCTATAGTAAAAATTGATTATGTATGAAGTGGTACTAGGAAAGAAAACATAATGAAATAGAAATAAAGAATAAATGAAGAGATATTGCGAAAGAAAGCAGGGGATAATAAAAAAAAATGAAATAAATAGGATATATTATGAAAGAAAAGAGATAGTTAAAAAGAAAAAAATTAAGAAAAAAGGATGAAGAAATGTGGCACCATTTAACGAGGCAGAAAGGGAAAAGAAAGAAGAAAAGGAGAGGCTAAGAACCGAATCGTGAGTGATAAGCAAGAACACACCCACAGCTAAGAGACAATGGATAAAAGGATATTTTGATAAGTAACAAATGGCGAAAGAGTGTCATTACATTGACAGGGAAATTCTGAGTAAAAAGAAAGGGAAAGAAGGAAAGACTCAGATATGTTTGGCATTGGCTGTGTTATCTAAGGATATGAAAACAAACTATTGGTACGGGAAGACATCTTATTATCAACTACAGACCGGCTGGCCAAAGAAAAAAAAATTCAAATGAAAATGTTATTTTGTTAAGTGACGAAAAACAGGCAACTAAAAGGACTTGGACAGATATGAAAAATTAAAAACCACCCACGAGCGTCCGAAGGAACATCCTTGGCCTGCGATAATAAAGTTTTGTTATCAGGAATTTGTACCGAAGGAAAATGAATGTTTTTTTTTCTTTCTTCGAGGCGACAGACTGACTGGAACTTTGGAGATGTTTCTTTTTGAGACCATGTTAAGAAGACCACACATTCTGATAATTAGCGATAAAATACCTGACGTAAACCACGTGTAGAACAAGAGTTATGACCGCCATTGTCATATTGTCCCGTTCGAGGCTGGATAAATGATAAACCATTAAGGGGAAGAAAAGGGAAAGAGAAGGGTTAATTTTTATTTTTTTAAGCAAGATTTTTTTTCTCTTCCTGAAACAAAGCCGCAGATTCATCTACGACCGACTAAGACATCATTGGTCGAGTGGTGATCACGTGATGCACGAGGGAGGCTGTTGCCGCCCATCTGGAGGATGAGTAAGAGAGGTTGCCACGAAGATGTGGGGAGGGCAGTTCACGCCCCTCTGAAGTATGATGAGAAGGTGGGAGTGAGGAAAGGTTCCCAAAAATGGAAAAAGGTGGAAATTCCTAACCAGAGAGGTTTTGGTCGGCGCCCATATAAACGAAGCCACAACGAGCAGAAATGAGTCGAGTCCCAGCAGTTCCCAGAGTCAGTCTCCGGTTGAGGCAAGCCTCGCAGATAGCTGACCAGAATTCACGCACATTCCGGACCCATCTTCAAACCAAGAACAATTATTTTGAAGAGCGACTTAGATCCAGATCACCGAAATAAGTTTTTCTTTTGACTTTCGTCCAAAGACCCACCGAAACACCAATTTCTTAGAAAGCAGACGACTTGAAGTGTTAAAACTTGCCTAGCGGAAAACGACGTGTCACAATCCATAGAACGGGTCGGGAGATAGATGCAGTCCTATGTATCGAACTAGACATAAAGTTTGTTACCTTTTTCTTTGATACTTTAAACTTTTGAGTTTTCATTTTATTGCCTTTTATGCATATTTGTGTGGTATCACCCCCGTCGAACTCGGTTTGCAGTACGGCCCCGACGACTGATTGATTTCCTCTGCCTAGATCAATTCATAACGTGGGTAGGCAGACTGGGAATCAAAGTAGGACGTCACAGTTGGTGCCGTGGTAGACTAGGATAGAACGACACGGTTGGCCCTGCGACCAGGGGACGACGTCCCAGAAATAGTAAGATAGAAAACGGGATAATATAAAAAAAAAAGCAGTAGAGAAATAATAGTTGAATATTAAGAAAGAAAGAAATTGGAGATTTATTAAATAAAACATCAATAATGAGATATTTAAAAAAAAAAAAAAGAGCAGATATTACGAAATAAAGAAAAAACGGAGATATTAAGAAAAAACGAAAGAAAGAAAAAACGGAGATATTAAGAAAAAAAGGAAAGAAAGAAAGGTGGAAAAATAAATAAAGCTGCAAAACAATATTAAAATTTTCATTAATAAAACAGTGTATAATAAAGTTTGTAATAATGAAAAGAATAGGAATTAACGTAAATTAACGTTGTCCTTTTGTTAATAATAATCTAAACTGTCTAATAAATGCCTCGCTGCCTCTTGTTTTTCTGCTTGCATGAAATCCTCACCTGCTATTCTAGTTTTTAAGAATTCAGGTGAACCGTCCGACCCTTCATATTATCAGCCTATTAGTCGTCTACCTGTTTTGAATAAAAACTACTAGAAACCTTAATAAATGCTGAATTGGTTAAGCATCTCACAGCTCAGGGCCTTATTTCAGACAAGAATTACGCGTTTTTTTTTTTTCTTTAGGTCATCTACTGATTTCCTGGCGATAAATGAGTTTATCAAGCTTTACAGGGTGCGATGGATAAGTTGTCATGTAAATTACACAAAAATGAAAATAACATTGATATCTCATTTTGATTAAATATCAATCACATATTGGAGCTTCCGGTGCGAATGCTAAGCAGCAGAGCATGCCGTTTCCAGATTTCCGTCGGAAGGAATTACGTCATTGTGCTCTTTTTCTCAAAGACGATTACCAACTTACCCTACTATACTGTGTAGTCGACAAAATCTAAAACAAACAAAACACATACGCGAAATTAAAAATATAAAATGGCGAATATGCACATTTCAGAGTGCTTTGGTGTCAATCCGAGGACAGTGCAGATGATTCAGTGTTGGATAAGGCTAATGGTGAGTACGAAGGTCTTTGATGTGATCACTAGTGACGTCAAAGTTATGTCTTTATTCAGGGCCTACAGACTGAACACGGCACCCTACATCAAGTGCATTGATGCGGTAGTGCTTCCCTGGGTCAAGTGAGTGGCTGCTGGAAGAAACTATGCTTGGCATTAGGACTCTGGACAATGCCACACAAACAGGTGAACAGTCATGGCTGTTAGACAATTTCTGTGACCTCATCACACCTTACATCTGGCCACCTAAATCCTCAGACTGCAACCGCTATGATGATTATGTGTGGAGCGCAGTTGAGCGAGGGCCCAACAAACCTCCTTGTAACACCAAAGATGAATTAAAGGCCAAGATTATGGCAGCATTCAACAACTTAAACATGGAGACCGTCCAGAAAATTTGCAAGCGATTCCGAAGTCGTTTTGGAGGCTGCGGTTGAAGCCAATGGCGATTTTATTGAATAAATTTACTCTTTAGTATTTCAAAATATTTTTGTGTAATTTTGGTAATGAAATATCAGTGTTATTTTCATTTTTGCGTAATTTAAGCGGCAATTTATCCATTGCACCCTGTAATAATAATAACAAATAATAACAAAAACAGCAAAAACACTCTCTCACAGTTCTATTTACATCCTGAGACCACTTTCTTACCCACATCCTATAAGTTTTAAGATGACGACCGAAAACTTTCTGCTGTACAATAGGACACCTGCGATATGTGATATACCTTCCACAGTGTTTTTCGTATCATTCACGCTGTTATTTTCAATATTTTGATTTGGCGTTTCATTCATAATATGAAGTTTAATGAATTTAAGTTTGCACTACAGCCATTGCATTTACGAGGCCACTATCTCTAGACCTACGGCTAAACAAGGCTAGATAAACCTATCTGACTATGGAACACGTTTATACCTTGCCTGGCATCAACCCGATACTTGTAGACTATGAGTGTCATTGAAGACCAAAAATCCGATCTTACAGATAAAGGGAATAGCGAGAAAAATGAGAACAAAAATACAAAGAGAACAAACTATTGACTTTGCTGTGCGATATGATACAAGAGTGAACCCCAAAGAAACTGAAAATATAGAAAATTACCAGCACCAGACCCGGGAGATGAGTAAGATCTAGAACATGACTGTGGAAGTAATTCCTGTAGTAATGTGTGCATTTGGAACACCATCCATTAGGTTGGTGCAAAAATAATGTCGTTTTTTACGTCAAAAAATGACATTACTACGTCATTATTTTTGCACCAACCTAATACAAACTTAAAAGAACAGTTAGTGAAAAGTGGTATTTAAAGTAAGATTGTAACTCTCCAGAAAACTGCCATGATTTACCCTGCGAAGATTCTTCGAAAGGTTCTTATGTTTTAAGCTGTCTTGTTTTCTCAATGCCTCAGGTACAAAATTTCCATTGATTTCTCCAATTTCCGACACCAACATAGTGGGAAAATTAATTTAACAAAAAACAAAAAACACCCCCCCTCAAAAAAAAAAAAAATAACAGGACTTTATATTAAAATTTACGACATTGTGGCAAAGGCACATGCTCAGTTTCAGCGGGGTAGGAAGAAGATGAGAAAGAAAAAGAGAACGTCTCTGTGGAGACGGATATTCAACGCAGACGTATCTACTTTGATGGGTAACTAAAACCTTCCAGTCGAGAGCTGCCTATTGCAATACGCACGGATGGCTGTCCATAAAGAAGCGAGTAGCAAAAGCACTCTAGAATCATGGGATACACACCAGCCAAACTAGAAGCACGACTAAATCGCATCTTGTAATCAAGGCGAAAGAAACAATTAAATCGTCGCATGGATTCTCCCTCCAACCAAAAACTTGTCTGTTTAACTGGCAGTGAGGTGTCGACAAAGACGCTGTTGAAGAATGCGAAATGGCAGTATTCCCGGCGGTAATTGGAGACTTCCGCGTCTTCAAGTGTACCAAAAAAAAGAAAAAAAGAAAGAAATATACAAAAACTAACAGATATTAAAGTATCCGGTGTTTTTCTGACGTCATCGCGTAAGAGAATGAGAGAATATATTAGAATACTCTGCGTGAGAACAGTAACATATTTTATTGGATGAATTCAAAAGTTTCTACGTCTGGTTAAGTTAAAATAAAAAACACTTTAAAAAAATAATTTTACATTAACATTATTGAACTTATTTACCGTTTTTTTTGTTTTTTTTTATTCTGAATATCCTTCAAGAGACGTCGTGAATAGAAATACGCAAAACAAATTCTTTGCATTTATCAAGCAAGAACATGCAATCATTTTAGGGATTCAAATTTGTTAATTTAAGTTTGTTTCGTTGAATTTATATGTTGAGTCATTTAATGCCGAAATTTGTCTTTACTATAATATTCGAATTTAAGAACATTCTGTGTTTGGGGAATAGTTGAATACTGAAACGCCATTATTTGGGTTAATAAGCATTTTCATGGTAAGGGAATATTTAAATATCGGTCCTTTACATTTTAGTATGAAAGACTTCACTTCTTTTGGGATTAGGTAAATATTGTCGAAAATTTCTTCGACAGAAGGGTAATCAAAGTTGGTCCGGCAGTAAGTGTTGCGAAACACGCCTAGTCTCGCGACCAAATTTTAAACAGGGATCAAATAAGAGAGAAGAGAGAATTTACTATAAAGATATCAATTAACCTATTCAAATAGTTGGATATCATTTTTCTTTGTTATAAATGACATACGAGATTGTATCTAGATTTGACAAGGTATACATTGGTATCGTTCTACACAAAGCCAGATTGGCGACAATGAATAAAAGATTGTATTCCAAAATTCTTCCATGTAGATTTGTTTGTTTGTTATTTTGACAGCTTATCAACCCTTAGTGGGTTATTTAAAAACGAAACATATTTTTTACTGTAGAAGGTTACTTAAAGTACCTGATGTTGCCAAGCTGTCCACCATGTACCTCCTCCATCCCCAAATGGATTCTTTGGAATGTTAATGGTAATTATAATATGAGCCATTTTACTGACCGAACAGCCAGTACTGCTTATGTTTAAATTTTTAAAAAAATCTTTTCTTTAATAAAAACATATATTCAGACAAACAGTTTATTCAAATCCAGTAGCTTTTATCGCTCTTTCTACTATTGATGGAAATTCCCTTGCTAACCTTTTGTTTGAAGTGTTGTAGAATATCAATATATTGATTATGTCATTATTTTCTTTTCAAGACATGTGCTATTTTAATTTTTGCTGATGTTGGTAGTTCACAAGTGATGTGGTTTTAGTTGTTTAGTACAGTTCTTTGCGATTATGTAGCGCCAGTTTACAATTTTTAAAGACGAATGATTTTTGTCAAGACCCTCAGGCTTCACTCACCTTTTTTTTAATAATTAATCATTGACGAATACGGAAAAAAAACGTTACTTATGTAACTATTTTTTCATGAGCAGATATTACATAGATATAAAGTGAATAAACATTATTATTCGTTTTCTATGTAGCCATTCCCACCGTCCACAGATTTAAACAAAATTCACGAATTTCTGGAAATGACATGGTTTGACTAAAACTATTTGAAAGTCTTACTTGTATATGATCATAGATGGCAAAACAAAGATAATCTAATTAGCAATATATAATTTTCTAGCGAAGCTTCATAGGAAGTGTGGTGGTTTGCGCTGTGAGTTGGTCCAATCAGACAATATGAACGTTGTTTTCAGATGTAAGCCAGACATCGGAATACGGTTGAAAGATCCAATAAAAACTCACAGTGATGGGCTTTTGACAGTTTTCTTGATAAAAAGCCAGTGCAAAAGGCGCGTGGACGGGTTTATGCTACGGTAAGTTTTGACAGGCAATCATTATTTTCAAGTATCGTACTACGACAAGGAATATCTGATTAAAAAAAAGGAATGAATATCGCTCAGCAAGACATGAATTGTTATCACACTTATCTGCTAGAGCTGAAAAAACAAACGGAGGATGTTAAATTTGAAAGATACCAATGGCAGAGAGAAAAAAGATTTTTTTAAAACCAAATAACGCTTTTGATAGAATAAATGGACCTTTTTTTTTTCTTTTTTTTTTTTTTTTTTTTTTTCAGAAAAATATCTCAGAAATATTTTCTTGGACACCCACGTAGGTTTTCCTGATATATATCTCGGAGACAGATTTATCAGAATAGCCAAGACTACAACCATATGCTCGCTGATTGTCTCCACACTATTGTGATATTAGATGTAAAGGTGGGATTCAGATTTAAATCTCATCAAATAAAATACATTTATTTCATTGTTTACTATTTTTTATATTAATTGTTTAGTATAAATCTTATATTTCACAATATTGGGCCCATCTGACATGTAGTGGGTTGATTCTATCGGATCACTTGTTAGGTCTGCTACTAGGAATGTTTGGTTCACTGTTTTGGTTTCGTTAATTTTGTTTTACGGCTTATCAACCCATTCGGACATTTAATGCTGATTTTTTAAAAAAATATAAAGACTTATATTCAAACAGTCAAACAATTATTTTAAATAGTAAGACTACTGTTTGTTGCGGTTATTTTTTTGATTATATTTTGAAATTAGTTTAGGAACTGAAATATTTAAAATGAATCAGTATTTTGAAAAAAGTTCTTTTAAGTTTTTTTTGTTTGGTAGCAATTTAAGTGGATTGAATTAAAATTGTTTCAATTTGTCAGTATGTATTTTATGGTGAATGCCCCTTGGCATGACACACATACCTTTTTTTTTTTTTTTTAGGTATATATGGATGGGTTATAGTAGTGTGACAGATATGAAGTCTGGACATAATCAATTCTCTTCTAATATTGGACAAAAGCATTTTAACTAAATTATTAGGTTGAAGCATATCTAGTTTACGTTTTTCGGAAACAATTGTAATACCGAATGTATAATCCTAGCCAATCTTTACTTTATTCTTTTTAATCATTTCACCCCAAGCAAAGCAATAAATCCACTAAGACGCATGTGGTTGTAGAGTGTGAGAGAATATGAGGAAAAAAAAACACTATTAATGAGAGAGAACAGTAAGAGAACACGAATTGAGAATACAGTATATAACGATTGACATTGCATTTTTAATATATGATGTTTACTGGGAACAATTAAAATAGATTATTATAAATAGTATGACAGTTGTTTGTTATGGTCAGTTTTTAATTATATTTTTGAATTAAATTTCTCTTAGGAACTGAAATATTTAAGATGAATCAGTATTTTGAAAAGGTTTTTCTAAGTTTGCTGTTGGGTAGTATTTTAAGCGATTGATTCAATTTCTCAGTATGTTTTATAGTGAATGTCTCTTCGCATGCCACAAATACCAGAAGATCTTCTCTTTTTCTAGGATATATGAATAGGTTATGGTTGTATATCCAAGAGGGAGCCCGGACATAATTATTTATTCTCTTCTAGTTTGTTCTCTGTGTCGAGCCAGATATTGCTTCTCGTCAGAATCCATTTTTACACATTTTATAAATCTATCATTCGTCCATGCGGTGAATATTGCAGTCATATTCGGTTTGGAGTGCCTTTTATATATCTCAACAAAATTCAAAGGTTGGTTTTTGGAGCTGACCTTTCGCATTAACAAATGTTTAAACTCCGGTGTTTACCGGAAATCAACAAACAAAAACTAATTAATAAATTTCCATCCTCACCATAACAACAAAATAAAGTTCGACATAATCATAGGATTCTACCTAAGACCACTAAGAATATGCAGTTCAGATTTTTCTTACACGAAGAGAAGAAATACATTGAAAACGTTTTCAATCTTCTCCAGTCCCTTAATTATTCAAGGTAAAACAAAGGCCCATAAAATATTCCAAAACAAAAAAACGATTCCTCCTGAGAACCTCAATGAATCAAACAATATATTATCCTGCCTACTAATTTTATCACATCTATAATCGAAAAGAATCTACCTAAACTCAACAAAAAAGTGGTTACTACTACATTCCAGACGATAAAAGAATTAGTGTAATATAGACCCCCCCCCTTCATGCTGGTGGAGTCTCTTGGTCACCTCATCAATTAATACAATGTAGTATCTTCTCTCTCTTGTCTTTTTTCTCTCGGCCGATGATCGCAAGTTGTTTTGATCCTGCGATAAAAGAACTCCAATTAAAGAAGATTTACTTAGCTATTTTATTTACGTCGACATTCACATCTTCTATCTAGCCATGGGATCACTCACACACCCCCAGTGGGGAGAAGTTTCCAGATAAGAAATTCACACGTCTACAGTGTATGACGGTTTAGAATTAAATTTCCGAAAAACATTTCTAATCATCCTCACGCCAATCAAAATCTACTTTCTTTATTTTGTCTTGTATCTGACACATAAGGGCAAAGTGGGCCACAAATCTTTGAGAACATCAGAGTATGAATTTTATGGACTTACAAATATAATTTCAGAATACACTTTTTTTTTTTTTTTTTTTTTTACCAGAGCTCCTATTGAAATTGTGTTGTTTTTATTGCTTTTCTCTAGCACCCCGTATTACTGGTTCCCATACCGTATTCATTTCTATGCTTGGCCGGCTTAGGAGATTTTTATAGCCTAACATGATTCCAATCACCTGAAGAAGGCCGGAGCGTACAACGGCCGAAATGTCGTGAATATGACAATAAAGATTAAGACAACAGTCCGAACAAGGTAAATAACTACAATACCTCATCTCAGAAATATGGACAGGCATATCATAATCAACTTCCCCTTGACTTTTGTAATCGTGGGGCGGATTCGAATACAGAAGTCACACTAATTGTTTTCCACAACGGTCTACTAACGGCAGCAATCAGCAATTCTAGTATAGTGGTACTGTCCATTTTTTGACATTGTCCAAACAGTTTTTTGGTTTGCGTCCTCTCCTACGCCCACCTTCAACTGTGCCTTGCCATATGGTCTTGCACAGGCTGTCTCCAAACCACGTCATTGTTCTCAGATTGAAAGTGGAGAGAAGAGGTTCCTGGTGTCCCACAAAACTTTCAACGGATTTCCGCACAAACTCTTTTTTTTTTTTTTTTTTTTTTTTTTAATGTTCCCAATAGAAAATGCCAAGGAGTTTTCTCATGCATTTGTTCTTAAATAGAACTACGCCTACTCTTACTAACTCATGCATTTTATTTAACAGCCAAATAAGGCTTCTCAGCTCTGTCTATCCTATTTTCTAGGTATAATCTGCACCTATGTATTTACATATCTCATAATTTAAAGATTTTTCTCAACTTATTTTAGGAGAACTGTGTACTTCTTTATTTTACTAATAATGGGCTCAAACTGCTATTGCATTTTCATATTTTTTTTATTTATTTAAAACTCCTGATTATAATAGCCTTTTTCATTCCTTCTATGTAGAAATTGTTATATGAAATTTATCTTCGTTAGTATTATTCCTATTTGTGATATATGTAATTTACGGTTAGATTTAGCAATTTCATCCCTAAAATGGTGAGACCTAACTGTCAGTCTAGTATTATGCTTAACAGTTAACCAAATGAAACTTAAGACTATCTTGGAAACATTTTCTTCTGTTGGTATATACGATTTAGTAAGGTTTCAAACGCACGAAGTGCTTGCTTCACTTGCCCTAAACAACTGACACTGATAGATGAGAGACGGCCAATACAGAGGAATCTGAACGAAGATTATACTGATAAGACATGGGGATTCTACATAACCCAATCTTCGGGTATTTCTTTTTCCATATGAATCACGGCCAAGGAATGATATCGAACTAATATCCAATGTTCCACTGGAATATCCATTTCTCGGATTAAAATTCTCTTTTTTTCTTTCTTTGTCAGTATGTAATGTAATGTAATGTAATGTAATGTATGTAATGTAATGTAATGTAATGTATGTATGTAATGTATGCCAACCAACCAGAGTTTTTATTGGTTGAAGGTATCCAGTTTTGTGATTACTTTCGTTAGCTTATGGGGGTGGACCCACTAATACATAGACAGACACAAACACATGTGTGTTTGTGTAAATGATTAGAAAAATTGATGGCTAATGTGGGATAAAATACTTAATACATATTCATTTATTCATAAAGCTGTAACATTACTGCACGCATATATATAGAGAGAGCGATTATATTAAAGGTAAATATACATATATATGCAAAATCCACAGGTGCATATACACACATGTATATTTTTTGAATAAAAAATTACGAAAGGATAGAATCTAAGTAGATCTCAATGTCCAGGAAAGAGTAAGGATATAATAAAAAGGCTTAAACACTAATATTCCATGGTCATAATTTATTCCATTGGAATCGTAAATACGATCCAATTCATCAGACCTACAAATTCAAAAAGAAAACGGAAAAGAACAACTTTGGAATTAAACATAGAATTTAGAGATATTTTAAGTATGAGAGTGTGGAACGAATGTTAGTTCTAAAAGAGGGGTAACATACGAGAGAATTTGGGAGATTAAAACTTATCAGAGAGGGTTTATTTATAACTAGGTGTGAGTGGAAGCGGGAAAATGAATGTTGTCGGATGTCTTATACATTATAGATACATTTCGTGGTGACATACACATACCATGGGCGATCTAATGTTAAAGATCAGAATAAGGAGGGTGAGGTAAGGAAAGAAGTGGTGGGGGAGAAAGATGGGGCGGGTGAAATTCAAATTGAAAGGGACGCTGTGTAATTGAGAAAACTTGACAAAAATAATATCGACTACAGGTTACAAATCAAATATAGACATATAAATAATAAATATGACGATTATCTAATCTAGCATGGACCTATATTTTTATGTTCAAAACACATGCAAATACACACATACACAATAACTTATACACGTATATACATACACATTTCCTTGTATGGAAACGGTTGATATCACCATTACATTTCCTAGTTTCAACAGTTTTCATCGACATTGATTTTTTGACAAGGGGGTCGATTTTTGATCAGCTTAAAATCCTGTCTTTAAAAACTATTTCTGGTACTACAGAGACCTCGGTTAGAACGTTGACTTCCGTCCATGAAACCCGGGTTCGAATCTCACCATGGTCGATTCAGTGTGAAGATGAAGTTATTTGCATATTGGGAAAGTGTCTGAATATCATAACACACGCCGGACGATTGCAATTCGCGGTGTTGACTTTAATGCTCACTTTTTTTTAATTCATACACGCACACACAAAAACACACACACACACGCATAGAGGCTCACACCTTGTTTCCTGTCTAAGGGGTTCCCGGTACTCTCTGTCTCTGTCTCTCTGTCTCTCCCTCTTTCTCTGGCCTCTGTACAAGTTTTGATGGGTTTTTCTCCCGTGACGTGTGCAGTCTGTGGCATTGCCTCTTCATTTTGAGGGTACACGGTTGACAGTTCACTGGTTGCTGTTTCCGACTGGTAGTTATTAGCCCTAACTCTTGGGTAGCGTCTTGAGCGGCCGCTCTGATCAACAGTTGTATAATACCGGGGTGCTTGTAGTGCCATGTCGCGCATGGAATGGTGTCTTTGCTGTCACCTCCGGTGGGCAACCCTGAGGCCACATTATGATGCTGGCTGTGCCAACTCCTCTCTGCTCATGTTGCGGTCGATAAACGTCTGCTTCTCTTACTTCAGGCCTTCTCATCCTCCAACTTTTACTCCACATGAAGACTAAGGCCTGAAGTACTTCAGGCCTTCTTATCTTCCAGCAATTACTCTACATGAAGACTCAAATGAACCAAAAAAGAAAACCTAAACCAACCACTCAAAAATCACCTAAACCCTTCAACATTTCATTCAGCAACATCCGTGGCATAACAAATTTTTGCAATGTGGAATCTTTCCTCGCTGCAAACAGCCCGGATATAATGGCCCTGTGCGAGACAAACCTTGACCCGTCTATTCCCTCCTCTGATCTCTCGATCCCCGGCTACCTTCCTATCCTCAGGAAAGACTCTCTATCCCACATGCACGGCCTTGGTGTCTATGTCAAGGATCATCTCCCCCTGGCCAGAGAGATGTCTCTCGAATCACCAGACCATTCGTACGTGTCTTCGACTATCTCTCCTCAATGCCGTAATCTATCTCTTCTTCCTCTATCGCTCTCCATCCTCTCAAGACTGTGGGATACTCGACAGCATATCGGACAGCATAGACAAGGCCCTCTCTCTCCACCCGTTTGCTCAAGTATTCGTGTTTGGTGACTTTAACGCCCATCATACCAAGTGGCTCAAGAATGCTACTACTGACCGGGCTGGCATTCAAACACTTAACTTCTCAATTTCTCAATCCCTCACGCAGATAGTCAACTTCCCCACGCGTTTTGCCCCCAACCTGGCAGATAAGGCCTCCCTTCTAGATGTGTGTTTTACCTCCATCCCCGAATCCTGTAGCGCCACACAGCTCCGACCATGCCGTGGTATCTGTTAACATTTCCTTCAACTCCACACCCCGCAAAGAACATCCCATTACTAGAACCTCGTTCTACTACCAACGATCGTATTGGGACTCGTTCCTTGACTTCCTCCGCGATGTCCCCTGGGATGTTGTCTTTACACACCCTGTCCAAGAATGTGCTTCTGAGGTCTCATCCTGGGTTAAAGCTGGAATCGACGCTTTCATCCCCTCAAGGAAATTTAAGGTCAAGTTGCACTCCCCCCCCTTGGTTCTCCGCTGCTTGCTCAGCCGCCATTGCCCATAGGAACCACTTCTTTCACTTATTTCGTAGCGACATGTCGGACTGCAATAGACGTCTCTTTGCCTCCGCTCGTAGCGAGTGCAAACGTGTCCTCAACGAAGCTAAGACAATATTTGCTGCTCGGATGAGGGAGCGTATTGCATCTCGCAAATTTGGCTCCAAAGATTATTGGCGGCTATGCAAGAGTGTCCTGAACAATAGAAAACCCTCCATACCTCCTTTATTCAACCAGTTCGAGGTCTTGACCTCCTCAACCGACAAGGCTGAATGCCCTGCTCAGAAGTTCTCATATAACTCGACGCTTGTCTCCACCGGCGTACCCTTACCTGACTTCTCTCTAAGAACTGAGGCCCTATTGAGCGGCTTACGGATAACCCCGTCATCAGTACTGGTTATTATCTCCAAAATAGACCCCCACAAGGCTAGTGGTGGAGACTGCATACCAGCCATTGTCTTGAAGATATGCGCGCCTGAGCTAGCACCCGCCCTCTCTAAACTGTATAATTACTGCCTCAAGGAATCCTGCTTTCCCGACTGCTGGAAGTCCGCATCCATTGTTCCTGTCTTTAAGAACTCTGGAGACCCCTCTGACCCCGCTAATTACCGTCCTATTAGTCTCCTACCCCTCTTCGGCAATGTCTTCGAAGCCCTAATCAACGCAGAAGTGGTTAACCACCTTACCACACACGGCCTTCTCTCAGACAAGCAATACGGTTTCCGCTACGCCCGCTCTACAGCTGACGTGTTACGGCCATCATAGAAACCGTCTACCAAGCGCTTCAAAATAATGGTGAGCCTCGTGCCGTGGCCCTAGACATTTCCAAAGCGTTTGATAGGGTTTGGCATGCCGGCCTTCTTCGTAAGCTCCAGGGTTACGGTATTACTGGTCGATTGTTTGATCTGATACAATCATTCCTATCAAATCGAGAATTGAAGGTCGTTCTCAACGGTTTCTCCTCCAGTTCCTATCCCACGAACGCAGGTGTTCCCCAAGGCTCCATCCTTGGCCCCACACTTTTCCTTATTTTCATCAACGACCTTCCTGACGCCATAGGTTCCCAAGTGGGCATCTACGCGGACGACACTACAATTTACTCCTGCCTCAAAACCAAATCTAGTGTCGCGGTCAAAACTAACCTGGCCGCGCGTCTTGAAATGGACCTCCAATCGGTTGTTAACTGGGGCAACAATTGGATGGTCAAATTTAACGCCTCTAAAACTAAACTACTCTCCATTAACCACCATAGATATCCTTACCTGCCCCCCATTAGAATGTCTGATAGTCAACTTCTTGAGAGTGACTACCTGCGTCTGCTCGGTCTCGCGTTGACTGCTGACCTGAGATGGAACAAATACATTGAGTCAATTGCATCGTCCAGCGCGAGGAAAGTTGACTCTGTACCGCGCCAGGAAATTTTTCTCCCCTCAATCGATACTTCAAATATACAAAACGACCATTCGCCCTTGCATGGAGTATTGCTGCCATATATGGTCTGGGGCACCTTCTGTTTACCTCGGAGTTCTTGACAAGATCCAGAGACGGATATGTAATGTGATTGGCCCTGATCTGGCGTCTCGCCTGCAGCCACTATCTCACAGACGCGCCGTCGCCTCTCTCTGTCTCTTCTACAAATACTTTCATGGAAATTGCTCCGATGAGCTGCTTTCCCTGGTCCCCAGTCTCCATGAATACAAGCGCCTTACGAGGCTGGCATCCCGCTCTCACCTTTACACTTTAGAGACTTTAAAATGTAGCCGTCTCTTCTACTCCAATAGCTTCATACCTCGCACCTCTCGCCTGTGGAACACCCTTCCCAATTACTGTTTCCCTGATAGCTATAATCTCCAACTATTCAAATGTAATGTCAATCAACATCTCCAGTTACCTTGATCTACACACTACCCGTCCCTTCATCCTTTCTTCTATCACTCCTATCTGCTCTTCCTACAAATCTTCTGCAACCCCCTGCATCCTAGTGGCTTCATGCCTTGCTCAGGGCGCTAAGCTTAAAAAAAACAAAAACATATAAGTTCGTGTGTGTGTCTGTTTGATATTATTTACAAGATATTACATCCTCTCAGAATTTAGGATAACCACATCTTTTCTTTTTACCTTTGAAATCAAACAAACCTAATTAATCTTGATCTAAATCAAATGACCATATCTAGTGGCAGAGATAGTTCCATAGGCTTAATTAATGCCAGAAACAAAACTACATTTTTAGTGGCGATTCACAAACCAGACATTTTTATTCTAGTTTCTACCTTGTTTAATTAGAAGGCGTTCAGACTGAGGTAAAAAGGTAACATTTTGAATAATCACGTTTACTACGGACCATTTAAATGATTGACGCAATACAGTCTTCCTATTGTCATTTCATTCCTTTTGGTCTAATCGAACAAAATTTTGTAGCATAGATCTTATGCCAGGCGTTTTGTCTTCGGTTAAAATATTAACTTTGCTGCATATGGATTACTGGGCGTAACAGCAAAATTGTCCCAATTGTGTAACATCATTAGACGATTGTCGACCCCACAAAATGTTTAATATCTAAAAAAAAAACAAAAAAAAAAAAAAAAAAACAGTAAACTAACTGAGGTTCTTTTTTCTGGATTTTCAGATAAAAAGATTAGCCATCTTGACACTATTTATCGTAAGAATCACTGAAAAATCATTTGAGTTATTCAACTAAAAAGATACCAGGTTAAAATCGTTTTGTGTCAGCACCACTCTCTTCCAAAATGAGTAATGGTGAGAGGAAAAACGTCATTAACTTCAGTAATTGCACCAACATTCATTCTGTGGCTTACATCTTCAAAGTCTATTCAAGAACCCTCAAGAGAACGGTGAATAAATTTAAAACAGAGCCAACAGTAGAGAGGAAATCTGGATCACGAGTTCATAGCAGGAAGAGGGATCACCATTTTCACTTAGAGATCAATTAGAAGAGATCCAACTAACTCTATAAGACGTTTGGCACGTGAGAGAGGAGTTTCAGCTATGACAGTCCAAGAGACTTGAAAATGAAATCGTTCGTGAAACGTGTGAGTCACGTTGTTACTCCAGGTCAGAAACTTAGTAGGTTAGAGAGGGCGAGGATCATCGGGAATAAGTTGGAAAATGATCCTGGGATAATAGTGATATATTTGAACTTTATTTCAATTCTTCAGGATCTTCCGATCCTTAGTTATGATTACTTAATGATGAACATTACTTTATGATCGATTTCATCACGATTCTTTTTATTAGGCTTGGAGTGTAATTATAGATTCTTATTTTTCAAAGTATAGTCCAGTTGTGTTATAAAAACCTCGGAGAATTCCAGTAGTCATTTCTAAATTACAATGATTCAAAGCTAAATCTAACAAATGCATAATTTTGCCTTTACACGATTTGGACACTCTTGCTGTTACAACCGGTATAACACCTAATCGGTAATTCTTCTTGGGGGACATTACTAGTGAATTTATACTACACAGATGCCCCGTATTTATGGCTGTGGAAGAAGCTTAGTAAATGAAACGCTAATTCTTACATTTTTTTTTTTTTTTTTTTTTTTACTATCGCATCTATAACTTGGGAACTTTTGCATGCACCAAACAAATATTTGTCATGGCCACTGCTCTAAGAATTATCGTCACTTTCCGCCAAATATTTATTTTTTAAAATTATTTCGTGATCTAAGTAAAGATTTTAAGTTGGGTCCAACAAACCTAGATTTTGATAAATTGATTCTAAAAAGCTAAAACAATTTAAAAACATAAAACGGTAAGCCGAACTAGAATCGTTGAAACAATGGCGTTCAAGTAAATGTCTAACGTCGTCTATTTTCATGGCATTCATATTGCTTGTCAGGTAATGATCGTGCCGAAAAATAGCCTGAGTTTATTGTCATGTCTCTCAGCTGATGTCGAGTTCTGGTCCTCAGGATATGACCCTTCATCTGATGATGGACTCTTTCTAAAGAACTTGATAATCGATTTTTGAATTATTTTTTATCGCATATGTTTTGGCGATGTCAAAATCAAACAAGTACTGAAATTTAAATACTTTTTCATATAACGATGAAACATGAGACCCAGAAATCTTGAGGCGCATTGAAATAGCGAAATATGCTTTGCAAAAACTGAACAAAATATTAAGAAACAGTAAATTTTAGCTAGAAACCACGCAAAAAAAAGTTACTGAATTTCTATGAAATATCAATCCTGTTCTATAGAAGTGAATGCTGGACAATTTCCACAGTGATGAAAAGGTGACTAGAAGTAGCAGTGATATGGTTCTACAGAAGGGTACTGAGAATATGTGAGCAACGAGGACGTTTTAAGGAAAATGGAAACATACACTTTTACTTAGAATCAGAGGCTGTAATTACTGTGACATAAGAAAAAGAAGGCTTGGTGAATGTGGCACTCAGAGGACAGGTTGAATCCAAGAGGGGGTGGGATGAAAACATTGTATAAACTAGTTACTGAGATAGTCTAAATGGGTGGCATAGAAGCTATTAGGGGGTATATGAAGGTAAGAAACATTGATTAGAGATACTGCTGTAACCTAGAAAAGGTTACTGAACGAGGAATAAGCAAAACAGACGTTGGGAATTAAATGGTAATCTTTATAACATCAACAAAATACAATACACGCCAGCGGCGTGAACTACATAAACCACAGCAAGAGGTGGACTACTTAGACAGCATATTACCCCGTTTACAATAGTGTACCACTAGTGTCTATCTATCTATCAAGACAGATAGATAGATAGATAGATAATAAGACAGATAGATAGATAGATAATAAGACAGATAGATAGATAGATAATAAGACAGATAATAAGACAGATAGATAGATAGATAATAAGACAGATAATAAGACAGATAGATAGATAGATAGATAAATAAGACAGATAGATAGACAGATAGATAGATAGATAGATAATGATAAGACAGACAGAGATAGATAGTGCTGCAACCTAGAAAACGTTACTGAATGAAGAATGATCAAAACAGAGGTTGGAAATTAAATGCTAATCTTTATAACATCAACTAAATACAATACTCGCTAGCAACGTGATGTAGGTAAACCACTGATAATGGCGGACTACATAAACAGAATATTACCCCCACTTACAATAGTGTCCAACGTATTTATGAGTATTAGGACATACTCATTAATGTTCATAGTGTTTTGCTTTGTACCTGTATAACAGATACAAAGCAAAAGTACTATCCAGGCATTATCACCCACGTCTTAAATGTAAAGGTACATAAATAGCAAAGTTTGACAAAATAATGATATGCTTTTGTTCATAATTATATTCCCGTAGTTAACAGAGTTTATTGGTTAGGGAAACCATGTTTTGGGGTAATAATTAAGTTTCTCTTGCAGATCGATACTATTTCTTTCGATCCTTCTTGGGACCACAATACTTTTAGCATTGAGCTTAAACTCTGCTAAGCTTAATAAAAAGGGCACATCGACGTGGGGATAAGTGTTAGTTACACGCATATGGCTTACCATTGAGAGTTCGATCTTGGGAGCTTACGTTTGTATCCCGTTGAAAAACAGCTTCTTGTACGATCACCGTAGTTAAGAAACGTCGACCTGGTCAATGTCTAGATAAGTGACTTCTTGGGATTACCAGGTACTGTATGCGTGTGGTCTAATGGATTAAGCTGGAATTGAAATTCGGCTCTCCGATTTCCAATTCTAATCGGGTTCGTTATATTCACTTACACGAAAATATCCTTGTGAAAGGCATGAAACCGTCACTTATGCTCAAGTCTCCAAGTAATGGGTTAATTAGTAGAACTTATATTAGTAAAAATCATTATTATCTCCAAAGAACTCTTACAATCTAAAAAATATTTTCTCCAAATGTTGATAAGTCGTAAAAAACAAATCAATCTATCGATCGATCTTACGAAGTAGCCTATACTTGTTGTCTTTTGTCAAAACTAAGCTTATTCTTTCTTTAGATTATAGCTCTCCACAATTTACTCGCCTTCGTTCTTTTATACTATTTTTTAAAAGGGATGGCCATTTTTGCTTACCACAAATGGGTAAGATTTTTTTTTTTTTTTTTTTTTTTTTTTAGAAATATCATCAAAAGAAAGGTCGCAAATTCGGCTAAAAAAAATACCGATAGTTGTGAAAATGTCGCCCTTTACTCTATCGTGCTAAAATATTTTTTAGGCACGTTTGATATCAAATTACAGGTAAATGCTTGCTGTGGCCACGTTACTCGTGTTTGACTCATAGGATGTAATTACTTAATGTCATCTTTTACATGCTGACTTGTTTTTGTTGCCAATCAGATTGATGGCAAGCTTACGGTTCGTTTCATATAGTGCAACAGTGTTAAAAAAAAAACAGAAAAATCGCTTTATTTTCTCATTCTTTCCAATTTACCGTCCTCAAAACGTATTCCTTCTTAACCTACTGTTCGATGAACTTCTTAAATTGTTTTAGTGATATGTCAAAATACATTCAACGAAGCATTTCTATTCCTCGAATCAGAAACAAATAAAAATATCTGGAGAAATTAACAAGCGTTCCTCGAAAACTTATAACTTGACAGTGGTTTCGATACTCAGGGAAGCTTGTGGCATTTTACAAGAAGAGAGTAAGTAAAACTGCATACAAGGTTTTGAACATATTTTGCATGGAAAGATTGGACTGAAAGACATTCTCCTGACGACCCGCACTACACACGATAAGAGTGGTTGCTCCAAAATGTGAATACGTATTAGACACGCGTGAGAAATAACTGTATGACATACATAGTTATGCAACCACCCACCCAAGACTTAAGGGGAAATGTCAGATATCGCACACTAATATACGTTCGAATAACCGGGACTACTCACAAACACACAGATATACACACACTACCTGACGTTAATTGACCTAGGTGAAATAAATTGTAATATAAGTTTTGAGCGATACAGATTGTGTTCTCGTTAGAAGATATAATTTTGCAGCCATATGATATTAAAGATATTCTATTAGGTTGGTGCAAAAATAATGACGTTTTCTCACATAGTAACATATCTATGAAAACGACATTATTTTTGCACCAACCTAATATACTCCATTATGCAATGATTTCTTCAGTATATCCAGCGTGGAAATTCTCACACTTATCTTAGAGCTCATTAGACTTTTCACAGAAATATTTATTCTTTAGGGATTACCATCAGCAGCCTAATAACGTTTTCTTTAATCTCGTTCACGGTCTGATATCTCTTTCTTTTTTTCTTTTTTTTTAAACGATGATTCTAGTTTTTGGAAAAGCCATAAATCGTAAAGATACATATTTTGAATGTGAAAGGGACATCAGACATGGATTATACCATTTTTAATATAAACTTCTTCTGGAGTGTGCAATCCAACCTAGATCATGCCATAATAGACCTTGCACTCAATGTCCCGTGAAGCTAGGTGCAGAGTTGACCTGACAGATAGCCTCCATGCAGACGGGTGTAGATTTGCTTGACATGTGAACACGTAGTCTATACAGCTGTACCAGAGTTGCAAGTGTGGGAAGGAATGCTATTATAAGGGGTAACTGTCAAAATTGTTGAATAAAGTGTAATGTTAAATATGAAAGATTAAGCCATGTATTCTCAATAAAAAGGTGACTTATACTCTGTTATGTAGTGGTTTCACAGTGGAGGCTTGTATTTGTACTAAGTCGGTCCTAAAATAGGTTCGACGTACAAAACGTTAGGGACTTGATACAATAGGTAATGACGCAGTAATCTAGTTGTGGTGACTGATACTTTAATATCCGAGTAACGTTCGTCCGACATTGACTGACTGACCAACTCCCTGAGCCGACTCAGCGACTGCTGCTACTACTCCTACTTATTATAGGTGGGAGAGTCTATTAACAATAGAATCGGTGTGTTCCAGTATAACATACTGATAAAAAAAAGAAACAAGAAAAAAAAATTAAACATTTGCAACTCACAGCAATATCGAAGCTTAAAAATACAGGTGGAAACAGTTGACTACCTAAGGAGCTTGTGCAAATGGATGTCAGAACAACGAATTGGAGGATAATGAAAAGACAAACATTGCTAAGAGCTACAATGGATAGGAAGTTGTGGATAGCCATGATCTTCCACGCCCTGAAACGGCGGCACATAGAATTTCTTATTAAAATGTACAACGTGTTTTCTATATATGGCATGACGAGGTGATTATTGCCAGTCAAGTTATTCATGGATAGCGATTTTTGACATACGATGGCGATTCCTACAGAGAACTTTTCAGATTTTTGTGAAAAGTACAGGATTCTCCTCGACTTACGACAGAGTTCCGTTCTTGCGTCGTAACGCGATTTTCCGTGTAAGCCGGAACGTACCGGCCATTTTCAGAGACTAAGAATTTACGATACTTATCTATGCTAATGCTTAAAATTGTTTAAGCTACTAGTATATCTATTGCTTGTGATGCCAATAGCTCTCCGTTGATGAGATGACGAAGCGTAATATCTTGTCTCCCTTACGGTATTCGGAAGCAGCATTAAATGTGTGGAATAAAGAATAACAAACGCGCGTTTGTCTCCCTTTATCGGGAATTCCCCAAGCTTATAGTTTAACAAGAAAATGTCCTTATAACATACAGGGAAACTCAATATATATAAACTTATTTACAGTTTTAAGTGACAGTCAAACAACTTAAGGCAAACAGCCGTCTCTTTTTCTCTCGTTTCAGGGCGTTTAACAATGTCTAATATCACTTCCGTGGTGATGGCTTTCCTTTTATTCAAAGTTTTCACAAATACAACACAAACGAAAGAGAGCGAATGCAAAATAATCCAATATGGCGTATAACCATGCATTACCTCACGCAGCAGTAGGCAAACAGCTTAAGTCGAAACAAGACTAACACTCACTCTACCAATGGGACGAATGGACCAATAATTATTTTTCAAAACTAATTTTGTCTTCATTTTCTGTCATCTACATAAAGGAAATAAATTTGGAACAATTTTTTTTTTTTTTTTAAATTGGTGGGTGACTTCTCGTATTACCAACTGGTTCCACTGGACCCATGGTTGAAATATTTAATTAAATAAAAATATTATCTATTCTAAATTGGTGCCCATTTCTTTTTCTGAAGATGATAATGAAACTAATAATATAAGTATTACTGATTCACAATCGGCTGAGATTATGAATGACGACAACAAACTGATAAAAATGATTCTTCAAACACTCCAATGAGGAATGAAAAGTATTATTCTACGGATAAGTCTGAAATTTAGTCTTCTAATCCAATTGAAAGGGAACAATGACGAACTACGCCCTATAATGTTTTACATCAAAAGCCTGGACCTTCACGATTTGTAAAAAGATCTTGTGAGTCATCTCTTTCATTTGTAATGTACATGGATCTTACTCTCTGGGAAATAATTCAAAAATGGACAAATGCTGATATAATCACACGTATCGATATAACTAGAAACTTTAGTGAGCAATATAGTGCCCACCAACCATCTCATGTGAGAAAGAAAAATGGTGTACCTTGTGTGGTGTAGTCCTGAAATGGATAGAAAAAAACGAAAACTGTCTTTCATATTTGCCCAAAAACATGTCGGTCAAAGCCATTTGAAAGTATTCTGTACAAAATGCAGCAATGGAGTGTAATTCTAAAAAATGTAATTTGAATTAAGTCTATAATTTCAAACTAAATGCGAATATGTACTGTACTTGTTCTGTTTCAGTGAATAATTTTTTATTAAAATTGTTATTTTCTAGTCCATCTATAATATATATCTAATATAATAAAAATGCAAAATGGTTGAAGAGCTTTAAAAAAAAAAACAAAAAAAAACAGCAAACAGAAATGAGTCCATTGGGAGCCATGGGATATTTAATTAAAATCAGTTTTCTTGGTAGATGGAAGGCTAATCGAGATATTGAATCGTTGCAGGTCGGGACTGTCATAACCAGGGGGGAGATATTGTATAATGAACCCTAAGATATGTGACCTCCCAAGATGAGTATTTTAAAGTGAAGACATGATGGAGATTACGTCTTCGTTAATATTATATGGTTACCTAATTCTATCTTCTAATAAAATATACAATTCCTGTTTGAGAACTATACATATTCTTGACGATGTCAGGACTCTGTGTCAATATAGGCAAGAAAGCCAGTAGTTCAAATGCTGATTTTCAAAGCAGGAAAGTTCTCCACGCCCGGAAATTTGAACTCCTCACCCTTCATTCAGTATTTTTCGGTTGCTGTAAAGCTACAAGTATTTAGCCTTAAATTGTATATTCTATAACTCTGACGTTGGTTTCAGTCGAAACGTGAGTCGGTTGGGCATCGTAGATCGGTTCTATTCCAAATAAACTACACCCCAAGAGAAAAGGCCAGGGTTCCATCAAAATGGTAATGTTAACGGAAGAATTTGTAGAGATCACGTGCAGTAAAAGCATCGCGTGATATTACCGATTACTTCGCTCTTAAATCAATGTCAACGTCCGTGATATCGGCGTTGGAAATAAATAACACTTAAGTAGAATCGCAAATAATATGGATCTGTACACTCGTAATGCGGTCTGTCTAGTCGCTGAGATAGTTTGCTATTTACCACTGTTGTCAGAAATCAAGATAAAAATCAGTATATGGTATATTTATGCTCGCTTTAGGCAATTATTCGGATGTGTGAATAGCGTACCTGTTATCGGCGCGTTAAAATGGAATCGACAATTAGAGTTCATGTTCTGTTCATGTCTATTGCCTTCACTTTCGCACAAAGGCTGTTGTATAAACTTATTACTTATTTACCTACTGACGCCTTTTAGAAACGTGTCATTCCAACCGACTAATCAACATCCTCAGTAGCCGTTTAGTCGTAATCTTTATAATACAAAAAGTCTGTGATTCGTACGTAATTGCGTGGTGCGCGCGCCCGGCGTATAATTATTTAAGTTAATCTGACTTAAAAAAAAATATTTTCAGTGAATAAGATTTTAAAATACAAGTTGTTATACAGCAAGTATTTTTATTTTAAGTTTCTTCAAACAGACAATATTTAATTAAAATATTTAAAATTAAAGACAGACAGAAAGAGATCCCGATTTGCTGTTTCGTCCAGTTTTTATTGTAAAGTAATTATTTATATTTCAGCTTTCTTTGAACAAACAAACAATATTTTAAATATTTAATAGATATTTTTTAACTTAATCTGATTTTTTAAAAATATTTTAACTGAACAAGATCTAAAAATACAAGTTGTTTAACAGTAAATATTTTTATTTTAATTTTCTTCAATATACGAGGTTGAGTTAACTGTCCGATGCTAGCATGATTATTTCGAGAAATTAATATTCAAACAAAGAACACTAAATAGGAATTGAATTGAATGAGGGTAGGGGAAGTTAAGATTCGCAATCGGCATGAAAGAACATTATTCTAAACTCAGAGAATTAGTAACATTAAACGAAAATAAGAAATAAATTGAATTAAATTAGTAAAAAAATAAGAGAATAAAATGAACAGATGAGATTGAAATTGAACGATTACTTACAAAAGAGAATCAAGCGAGTTGACGAGCGACAGAGGACACATATCAAATGTTGTTAGGCCGAACGATTGCTGGATATAAGTTTTGGTGGGCTGGCATTATACACCAGATAGTCATGGGTCGGAATGTAAATCCTAAGCAGGCTTGTCATATCATGTCAGAACCTTCACCTAATAAAACAACGGGAAGTTTATTAAAAGGCCTCAAACATCGACAAAAGAAACAACAACTACCTCCGGCAAGATTATTAGGATCAAAGTTAAGTATCTGTTCAGTAGCAGACAGCCGACCAACAGCTCCAGCCAGCCATCATCATTATCAGCATAGGCAGGTCCCGCTCGCCATCGGCCGCCGTTCCAGCCAACCATCTACCGCAGGCCTCCAACCTCTCAAGTAGCAATGATAAGCGATAAATTGTCCTTTTCAGGACAACAATTTTCAACTGCTACAAAACTGTCCTCAGGACAACGCTCTTGTCACTCTCAACATGAACATTCAGAGATATCTGTTGTCTAGTGCACTGTAACCTTATTTTTATCGATGTATTTTCTTTAACGAATGTAAACATCGTAATATATATTTTTTGTATTACTGATGTCTTCGTTTTGATTATTGTGGCCTTCTGCCATTCAATATCTTTTTGCGGGCCAATATATTACTCTCAATAAGCTATTCGATCACAAGGTGTATAATATTAGGGGCTACGGAACTGCCATTTTGTGAATGGGTTCTGGAATAAACAGTAGTTTCCGTTGGGACATCTCAATGATATTATGAAGTTGTGGGTGTTAGTGGGTTTTATTGTTTTTTTTTTTTTTCGCATTCGACTTATAGATGCTGTTGTTTCACTGCATCATTTTTTTAACTTATATAATTATGAACATGGCTAAGCAAAAATAGAAACAAATCAGTTTTTTTTTTTTCGATCCAAACGATGGCCTGACAGATGGGGCTTCATAATACATAGACTGTACCTCTGGAGTAGAGTAAGACTCCGCCCAATGAGGCTCCTGGTGATGATGGCAAACTATGTCCATATTCTGGGTATAATGATAATCTATATCCGGTTTCAAGTCTTCTGATCAAAAGGTTTTGAGCAACGTGGAACCACCTCTTAACTGGTGGTGTTCCCAGGTCCAACCTGACCCGTGGTGGTAGCACCTGTTAGGGACTCAGCTACGGGGAATAGTTAACTCCCAAACTGGATTCAAAAGACTATGAAAGTGTAAAAAATACGTTTTAATATATATTATGTATATTATATATGTAATATATTTTTGAGAAAAATTATTACCAGCAATACATGTTTGGATGAAATAATTACCAGCAATACAGGTTTGAAAGAAATTATTACCAGTAATACTTTTTTGTCAAAAGGGAAATATTACCAGCAATAAAAATCTTGTCGGCATTAAATAACCCAATAAATGTGATATGCCATAAAACAAATCAAACCAAACCAAACCATCAAGCCAAAAGCAAACCCTAAGTTCTCCACCAACTACACTAATAAATTGGGATCTACTTTCCAGCATTTCAGAAGTTGGACTCCATTTACAAGAGCTCAAACCTTAACTTGCTTTTCGGTCTGGAACTTGATCCAATCAGTCTGTTCCAATTCCCGAATTTACAATCCCAGTCTATTCGCCTCTAGCTACAAAATATGACTCTTTAAATTTCTGTAACTATGGTTGTGTGCGTGGCGTAGTGCAAGGAAAGTGTGATTGTTTTGTCGAGTTCAAATTCTAGCCGGTGCCATCGTGATCACACAAATACACTTAGAAATATGTGAATCTATTTCTTCTCCCCACACACAAAGGGCTAATAATAGGTCAGCTTAGGGTCTCTAGCTTTATGTGGAAACCAAAATAGAGAGAGAACTCTTAATCTAAAACCGTTTGCGACGAGGCTTGCAATTCCATCTCATTGAAACTTAGTAGGGAAACTATAGCAAGAGCTTCTTTGTGAGTCTACGCGCTTAACAACAACACCAATAAGCTTTGCCTCTTATACATTTTTAGCTATACCAATCTTTAGATATGAAAAGGAAATATGAGCCGAGTGTTAAGCATTTTCATTTTTATATCGTCATAAAGTCTGTAGCTTTTTGAACAAACATATATAAGCAATTGTTCGTTGTTGGCGATATAATACTCGACTGTTGCAAAAGTTTCTGATACTTAACCCTCGAACACTAACCATGGGTATATAGTACCCAGCGCAAATTTTACTATTTTTAATTACAATTTTCAGTACCTGATTTTCTTACCTAAATAATGTTTTTCAGTTCCTATTAATGTTAACTCAAAGTACAAAGTTTGAAGTATCTGCATGTAAAATATTTCAAATAAAGATTTATATTTAATTTTTTGTTAATATTTTCAAAATCGGGTATGATATACCCATGGTTAGTAGTGGTGTAACTTTAATTGATGGTTAGTGTTCTAGGTTTAAGGAAATTTATTACTATATAATTCATAGCGTCAATTTTTCAACCACGAAAATGTTTATCTTGGTCTTACTCCAAATTTTAAGCAAACTGTATATTCCATCAAGGAATGACGATTATGGTTTTGGTTTGATGAATTATCTGTAAGAAAAATAAAAATTAGCAGAACTTTTTTTTTGATTTTTAAATCTAACCTACCTTAAATGACGGGAATATAAAAATGGGGGAATATAATCCTTCTTCTGTTAGATTTTTCATTCTACTACCAGAACTGGCAAAATTGACAACTTTGTTGAAAATCTTGACAGAAAACATATATTATTGATTAATCTGGTGGTCGTAGTGATATACAATATTGCTCATTAAACGGTCGGAAAGGGGAAGTACAATCTTTAATGGCAGCACAAAGTACTCTGAGGGGAAACACTATCTCCAGTGACTCTCGATCCGAATATTTAGGCCTGTGACGAATGTGGGCTGGGAGCTGTGATTTATTTTTCCTAATTAAGATGGTAGGGGGAATAATTTTTGCTCCACAAAAGAGGAAGTGTTTCAGTAATTAGCGGCAACCGCCTCGGTCAGTTCTACGAGAAATGCAGCCAATCTGACAATTTTTTTCCCTTTTGCTAAAGTTTAGTAGCAGCCAAATGAAGCACAAGAATAAATCAGAGTGATTTCTTCGACAGTGTTTCATCGTCAATGAATTCATGTCAACTTTTGGGCACGCAGTTACTAAAAACCAAGTGAGAAACGAAATCTAAACACTGACCTGGTGGTGATCCAAGGCGCAGCATTACACGCGAAAAGTGCTGCAGAATCTTGTCAGGGGATCTCTAAAGCGCGTGTTAAAATTTTGGATGGCGCAAGCAAGAAAGGGGAAAGCCGTTGTAGAATTCTAAAAGGATTTTGAGCTCAAGTTGAATAATTCTCTGAAAGACTTCGGAATCTGAAAAGACAAAAGAAAAAAATGTAGCGTTACAGAAAATCCCGAATTTTTTATTGAGTGATACTACAGTTTGTTCAGTAAAAAAAAAAGCGGTAAATTCAAAAAAATGTGAGACAACCGTTGAAAACTGGTGACGACTAATGTGACTTAAAAATTCAGGAAAAATTTCTACACATTTCGTCGATCATCACGTCTTATGTTCTATGTTGCAAAGTACGATAACTTGACTTTCAAAATCAATGAGTTGTTTAGCCATACGAGAAGGACAGAAAGAAAGACGAAATTGTCTTCAAATTAATTTTAAATGACGAGTCACAAGATCGAACAGCGAGCATAAAAGAACCAATCAGTTAAGCAATTACGCGAAAATCGAATGATTATTCAAGGTCATAAATATTCAAGAAATTTATTCAAGGTTATTCAAGGTTAATTATTCCTGAAAGATAAAACAATGATATTTAATGTCCTGTTTTTTTTTTTTTGTTTTTTTTTTTCAATACTGGAAACCCTGTAGAAACAACACGAAACAAGTCAACAGGTACAACTGATATCTTGGTTTAATAAAGTCGGAAAAAACACGTTCAAGAACAGAATCCCTTCCAAAGTTTGAGAAGAAAATACAAGCAAACCAAATGAAGTAATCCTGTGTTGTCTGTCGAGAAAAACCAGGACATATAAAGGACTTTTGAATTCATATTCATCTTTGTGTCAACATTGCCGGTGGGTTATTTTGACACAGCTTATCTTTTGACCCTGTCTTTCCATACACACCCAGACGAATCTATTAATAGAAAACAGCGTTCTTGCTTTCCATTTCGAGGTCAATGTACTGATGATAAGGGCGTTGCCTATGCTGATGAGATTGGCGCCACGCATGACATTCATCTGAGTGTCTTGATCTGACGAGACTCTTTAAGAACATGTCGTTTAATGTCTTCGTTTTGTAGCAACTTGTGTCATTGGACAAAATTATCCCTAGCGTAACCTGTTCTATATTCAATTTTTTAAGCCTATCCTGACTCTAAATCTATTATAAATGATCCACAAATTGAGGAATTTGAAGTATGTAGTATTTATTAATTCCAAGCGCTGAACTTTTATAATGGACTCACGGCAATATCACGTTAAAACACCGGTTCTCTAGCTATCACGGAAGTTAAGCAACGTGGAGCGTGGCATTTGGTTACACCGGGCGCTGTAAGTTTGGATGCGCGGGCTTTTTTAACAGACATCGGCTCAGAGTTGGAAATTGGAGAGCCGAATTCATGTCGATTTCGTTTTATTTATTTGCACGCAAATAGCCATGGTAATCCACCTTCTCCCAACTCCGAGCTAGAAGTGAATTTCTAGGTGTTTTTGTCAGTAGAACATTAGTATTTCTGTGTAATTCTTAGGCTTTAAAATATTTCCTGGTTTTAAAGAACCTGTTAAAGGTTGATAAGCAGTAATAAAATTCATTCAATCAGTTCAGAGTAGGTGCCATCTTTGCATTTATGGAAACAGACTTATTTTAGAAAAATAAATCCCGCGTCACAATGTTTCAAATAAGAAATAGCCTAGATAAGAGTTCATTACTAAATATGCAAAAGCAACTTCGCACAAAGGAAAGGGAATGCATTTTAAAGTTTATTAGCTCTTTTGCTGCTCATGCCTATATTTCTTTGGTCAGAACTTCATGATTCCTGCTATTTTTGTTGTCGTTTATTGATGTATTTTTGTCGAAAAATATCTACCGGTACAGTGTATAAATCCTTATATGAAGGTACAGCATTTATATACTTATATACCGGTACAGCTTTTATATACTTATATACCGGTACAATGTTTATATCCTTATATAACGGTACAACGTTTCTTTTTTATTTCTCACGTTTCGAAATTCATCTTATTAAGGACATTTTGTTCAACTCTTATATTGATCATTTCCTTTATTTTTTTTTTTCCTAAATAATGTCCACTTTTATATAACGGATGCATGTCTACTTTTTTTTACGTTCATTGAATAACGTTTGTTTCATTCATCCTTTAACTATCATTTTATGTTTGTTTTTTTTCAAAACCCTCACCTGTCGCAATTTTAAACTATTATTGATATTACTATAAACGTTACTTTAGTGAGTGTACGTCCTTTGAGTAAATTTGTGTAAATTTGTGTATATTTATTTACAAGCTGTACAGTTAAATTCTATTGATATTGATCATCAACTAGCTTATTTAAAAAAAATAGCACTCAGCCGAAATTGAACCTGCATCTATTTTTTTCTTTATGGCAAAGCACCTTTTAGCTAGGGCTACTACTACCCTTGTGGCACCAGAAATCCTTACAGCCAGAAAAGGCTCAACGTACATCTTACTCTTTCTATCTGCTAACTTATATTAGGTTGGTGCAAAAATAATGACGTTTTTTGATGTTAAAAATACGTCAAAAAACTTCATTATTTTTGCACCAACCTAATATATTTTTGTATAAAAAAAGTAAACAATTAAACAAAATGATCTATGAAATTAATGAATCCTTCAATCAGACATTATTTCTTATTGCTAATTTTACTGGGTATACCTGTTTGAGTAAACAACCCTATTTGTTTAAAGTAGAGAAGCAACTACAGGGACTCGTATTTTTTTTTTTAAATAGCGTAATGAATAGTGGGTCTTAATCTCAACGCTGACTTCAGCTGAAGCTCGTATATACGATTGATCACTAAAGATGTTGACAATATGGCCGGTTCAATGTATCTGGCTCCCTTACAACAGCCAGATCAGGCCTAAAATGGAGTAAAATGCTGTCATGTATGAACAGGGGCTTCACAGTCTTCACTTTTCAGTCTCGAAATAGTTCAAAACTGCCACCGCGTCCTTGTGGGTGACAAATTATCTTCCAGCCTAAAACCTCTTTCGCACAGTCGAAACGTTGTAAGTCCCTTGCTACTCTATCCCTATTTGTCTGGAAAGTGCTTAGACGTACCTCATTCCTTAGTTCGACCAATTCTATATTTCAAGGTTCATACCCTCTTTGCTAAGCACATAGCAGTGAACTTTCCTTCTTCCACTCAAGCTGTTTTGTGAGTCTCAGATTTTTCAAGCTCTCATTATTTGTCCTAGAAACATCAACAGTCTCTTCTTGATGTTAAGTATAAATGTCCTTTTTGTTGCCGTTTTCTCTAAAACCACGTCGTTGCTCACATGTTCGGCCCATGGTATATTCAGCATATTTCTGTAGAACCATATTTTAAGTCTCTTCTTCATCTGTGAGGAAACTTTATAGTAGTCAATCCCATATGGGAGGACATATATCACATAACAGTTCAGTACTCGTTTTTTTTTTTTTTTGTCTATTAATACACTGCTTATTTTTTTTGTAATGCACCTTTGGCCATTTCAAAGTGTTTTCGGATCTCATTATCTTACCTTCCTTTCTCTATTAGAACACTTCCAATATATTTAAATTTTTATATTTGTTTCATTTTAGAATATCCGATATTTAATTTGCATTTTGAGCTCATTCTTTTTAATAACTATGCATTCTATTTTCTTGTAGTTAATATTTAATCCTTCTTCTCGCTTTCCTTCGCTATCTTATGTAGTTACTGCAGTTTATCTGTGTTATCTGCATATTTCATGTTGTTAAGATTATGGCCACCGACAACAAATTCCGGCAGGGCATCTAATTCTCTTAAAATTGCCTCGTTGTATAGTTTGAACAATCCAGTGGGAAGACACATCCTTGTCCTACATCCCTTGTCATTTTTGTGTATCTGAACTCATTTACTATCGGTATGCAGGCGGTTTGCTGCCAGTATAGGTTCTTGAATGGTTAAAAGACAATAAACATTAGTTAAGTGCAGAAGGAGTGAATTTAAATTACTGCGGTAAAAATTTATTAGGTCATATACCGATCAAAAATACTGTCAGAGATTTCGCGAGGCTGGGCATACGGGGTGTGCTCAAGGTTATAAAACAGAAAATTCTTTTTGCCCGGGAGAAAAAGCAGATCTTCTTATCACTATTCCAGACGCGCACATTGTGATATAATAAACATTTTCACAGACACGCAGTTAGCCATTAAAGAAACCAGAAAAAATAAAGAAAGGAAAATTTCAGTGTGTGATAAGTAAATTGCCGCCATGTTACAATTTTAACTTCGCGCATGCGCGTTGTTTGTTTCTGTTTTTGTCGACTACACAATATAGTAGGATCAGTTGGGGGCCGTCTGTGAGAAAAAGAGCACCATGATGCAATTCCCTCCGCTAGAAATTTGGAAACGTTATGCTGTACTGCTTGGAATTCGCACCGGAAGCTCCAGTACGAACATTTTAGACGGGTATCGATCTGAAGACAGTGCAGATGATTCGGAAAGAGCTAGATGAGTTTAATGGTATTTACGAAGGTGCTTGGAGTGATCACTAGCGATGGTGACGTTATGCCTACATTTATCTTCCCACAAGGCATCGGATACTGCACGGAGGTCTACATCCAGTACCTTGAGGAGGTAGCGCTGCCCTGAGTCAAGAGAATGGCTGCTAGAAGACCCTATGTCTGGTAACAGGACTCTGCACTATGACACACAAGTAGCAGAACCCAATCAAGACTATCAGAAATTTTTTTGCGATCACACCACCCTTTACATCAGGCCACCTAACTCACCAGACTGCAACCCCTTGATTATTATGTATGGGACGCAGTTGAGGTAAAAACAAACAAAACTCTTTGTAACCTCTAAAGATGAACTAAATGCAGGGATTATGGCAGCATTCACCAACCTGAACAAGGAGACCGTTTAAAAGATGTGCAGGAGCTTCCAACTTCTTCTGGAGGCCGTGGCTGAATCTAGTGGCGATGTTATTGAATAAATTTACTCGTTAGCATTTCAAGATATTCTTGTGCAGTTTTGGTAAATATAACTGTTAAAATAAGATGTCAGTTTTATTTTACTTTTTGCATAATATAGACGACAATTTATCCATCGGACCCTGTATGGAGGAACAAAACACATTGGCATAAAAGGTTCGCCTTTTGGCTTGGCATTTAATGGTTATTTAATGCCGACAAGATTTTTATTGCTGGTAATACCTTTTTTCAAACATGTATTTCTGTTTTTTTTTTGTTTTTTTTCCCCAAATGAAATGCTGGTAATTTTTTTTTTTTCAAAAAATCTATTGATGTTAATATTTTTTCGAAAAATCCTTCAAAAATTTATTGTTGGTAATTTCTTAAATAAAATAATTTTGTCGTTGACTCTCTCTCTCTATATATATATAGAGAGAGAGAGATCTGTAGTGCTTATATTTTACTGCTAATGAAGTGGTCGAAGTCAATGGCGATTTTATTGAATAAATCTATTTAGTATTTTAAGATATTTTTGTGTCATTTTGGTAAATATAACTCTTAAAATGAGATGTCAGTGTTATTTTCATTTTTGCATAATACAGACGACAATTTATCCATCACGCAGTGTATTAGTTTATTCGAAAATTAAAGTAGAAGCCAACCAACCTAGGGAGAAAGAGCAAAGGTTGAGTGTCAAGAAATTCGGTGTAGATTTTGATTATAGTCTCTCTGATTTGGCAGTGTATTGTTTATAGCGCATTTCAGAGTTTAATCCTAAAGAGAATAAAATATTTACAAAGGTAGGCTTGGTTAGATGAGTGATTGCTTGAGAAAACCCGGCGATAGAAGTGTTAGTCAGAAATCGCAGTTCCAATTCCCGTTGGGTTAATTATACCAACTTACGCTACAAATATCCTTGCAAAAGATATAATTCCACCTTTTCTCCACGCCATTGTGGGTTTATTAATAAAACTTATATCACTAAACCATTATTATAACCACCAAAACACTTACAATCCCAAACTATTTCTGGCTTTAAATAACCTACAATGCGTTAAGCCATAGAAAACAAATCAATCATACTTACAAAGCAATATATTCGAACTTTCTTACTGAATGGATTTCGAAAGTGTAGTAAAGTTTCTGTTTGGATTACTGGGATGGAGAGTAATCATATTTTACTATTATCTGTTAATGTTAGTGTGGAATTAATAAATACTAAACACATAAGACCAACATAGTTCATTAGCTCGAAACTATTTTCAGTCATTGTTCTGAGAAAACAAATGTATACAGCTAGCAATTTAGACATTTCTGAAAGAGTTTGGCGCCATGCATATCACTCATGCGAAAATCTCGAGCTGACGAGACTACTTAAGGACGTGAATTGATTTTCGTGGGTTAATGTATGTGTCAGCTTGCGGTTTTAGGTAAAACCAATCCTAGCGCAACCTATTTTGTGCCCAATGTCTTTATTTCCTATACTAGATTTATTATAACTGATCCATACTCTGATGTATTTTTTGTGTTTAGTATTTATTAATTCCACACCCTGCATTTTTATGATAGCTTTAGGATATGTGATATCACTGCTTTCAATCCCATTCTAGACCAAAGCATAAATCTTTCATATAAAGTTTAATTTATAAACTAGGCATTGTAAGAAATGATACAAAAAAATTAAAATTAAAACAGAACCATTATAATATGTAAAAACGATTTTATTCCTTCTTACCTTAGTTCCTGGTAACCTCAGCATCCGAATGTTTTTGATTGGTTTGTTTTCTTTTACTGCATATCACCCTCAATAGGTTATTAATGCCGACAAGCTTTTTTTTTTTTCAAGTTTGGTTTGGTTTATTTTGTTTTACGGCATACCAATGTCGACAAGATTCTTTAGGTTCGGCTTGGTTTATTTTGTTTTACGGCATACCAATGTCGACAAGATTCTTTAGGTTCGGCTTGGTTTATTTTGTTTTACCGCATACCAATGTCGACAAGATTCTTTAGGTTTAGTTTAATTTTACGGTATACTAACATCAATGGGTCATTTAATGACGAAAGGATTTTTTATGTTTTTTTTTTATTATTATTTTGCTTTCTGGAGCATTGACCTCAAGGTGTTATTTAATGACAACAAGATTTTTAGGTTTGCTCTGGTTCATTTCGTTTTACGACATATTACCCTCAATGGGTTATTTAATCCCGACAAGATTTTTAAGATAGGTACGTATGGATTGAATATGTATTCTTTGTAAGAAATAAGATTTCAGGTTTTATTGATGTATTTTTGTAAAGAGGGTTTCTGTCGAGAGTCAAATATATTACTACCGGTAATATTTCATTTTTTACAAAAATTCATTGCTGTTATTTTTTTATTTTTTTTTTTTTTACTACGGCAATGTATTGCTTTTTTTTTTTTTTTACTATAAAATGTATTTTTATTATTTCATAGTGTTTTGATCCCAGATTGTCGGTTAACTATTTGTCCATAGCTGGGAACCTAACAGATGCTACCATCGCGTGTGCCAGGATGGACCTGAGAAGAACTGCAATTAAGGAGTGTTTCCACGCTCCACAAAACCTCCTGACCTTGCTGCTGGGTGTAGTTTATCCTCATAACGAGATCTGATGAAAAATAGTTCTCTCTAAGAACGACCTTCATTGTAATGTTTTGACATTTCTGAACGATTTGTTCATCATGCATGACAGCTATACGAAAGGTTATATCTGTTGAAGGTATTTAAGAACATAATTAAAAATAGTCTCGATAAACTCCACAAACAATAAGCTATATACAAGAAGTACCCAACACGCCGGTTTACAAAACTGATAACTGATAATTCTTACATATTATTAATGTGTACCCCGACAGATTCAGCAAGAAAGAAGGATCCACAGAAAGCATCCTAATCTTTAAATCAGGATTTAGATAGAGGAAAGCTTTTTAATTTGGATGAACTTGGTCACTCCAACTTATCTTAGTTCTGGATTTCTCGGTATATATTACACTGTTTTGCAGTAATTTCTCTGTTGAACGAAACTAATTAAACTGATTTTGGGATATATTGTCTAGCTATCATTAACAAACTTTGACAACACTTAAGTAAAAAGAGTTTCTAGAACATATCATGATTTAAAACATAGAGGCGAAAGTCAAAATGTTGACCTTTTTTGATAAAACACAAGTTGTGTATTGATTTGTGAAATAATAGTTTAGCAGAACGATAAATAAATTAAAAAAAATGGATTACAGCGAGTCGACACTTAATCGTCAAACAATGTAGACGTTTTTTCCTTCGTGTCTGAAACGACACCCATGAAGGTAGAGCAAACCTACTGGATAGGTAGAAATGTATACGTCAACTTTAATAAAACACCTAAATTAAAAGACCCCGTGTTGAAGTTATTTCCATCTTGAACAAAAACAACACACCGATCACCGGCCGTGAAAGAAGAGTGCAACTCTCTTATAGAATCAAGACTATCGACGAAGAGCTCACCAGTACGAGAGGACTATGGACCATTGTATTAATTGGGCGCAGTATACAAGACCTCCCAGCATGAGGGGCCTATGCAACAATTGATTGTTTCGTTTTCTACTGCTTAACAAATTATTCAAAACTAGAAACTATTTCTAGATTTTAACAAGGTTTTTGGTGGAGAGATAATAGTGATTTAGCGATAAAAATAATTAACCCGTAGCTGGAGGGAGAAGAGGTGGATTCATGCGTTTCCCAATTCCACGTCATTATCTATTACACTACCCGGACATCAAAGCTTTAATGCACCTGCTATTCCCAAGCAGTCATCCATCTAAGTATTGACTAGTCTCGATGTTGATTAACTTCGGGATCATGCGAGAACATGTGTTTCAACGTGATGTGTCCGCATGCGCACAGTGTCAGATGCTATCCAGCAAAGACAACTGTTTCATATCTCCGTCATCCCTTTTCGTCGTTAAATGAAACGGCCTTGTCATTTTTCCGAGATTTCAATCGACTAGTAAATGCTTGCGGAATGTTGTTAAGAGGTGTGTACACTGACAATGCCTAATATTCCATTCTTAAGCGGCTGAAAAAAGATAGACTGGATAGATGGGATACTTTTCATCTGCGGCTTCTGGGTTGACAAACTGTAACAGATCGTCCGTTTTAGGTTTTTAAGTCTCATGCAGCTATAAAGAAATTATTTCTCTTAAAAGATATTTTGCTAATAAAAACGGTTTACTGATTTTTTTTTTGTTGTTATTTTTCTTCTGGTTTTGTGATTACGGAAAAACTCGTTTTTCATGTTTTCATGTCTAAAAACCGATTCATAAAATGGCAATAACAATAGAAAATATGCGGAAAATACTTTAGAATAACTTCAAAATTGTTTTATGGACATCCATTGTAAATAAATTCCACAAAAAAACATTTTAAATATTATTTTTGGACGGAGTATACACGTCAGGTCCTTTTATGCGTTGTGACATGCAATCAGTTGTATTAATGTTGAAAGCACAAGAATATTTAAGAATAAGAATAAATCGGTCACTCTTTAGTAAATACTAACTATATGGCAACATGTTGTTTTAAAAATATTTCCGGTAAGTTTTCTTGCTTTTTCGAGTTTATTGTGAGGTAGAGATAAAATTCCTACTGGATTTATTTCATTCATGCTTTACCTTTAGACTCTATTGCAACTTATTAATACTTAGTAATTAGTAATACTTCTACTTTCATTCTGATTCTTTTAAATAGACGAATGAGTGCAGAATAGCGGTATCGGCTAGAATATGGCTTATTCTTCAAGAGATGTTTTATCTGATTCGAAATTTGTTTTTATTTTCTTTCTTTCTTTTTGGTTTAAGTTCAAGATTTTCAGAATCGAAAGCAAACAGGAAAAACCTGTATCGATTAAAATATTTATTGTACCGAAATCATGAATAGACGTGAGGCGTCTTCTCTAGGTTTTAGAAGAACATTTGGCGAGTTGCCTGAATTCGAGAAAAAAAAATAGAAAATATGAAAAGAGCAACCAGATTGAAATTGTTTTGTGATTTTATATGAGTCGGCCATGTTTATATATGAACCGCCATTTTTTTTATTTGTGGAAAACGGAAAATATTAAATGAAAAACAAACTAATAAAGACAAAACTATCCAAGCCATATAATTTTGCTCTTCAAATGAAGAAATATTCTTCTTTGTAATTCTCTAGAATTAAAATTTATTTATTTATTTGTTGTAAGCAATAACCGATTTTCCCATATCTTACACAATAAGTTGCCAAATATCCCAACAAACAATTATGTCTGAACGCAACTTGTATTCTGAACGTTGGGCAGTCGAATTTCTTTCATTTTCTTTATTTTTTTACTATCGTTCAAGCAATACAATGCTAAACAGTCACCCAAATTAAAGCATTGCTAAATGAGATCTTTCGTATAAACGTAAGAATATGAAATAGAAAGTGAAGATTATGCGAATGCAGAAGACAGGTAACGATTAGCACTTGACTTGAAAAGGTTATTTCAGCGTTCGGAGAATCATCTACGCAGAAATGTTTGAAAAAGTAACGGCTCTTGGGAGAAAACTGTCTGGGTGGACATTTTTCTTTACAGGTGGAATGGAGGGTGGGAGGCTAGTTTGACTTCATGAATGCATCATGGTGGGTCTTAGCTGCAGAGCTCTGGATTAGTGAAACTAAAGAATGGACTCCGTCCGAACATTTGGCACGGAGATAGTTTGGTCTGGTCTCGCTATAGAAGTTAATTACTTTTTCGCTTGAGTGATCTCCATATGCTTCAAAACAGTACGAGCAAAATTATTCTAATTTAAGAAGTTTTTTTCTTCTTGTTTTTAGCTTAAAACATTGTGGCAGAGGTTTGTATTGGCGGCCTTTTGTAGCCTCAAGTCAGAAATATGCCTTACACCAAAAGACTTAAAAGATTTGGCCTCTCCTCGCATTAATCTGAACATTGTATATTTGATTTAATACAAAAAAATTTTAAATGGAAAATAGCAATTGATGACATTGGCTGTCTTAAAAGCATTTCCCAAGCAAGGCAATAAAGCATCTCAGACATGTCCACACATCACCCGGGCCTCTTTTGCGTCTGTAGTGACGGGCGTTCGCCACATAATACTTTTCAGATTTCTTTTTTAATTTTTCGAAAATTAATGTTTTTTTAATCAAATTTGTTTGTCTTTTTCTGTTGAAGTCAACCATAATTATCTCATACTTGAACTACTCGAGCATAAAAGAAATGGTCGAATCTAACTTGTAGTCAGACTTCACTAGAAGCTTAAACGCACGTCCTTTTTCCTCTACACTATTGTTTCTACGTTCATTACACTTATGGATGTATAAAAGGATATTTATAAATCAAATTTAGATTCCGACATGTATTGGAATCGAATTCAAACTTCGCCTGCGCCTACGATTTTATTTGCGATCCGAGTTACTTAATTGAACGGTTAGATGAACTAAAAACCGACCTCCCCTTAGAAATCAAAATGTCACAATAGTAAGAAGAGAAAAAGCAACCAAGAATTAATTATAAGAGTCTTTCATCAAAATAATTACGATACCTTAAGGCTAATACGTCATGTACGAATACTACGAGATGTAAACATACAAGATCACGTAACATAAATCAAAGACAAAAAAAAAGAGTAGCTATACAACTAATTTTGAATAACGTTCGTTGATTGGCTGCCATAACCTGGACGCTCAAGCAATGTTCATCCTAACCAGGCGTCCAAGAATACGTAATGCTGGTTCTAATATGTTAGAAATTTACATCACTAGAGTTTTTACAAAAATACGCTGAAGCGTGTTGAAATCCATACAGTATTTAGTATTGTTAAAGTTATCGCTAATATTTTTGAGAGATTTACAAAATCTACGTTTCGTTCAATTTCGAAAAACATTCGTTGAAATTTGGATAAGCTGATTCTAAGACATTTTTTATGTTCATACGTTCTTTTTTATAGATACAAATATTTAAGTAAATGCTCTGTTTATAGTAAAAAGTATTAACGACATTTACCGGCCTGGATGTCCGAAAAATGTTCATAAAAAATATGCGTCCTGATTTGTTTGGAAAAATACTTTGACAAAACCCTACAACGCGATTTATTAATTAATTTCCCTAATGCTAATTTAATTTTATAGGTCTTCATGGTAAACAAAATTTTTTAAGATTTTTTTTCGTTTTTAACAGCTAAGAAAAAAAAATAGGATTTCTTACTCTTGAGCATGCAACATACAACTTGCTATACGTAAATATTTCTTTCTGGAGCCAAATTCCAACTTTTTGAAGCGTTTGGCCTTGTGATTTGTTTATAGTTCTTGCAAGCGCAGGGCGAACTGGAAACTTGATTCTTCTATATATAAAACTTAAAGAAAAGATACACAAAAACAATATGCTGGATTGCTGTTTTATACATCCTCTTATATGGTGGTGAATGCTGGACAAACTCCTCATAGATGAGGAGAAAACTGGAGGCAGCAGAAATATGTCTCTACTGAAACCAACTGATATATAATAATACTGAAAACTTCGTAGACGGAGCGAATAGGCAACGCAAAAGTCTTTATGAATAGCAACGGAAAGAAGACTTATAGCAGTAATCAGGAAAAAAACAACTGAAATACTTTGGACACAATGAAGAAGGAAGGTTTGGAAAACTTAACCCTAACGAAGCATACTCAGGCTAATAGAAATAGGGGAAGGCAACGAGCACCCTATCTGACGTGCTTTCGTGAATAGATGGTTCAGTGGGGTCGAGAGCCTTGGTAAAGGGAGAAAACTGCTAAGGGCCACAAGAGATAGGAATTTGTGGAGGACCATGATTTCCTATGCCTTGAAGATCATTCATTCAACAACCCAATATATATATATATATATATATATATATATATATATATATATATATATATCAGTTATGATGTTGGTGTCGATTAATCAAACGAACAGGTGTGAGTTACACAGGATGGTTGACTGATTTGTCTGTTTAAGAACATATACTTATGGGCAATTTAATGCCAAAATATAATTTTCTTGCGTGTTGGACTTAATAAAAGTATGATATATGTCATTCTGCTTTCACAGTAGAATAAATGGCAGATGATACTCAGCTTTCGTGCATATACATGTTTGTACGGACACGCTGAGGTTACATTTTTGAATACATAGCGATTTTTAAGAAATTGTACATTATTATATAGATGAATGTCATGAAAGAGATCACGTTGCCTGTTTGCTAGTATTTTAAATGAATTTGAATGGTGTTGGTACAATTTGTTTGTACGTGCGTATTGTTGGTAATTTTACTATAAATATGTACTGTGGGTAACATTTTTATATAAAAATGTATTACTGGTATTTTTACTATGAAAATGCATTTTTATACTCTTATAGTGTTTTGTTTTTTGGGGAGTGGGAGGTCACAATTAACCCATAGCTAGCGCCCTAACATGTACTACTAGACCGGAACACCAACAATTAAGAGGTGATTTCATGCTAATCAAAATTGCCAGCGAACACAATATCTCTATCTATAAAAGGCAGGATTTGTGTGTGTGTGTGTGTGTGTGTGTGTGTAACGAATGCACGGGCGCAATTTTCGACGGATTTGCACCAAAATTTACATGCGCATGCTCCAAGTTAGTTGCATTTCCCAACTCCCATCGATAATGGAAATAATCGATTTTTTCATGCTTCTACGGCAGTTTTCATGTAGTTTGCGGCCATTTTGTACTGGTCAGAATGAGAGCCTATAGCTGGCGGCCACGAATAAGCAGGAAGATTCTATTGGCCAGCGTGAGAGCCAACAGCTGACTGACACGAATGTTAACTAGCATGCTAACATGCAAAAAATATCGATAGCTGCATACGTCACAAGTGGGACAAATTTAAATCTGCATGGCACTTTGCTCCAATTGGCTCATTCGCTTGCTTAAACTCAACGTTGATTCTGATTCCGCAGAACTGGGTTTGGGTGTGAAAAAGTATTTGTTGTTAACATTCTTTTTTCATTCGTTTTTTTCCAGTTACGAGTCTTTTTTTTTTTTAAAGCTGATCGTTTTGTGTTCATTTTGTTTAGTTCTTTTTTCGTAACAGATTTAATATTTAGTATAGAGCTTAAAAAAATTTGCAGTGTGAGATAGGCAAGAAGTAAGGCATGTAGCAACATCAGCACGGCGAAGGGCACTCCTTTAAAGGCATGGAAGGGCAAAAATATTTTAAGTCAAGTGATAGCGATTTCGTACGAAATTTGAATCAAGCACGGGCAACGCCAGGTCATGCTGCTAGTGAATCCCATATACTTATTCATTAGAAGTTATGAATAATTAATAACATAAAACATTTAGATTTTACGCCAGAAGAGATATTTTCTTTTTTTAAATGTAATACATGAGAGAAATCTTTTATATTATTGTTGTTATTATACACAAAGGAAACATCAAATCCAGATGTTTTGTAAAATAGATGTTAAAAATTTTAAAGAAAAGAAGGAACTGGTATCATTTTTCTAAATATTCTCCTTAATATTAGGTGATACAGAACAATATAATTTTCTAATCTGAATTAGGACGTTGATATCAAACAAATTTATTGAAAAATAATAATTAAACCAAGACTTATTGTTGTGGTAGGATCCACCTAATTTGCATAGTGGAGTACCCACCATATAAATATGGTTGGTACCGGGAAGAGAGGGGAGGAATCAAGAGATTCTTCGGCGATTGTCGAACTCTATGCATTAGCAGAGGGGAACCCGGACGAGGCTTTGCCGAAGGGCAAGGTTTCGTCCGGGGAGGTTGACAGGGCTTGAACCCGTCTAGGCGGGTTCAGAAAGGCCATATTTTTGGCCGAGCCTACGGGCTCGGGAATACCCACATTAAAACGGCCTTGTGCCACATTCGATCCTCGTGGGTGGATTGATAAATACAGGAATCAAGAGATTCAACCAGAGACTCTGCCCGACTGCGACTCAGGCAACACATTCTCCAGGAACGGTCTTCCCAGGAATATACAAAAGACTATATGTAAATATTGTGTACACTTTCTTGTTTCAATACATTTTGTTCTAAGTACATTTTGTGTTGCATTATTATTCCATGCATTAGTCAAGTTTCAACACTTATATAAAATATTATTGTTGTAAGTTTTGACATTAAAAAAAAAAACAACAAAAAAAAGACATTCTTCTTTGCGGATGAATTATTTCCGTTTAAACTCGTAATCGATAGCGGATTGGATTTGAGGAATCGAAGAGCCGAGTTCAAATTCACGTCGAACCCATTACGTTCACTAAAATGCTAATACACTTGGAAAAGGTATGAATCCTCTTCTTCTCCCCTCTGCGTAAATAACAGGACAGATCGGGTGCTATAGCCTTGAATAAAAAATGGTCTTCCGCAGAAAGAAATGGAAACCTACTGCGGGAAAAAAAAGCTGCTTCGTCTAAAGATACATGATCGCCTAGGCGTGTATCACGAATGTCACATAACTGACTGAAGCTCATAAAGTGTTCTGTAATGGCGTTCTGGGAGAAGCACTGTGAAATATCAAAAGGCAAGTAGTTTGTTTTTTGTTTTTTTTTTATAGGGTGCTATAAATTTAACGTGGCAGTAAGTTGATTTAACTTTCGGAATCCTGATTGGCAAAATCACAGTATTTTATATACATTTCTGTTCATGTTATTTCCTCTATAGTTTATTTAACAATAACAATGATTTAATATTTTTCTTTATTTAACAGCATATCAAGTCACTGTGAGCAATTTAATGCCGAAGAATAACAATAAATATATATCAGAACAGTTGTTCAGTATATTTCTTGGAAACATCGCATTTAAGACAAGCAGACTTTGTAAAGTAATTGCTCGCTACCAACAGATAGAGTATTAATATCAAGAAATACAATAAATTTTCAAACATGTCGACATTTTTCAATTAAAAATATTTTTTTTTTAAACTTTAAATAAGCTACCTAACCTAATGATGAGCAGATAATATTTCTGTGAAACTCTAATTCAGAAAATTTCAGAATTTTATATATTGAAAGTTACCTATTTGTATTAGGTTGGTGCAAAACTAATGACGTAATAATGTCGTTTTTTTGACGTTAAAAATACGTCAAAAAACGACATTTTTACGTCATTATTTTTGCACCAACCTAATACATATTTGAAATATTAATCTGTGATGCATATATAGAATAGAAACCTGCAAGGTAATGTCAGGAAGATTAATTCTGGAGATTGGCTTTTCTATAAAGCCATAAAACGTACACCGGTTTTCATTTCTCGGTGAAATTTTAATATAGCCTGCAAACATATCCCAAAAGGGTGTTGGGGAGGGAAAGGTTAGTAACACTTCTTTAAACATTTCACTCTATGCTGACTTTGTCCATCTATCAATAGTTGATAAATGTGTCTACTGTTAACAGACTGCTCATACATCCCTCAATGTTAATTAATCCCTGGACAGATAGTCACAGAGATCTTTACTAAGCATAAGGTTAGCTAATCGATAATTTAAAGGAGACGTGGGACGACTTTTCCCGCAAAGTGGTGCTAGCTGATAGTATCTCCGAGGAGATCGTCTAGCCTGCAAGAGGTAGAAGAATATTCTACATGACACCAAAGAAACTATTGACATTGAGATCAAAACCAATTGGTGACTGTTTCATGGTTCAACACAATCTTCAGGCCATCGCGTTGAAGCGTGAAACAGACTGTCACCGCTTGTTGTTGACCTTAGTGCACGCTTTTATATTTACATACGTTCTATCTCTGATATTGAAATTTTACCCATAAAATTTTTTTCATCTTATATATATATATATGTGTGTGTGTGTGTGTGTAAATAGCAGGACAGACTGGGTTCTATAGCCTTGGATTGCAACTGGTCTGTTCTAGGAGAAGGACAGCTTTGAATTCAAAACCTAAGAAGGGTCGTTTGGGGACCTTTTGGCACGTAGTGCACCAGGTCTCTGTATTCGGCCCTTCAAAAAGTGTGGTTGGTTCTGCATAATGCCCCTTCACCACTATAATCAAATCATATGTTCAGGCATCTGGCTGTCGGTTCCTAGGAAATGAGTTGCTTGACCCTCATACGTCGATAAACGACGGGGAAGTCCAGCATATATATATATATATATATATATATATATATATATATATATGTAAGAAAGAACAGTAAGATATATAATCCGGTGTTCTTATTGATATTATTTATTTTTATTTTTACAAAACAGTGCTAACTGTAAATTTACAGAGCATAAATATTATAAATTAACTGATTTAAAATATGTTTTTCGCTACAAAGTAATAACCATGTTTCAAAAACTAAAGCTAAAAAATTCAAATTTAATTATATAATTAAATTAAAAATCGATAAAATTTGAAATCTTTAAAATCGATAGAATTTGAAAGATATTATATAAACAATTTAAAAACCTGAACTTAAAAATTACGGTAAGCACTAAATTAAAAAAAAGTTAACTTCCTTGATATAACATTAGATTTAATGAAAAATCTATACATACCTTATAAAAAACCCAATACCAATCCTAAATCAAATCATCCTCCATCTATAATTAAGCATATACCTTTATCTATCGAAAAAAGAATAAATGCAAATTCAGCAAATGAAAAGATTTTCTATGAACATTAATTTTTATAATAGACCTCTAAAATATAGTGGCTACAAAAACCCAAAACTAACTTATATAAAAAAGGAAAATGGAAAGCATAGAAAAAAACAGAAGTAGAAAAATAATTTGGTATACACCCCCATACAACCAAATGGTAAAGAATAAATTAGGACAAAAATTCCTTGCATTAATAGTTAAGCGCTTTCCTAGAGAAAGTAAACTAATTACTATTTTCAATAAAAATACACTAAAATTAAGTTACATCTGTACTGAAAACTTAGAAAAAATTATTAAGAAATATAATGGTAATATTTTCAATAAACACTTAGACCAAAACCAAAGAAATTTCGACAATATAAAAATAAAAACCGATGAAGATAAACAAAAATTATGTAACTGTAGAAATCCTCATAACTGTCCTTTACAAAATAAATGTCACACGGATCATTAGTATACCAATGCAATATCTCATCTATTGAGCATCCCGAAAACCTAAAAATCTATATTGATTGCACAAGCCATGAGTTCAAAAAGAGGTTCAATCAACATCAAACTACGTTTAGGATAAATAAATACACTAATCAGACATCCTTTCAAAATATTTCTGGCACTTAACAAATCCAATTACATACAGTAAAATGGAAATTAATAAGAAAAGCTAGAATTTGTAGGTCATTAAATGACCCATGTCCTGTGTGCATACATGTGAAACTATACTGAATCAGCGCTATTTATTGCCGTCACTGTCAAAACTTTTCCTTAAATAATATTTAAAAATAAAATTAAAAATGGGAGCTGGTAATATGCATACTTATATTTGATATGAAAAAGTAATTTTATATAATTTAAGTAATTTTATTACAATTACTTGTTTTAAAAAGAAATATAGTCTATTTGTAATTAAGAGTAAACATATTTTAAAATTGTAGTTAAATAAAACGTATTCTAACCCAAACACCCTAAGACAGAATCTTTAAATATATAAGTAGGAAAAAAATGGCGAAAAACATTTTGCCGTTAATAAAAAAAAACAGATGACATGCATTTAACGGATGTCAGAATTCGTTGAAAAATACACCCTTACCCTCCGTAACTTAACCTCTTTTACGAACGTAACTCGTAATTGATACAACAATAGTTAATAAAAATGAACACGCTACCGCCCCTTGTCTGAATGATTGGAGTTCTCTGTATTCTTGGAAACAGCGAATTATGAATTTATTTGTGCGTTTAAAACTCAGTAAATTCAAAAATAAGTTATTCCAATATTCGCTTGAACATAAAACGGAATGCTTTTAATTTAATTATATAATTAAATTTGAAGTTTTTAGCTTCAGTTTTTGAAACATGGTTATTACTGTGTAGCGAAAAAAACATATTTTAAATCAGTTAATTTATAATATATATATGTGTGTGTGTGCGTGTGTGTGTGCTGGACTCTCCCGCGGTTTAACACGAAAATGTGACCGATGTCGTTCTGAGGCGTGAAACTGGCAATCAGCAATTAGTGTTGATTGCTATGTCAGAACTATCAGTATCTATAGAGTTGTAATATTGCGAGGCCAGGTCTGGCAGACAAACACGCTTAACTCGACAGAGTCAGCCGTGATAGTAGAGTTTTCTATACTCACCTACACAACTCAATGCAATGGTGTTATCTTCATCCTACCCAGGTCTACTTATTATGAATGGATCAGTCCATCCCTGATAGTAAGGAGGGAAGATTGCTTTTAGCCACAACCTCTATTAATATAACCAATTTCATTTGGAAATAGGCATTGAATCCGACAGAACGAATCATTAAGTATTACATATAAACATTTTATTTTATATATTGAACATGTTTTGCGATTTAATTTAGTTTTATCGGGAAAGTTGTACAAATGAAAATGTGTGGAGTAATATTTTAAATTCTAGGTTATTTTTATTTTCGTCGGTTGTGTAGACGTCACGTGTATATAATATGGCGTTAGTGCTTATGTATGAATCAGTTTTTGCATTCTATGTGCTATTTTCTTTGGCTATGTAGATATCAAGTGTATACATTATGGAATCCGTGCTTACATTTATTCTTGAAAGGTTAGTGTATTTAAGCGTTTATTAAAATCGGTTTATTAGCATAATTTAATTATATGTTAAATGAAAAATGTCTGAAAGGAATACATACACTAGATTTGAAAATCAAATGCAAATACAGTAGATGTCCTCGTATTCGAACTTCTGCGGACGGGTTCGGATATAACGTGGTATGTGGGATATAACTATTATTTAACTAAACAAGAACTTATCGCAATATATGGGAAATTAAATGTCTTACGAAAGTAAATATTAATTTGCAAAGTTTAATCCTCAGTAAGTTTCATTTTCATTTGTCTTTTTTTTTATTTCTTTTCTCATTCGTGGAACTCCCTCCTCATTTCTTGTTTCCCTGATAGCTATAATCTTCAACTATTCAAATGTAATGTCAATCGACGCCTCCAGATGCTTTGATCTATTGCCTATCCTTCTCATCATCCTTTCCTCTATTACTCCTCTTTGCTCTAGCTCCACCTCTCTGTACCTTCTTGCGTGCTAGTGGCTTTCCGCCTTGCTTGGGTTGAAATGCTTAAGAAAAAAAAATGCTTACTTTTCGCTGTTCTTTTTTTTTAAAGTAAGACATTTCTGCAAACTACTGCACTTGTACATTCTGTTCTACTGAACAAAGTTTTTTTTTTCTCCATTAATTTGATGACGTCATCAATAATTTTCACTACTTTGTCCCAGTCTTCTTCATCGTCCTCCATATTTTCACCATTATCGGAAGAATTTGATTCTTACTCTGTTTCTTGACAATCAAAATCATTTTGAAGCGATTGATTTCTTTTGTAATTCATTAGCGTCTTCATTCGTCCACTCTTTTAAGTCATCCGAAATGAGAGTATTCAGTGGATCATCTTCAAGCAAATGTGTTTAAGTGCTTCGTTCAGATCCTGCAATCCTTGTTTGTTAATTTGCATATTCAACGAATAAGGAGCTTCATCAATTGTTTCCTTTTCAGTCGCATTTGTTTCCATTGACTATAAATTTCTTTCCAGTCAAAGTTTCTTATGTGCGAGATATTATGGGATGAGAAATTTCAAGTTTATAACAATTATATTCAAAGAAAAATATTAGAATGT
>OZ010583.1:35979137-35986637 GCA_963932145.1 Acanthosepion lycidas | reverse complement strand
AACACTCATATACTTCAGGCAAACTGAAATTCAAGTTAAATTATGGATGATCCTAAGTGATATAATTTAATGTTGTTGATTTTTTTAATTAATATTTATACAATTTTAATTTAGATTAATTTATACATTATATAATAGAAGGTTATGACTTCAACCGTCTTCTTTTCATTTCTAACATTTTTTGGCCATCTATGTTGGTTTGGAAAGGAAGTATTTCTTTTAGGAAGGGAGATATCTGAAAAATCCGAAGCGAAACTTTATATTATGGTAAAATTCGATCTAAAGAATCGCTTGTGGAAATTTCTTCCTGTTTTTTTTTGCTTTCCAGTCGACTTTCATCTTCAAAAATTTAAATTCAATATCAATTTTCATTTTATGTAATCTTACTTCTAGAAAATTTATTTCACATGAAACACAAAAATTATGAAATTCGTAATAACGGCCCTCATCGGGGCAGTAGGTTTTTAGGGAAGTTAGTGGACGCTATAAATTTAACAGGACAGTAAGGTTATTTAACTTCCGGAATCCTGATTCAGGCAAGTCACACTATTTTATACACATATCTGTTCATGATATTGTCTTTATATTTTACTTTGATAACAATAACAATAGTTTGATTTGTTTTGTTTATTTAACGGTTTATCAAGTCCTTGTGGATCATTTAATACCGAACATTAAATCTAGAACAATAACGATGGGTGTATAGTACCCAGCGCAAATTTTCCTATTTTTAATTACAATTTTCAGTACCTGATTTTCTTACCTAAATAATGTTTTTCAGTTCCTATTAATGTTAACTCAAAGTACAAAGTTTGAAGTGCTTGCATGTAAAATATTATAAATAAAGATTTATATTTAATTTTTTTTTTTTTGATATTTCAAAATCGGGTATCATATAGCCATGGTTAGTAGTGGTGTAACTTTAATTGATGGCTAGTGTTCTAGAGTTAATAAGGATTGTATTTCGTAAAAAAATAAATAAAAAGACAAAACAGTTGGCCAGCATATTTCTCGGAAATAACGCCTTTAAGGCAAGCAAACTTTGCAATGAAAGTTTTCGTTACCAACAGATAAAGTATTAATATCAAAAAATATAATTCAATTTTAAAACTTACGTTCAGGAGATTTTTCAGGGTTTTTTTTTTCTATCTAACTCCCTCATGAACAGATAGTATTTATGTGAAACCCTGATTCGGGAAGATAAGTTTCCTAGTTTTATTTGTGGATATTTACGCATTTATACATATTTAAAACCATAATGTGTGATACATGTATAGAGTAATAACCTGTATGTTAAGGTCAGCCTCTGCGATCAAAGCTTACTTGTGGAGATAGGCGTTTCTATAATGACACAATCTGTGAACACGTTTGCATTTACCCTTCTTCAATCACCAGTGCAGTGTTAACATAAAGGGAACCAGCCTGCATACATATCCGAAAAGGGGTACTGGAGAAGGAAAGGTTAGGGACAACTGCTTTAATTATTTCGCCCTAGGCTGAATTTGTCCAGTTGATAAATGCGTCTACTGTTAGCAGACTACACATACACGGCGGCATCCCTCAACGCTAATTAATCCCTGGTTAGGTAGTCGCCGAGATCTCGATTAGACATAAGAATGAAAGGACAGACTTTTGCGTCAGATTGGCGCTGGTTGATAGTATCTTCGAGGCGCTGGTCTAGTCTGCAGGAGGTGGAAGAATATTCTACATTACGCCACAAAAAAAAAACAAAACAAAAAAAACCCCGACGTTGAGGTCATGTTTTTGTTTCAATATCCTAAAATAAATAAAATTATATATATATATATAAAACACCAATGACGACTTTGACATCACCATGGGATATCTAGACTCTGCAGAATCTTCGGACCTTGTAGGTATATTTATACTGTACAATCTAACCGCCTACCGCGAACTAGACATTAGGGACATCGGGCTGTACAGAGATGATGGGCTCATGGTAGTGAGGAACTCCACAAATTTTAAAACAGAGAAAATTAGAAAGATAAATTATAATGAATTCGGTAAACTAAATTTAAAAACAATAGTCAACACTAAATTAAAAAGAGTAAACTTCCTAGACGTAACCCTAGACTTAACGAACAAGGTTCACCTACCTTACAGAAAACCTAATACTAATCCCCTGTATGTACACCCAAAGTCTAATCACCCTCCATCTATAATTAAGCATATACCCATATCAATAGAGAAAAGAATCAGTATGAACTCAGCAAATGAGAAAATATTCCAACAACACAGTAGTTTTTATAACACAGACCTGAAAAATAGCGGATACAAAAACGCTGACATAACCTATAGAAATGATAGTACCAATAAGAAAAACTGGAAAAGAAAGATCATCTGGTATACCCCTCCGTATAACCAAATGGTCAATACCAAACTAGGACATAAGTTTCTAGTTTTAATCGAAAAGCACTTTCCCACTAATAGCAAACTTAGTGAGATCTTTAATAAAAACACTTTAAAATTGAGTTACAGCTGCACTGAAAATCTCGAAAGAATCATAAAAAGACATAATAAGAAAATCCTAGAAAAAAACGCATGCCAAAACAGTAATAAAACTCATAAACTAAAATTAGATAATAACAACGAAAAATTATGTGATTGTAGAAACCCTAAAGACTGCCCGTTGGAAAATGCCTCACAAAATCCGTGGTATAGCAATGCACTATCTCATCCATTGAGAGTCCTAACACTGATAGGATATGCATAGGCTCAACGAAGAATAATTTTAAAATTAGATGGAAGCAACACCAGAGCTCCTTCAACAATATTCAAAATAGAAATCAGACATCTCTATCCCAATACTTCTGGCATCTAAAAGAAACGAATAAAACACTAAAAGTAAAATGGAAAATAATAAAAAAAACAAGATTGCAAAACATGGGATGACCCATGTCTTTTATGCCTACACGAAAAACTACATATTAAGTTTATAAATAATGAAAAATTATTAAACCATAGGCAGGAGTTAACGGTTTTTTGCAGACATTAACAAATTTTCGCATTAAATAATTAGCATAAAAAAAGATCCCATAGTTTAATAAAAGTGCTAATATCTTAGCCAAATCATTAAAAAAAAAAAAAAAAAAAAAAAAAACTTTCTGCCGTCGTCAAAAAGCAAATTGAAACTCAGTGCAATACGGTTTGTATACAAAACACCCACTTGAATAAACAAATAAATAGATAATCAGATAGACAATAATAAAACACAATCCTCCCGACACATAACGACTTGTAGACGCGCCATAAAAATACCCTCCACTGGGAACTAACTAGAGAATGACCGCCAACATTGGCCGTGAAATAGACACCCTACCCAACCTTAGAAAAAACTCTCAGAAGATGGTGAATCTATTGATAAGAATTAATTCTCTGACCACTTAACGAAGAAAACAAGCCTAGACACTCCCACAATAACGAATGTTATAACGGACCATGCCTAAAAACACCACGTAAACCAAGAGATAGCTTATTCCTAAAATTTCGCTTGAAGATGAAACGGGACTAAACACTTAAATTCAACTTAATTTTAATAATTATTTGGATGGTTTCGGCTCTCGTTTTTGAAACATGAGAACTCTTATGTAGCGAAGAAATCATATTTTTAAACAAAAAATATTATATATATATATGTATATGCACAGATATCGTAATACACAGGCACACACAGATATGCATAAACACACACACACACACACATACATACACACACACATATATATATATATATATATATATATATATATAACTTTCATATAATTATAAGAGGACAGAGCTAAATATCAGAGATACGGCCTTTCTTGATGTATACACTGTGTACCTAGGAATCACAACGATACCATGACTCATTGTAAAGCGTTAATTCGAAATTGTGACCGATGTCGTATTGAGGGGTGAAACTGGCAATCAACAATCAGCGTAGATTCCTATGACGGCACTATCAATATCTATAAGCTCTTAATGTTGTGATATCGGGTCTGGCAGACACAGTACTTAACAGAGTCAGTCGTGATTGTAGTATTTAATACTCAGCGAGGCAAGTCACTGCAACAATTTTACCTTCTTCCCTTGACAATTACCCAGGACTACTTATGATGAAAGGGTCAGTCCATTCATGATAGTAAGGATGGTAACTGGCCCTTACCACAACACCTAGAAATATAGCATATTCTAAACGATATTTGATTTGGATATATGCATTAAATCAGACAGAATGTGTCATTATGTAACACAGAGGAATTCTTCCTGTTTCTTACTTTCCAGTCAACTTTGATCTCCAAAAGTTTTAAATGCAATGTCAATTCTTATTTTCTGTTTTCTTAATTCCTCTCATTTTATTGTTTTCTCCCCTTAATAATGTTTTCTTTTTCTCATCTTTTCTCGCATTGACTAACCCATTGCGTCTTCGTGGCTTTATTACCTTACTTGGGGTGAAATGATTAAAAATGGTGTATTATTGACAAACAGAATCTTAACAATATAATATATGCAGATGTTGATAGCAGGCAGAGTTATGAAACCATAGAAACTCCAACAGAATGTACTCAAGGAAAGCGAGATGAAAGGACTAAGTATCAATTGTAAGAAGACTTATGTCTTCATACACTTGACGTTCAGTGATTTCATCTCGTATAACTGTCAGCAAGACGTATATCTTCAGATGTACCAACATGGTAGTCAATCTAAGGCAGTATCTTCACAGATGAAGAATAGACTTGAAGCGATATATATTGATTCCATAGGAAGAACATCATAGACTGAACATGTGAGAAACTAGGAAGTTTTAAGTAAAATATGGAATAGAAAGCCACATACAATCAGAGAGAGACATTTAAAATTTCTGAGGGCGAATAAGGTATAAAGATGGTCCAAAAGCGTCTACGCGGCCTTGTGGGCGATTAACTATTTTCCATCCTAGAATTCTTTCCCACAAACGAAACTTTACAAGTCACTCGCTAGTTTATCGTTATTTCTATGGAAATGGTCTCCCGAACTGCATTCCTTATTTCTACCAGTTCTAAGCTTCCGTGCTAAAATTCACCATGTCATAGACACTGGGACGAATCATCTCCATTTCTTTCCAATTCCATTAGCGACAAGGAAGTTCCACTCGGAAAGCTGATCCCAAAATAGCTACTTTGTGAACGCGACTCCCGAAAGAATGCTTTCTCGATCAAGATAAACTTAACCTCGTCAAATCTAGTTCTAAACGTTACCTTCCCTAAATATCCTCAATAAATTCACTACTTAGCTCCTCACCTGACCCACGTATAACAAATTCCTTCAGTAACCATCTACCATGTGTGGCTATTGGGCGTTGTATTCAGTTAACATTTAAATAATATACCTCATCTTCTTATGTTCATGCAACAATATCCTTCATTAACGCTCTACCTTGAGTGGCTGACGGGTCTTATATTTGGTGAACATTTAAAAATATATCTCGTCCTCATATTCTCATATAATAACCTCCTTCATAAAGCTCTACTTTGAGTGGCTGATGAGTCTGGTTGTTGGGGGAACATTTAAAAAATATGTCTTTTCTTCATGTGCTCATACAACAATTTCTTTCATGAATGTTCTTCCTTGAGTGGCTGATGGGCCTTATATTTGGTGAACATTTAAAAATATATCTCGTCCTCATATTCTCATATAATAACCTCCTTCATAAAGCTCTACTTTGAGTGGCTGATGAGTCTGGTTGTTGGGGGAACATTTAAAAAATATGTCTTTTCTTCATGTGCTCATACAACAATTTCTTTCATGAATGTTCTTCCTTGAGTGGCTGATGGGCCTTATATTTGGTGAACATTTAAAAATATATCTCGTCCTCATATTCTCATATAATAACCTCCTTCATAAAGCTCTACTTTCAGTGGCTGATAGGTCTGGTTGTTGGCGGAACATTTAAAAATATGTCTTCTCTTCATATGCTCATACAACAATCTCTTTCATTAATGTTCTTCCTTGAGTGGCTGATGGGCCTTGTATTGGGGGAACATTGAGAAAAAAATAGCGGAATCTATTCTATGTTCAATTTCTTTATGTCTTAAACTAAATTTGTTACAACTAATCCATAGTCGAATTTATTCGATGTGTTTATTGTTTATTAATATCACACCTTGAATTTAGGATAGATTAAGGTTATGTGACATCATTACATTGGATCTCATTCAATATCAAATCACACATCATTCTCATAAAGTTTAATTTATGAACTGGGTACTGTAAGAAATGATACATAAAAATTAAAAATAAAACTGAACCAGTAAAATGATATCATATAAAAATATAATGTTTTTATTCTTTCTTACCTTAATTAACCTTAGCATATGAATGTTTTTTCCTAATAAATCTAGATGTTTTCTTTGTTCTTAGCATATATTCTCCCAGGGTATGTTTAATTTTGTTTATATATGGAATATTTCGTTTAAAGTTTGTAATTTCTTGATTTTAGGTGAAAGATTTGCAACATATTTCAGTGAAATTTTTCGTTTACAATTAGAGTTTAGAAAGGATATGGAATAAGGCGTTAGGTTAACATACAGCTGCCATAATTTTAAATTGTCACCTTTTTTTTCTATTTTCGTTGTGTATGATGAAATTTGTTTGGCCATGAAAAATATTGCGTCATCCGTGATTATATCTGATTTTTATCACTCCCAGACACTATTGTCTTGACTGTCGATTAGTTGTCCTACAGCTACTGTCTGCGATGAACGTTACTCCAATGAAGCCTAGGAAAATTCTAATGCTCCATGAACACACTAGCAAGCCTTATCAGTTAACAAATCAAAGTACTATAGATTGGACCTGGAATTCTCTTGATTTAAATCCAATCAAGAATCTGTGATCAATCTGCAAAGAAAGACTTCGTGGAATGGACATAAGAAGTACTAATATGTGCACTGGGTCATGTTTCATTGTAAAAATACGAAAAAAGTAAATAACGGAATTATTCGTTTTGTTTCAATTAAATTGCACAAGGGTGTATAATGTCAGTATTACACAAGGGTGTATAATGTCAGTATTTCCTTTAAAGTTTGCTTTGGCTTGGTTTGTTTTGTTTTACGACATACCAACCTCAATGGTTTATTTAATGCCGACAAGATTTTTATTGTTGGTAATATATTTTTTCCAAAAGTGTATTGTTGGTAATATTTTTTGAAAATGTATTGCTGGTAATAGTTTTTTTTTTTTCAAAAAAGTATTGCTGGTAATATTTTTTCAGATATGTGCTGCTGGAAATAAGTTTTTTTTCAAAAAAGTATTGCTAGTATTAAAACTATTTTTTTTATAATTACATAGCACTTTGACCCCTTTCGGTAGGGTCAGCTCTGCCCATAGCTGAAGCCCCGACAGGTGCCAGCACACGGAGTCAGGGTGGACCTGGGAACACCAGCATATAAGAGGTGGTTCCACGTTCCTCAAAGCCTCCTGATCAAAGGCCTTGCTGTCGGATGCAGTTCATTGTCC
>OZ010583.1:35886637-35971637 GCA_963932145.1 Acanthosepion lycidas | reverse complement strand
AGAATTCTTGTTTCATATACTGAAATAAGTTACATGTTGGACAATGATGAATAAATCCTATGGTTACAAGCAATCCTCCTATATGGCATTGAATGCTAGACATTTTTCTCTTAGCTGAACAAGAGACTTGAGGTACGGGCAATGTTTCACTACAGAAGGATATTGAGAATTCCATAGACAGAGCATATAAGCAACAAATATGTTTTAAGGATAACTGTAACCAAAAAAAAAAAAGCACTTTCAGTTATAACCTTCAGTTAGAATCATTGGCAGATAGATAGATAGATAGATAGATAGATAGATAGATAGATAGATATATTGCCACACATGCGGATAGATAGATAGATTGAGAGAGAGAGACAGACAGAGAGATAGAGAGAGAGAGAAAGAAAGAGATAGATAGATAGCCACACAGATAGATAGATAGATAGATAGATAGATAGATAGATAGATAGATAGATAGATAGCCACACAGATAGATGGATAGATAGATAGATGCGTGTAACTGGTGAATGAAATGTAAACTTATCCTATAATGATAAGAAAGCATGACTTTATTCATTGAATCTCTGCTATCTGTATTTTCTACGAGCAATGTCAAAAATAGTAAACAATTTAAAAAAAAAAAGCATTACATACTTTGACACTCAGAGGACATTTCGAAAGCAACAAAGACATAAGAAACATCGAGGGAATCATTTTGAGAGTTCTTTCAAATGTATGGTGGAACAGAGAATTGGAGGGATAGTAAATAGAAACCTTGCTAAGCGCTACAAAGTATACGAGGGTGTGGAGAGCTATAATCACCTACGTTCTGAAGGAACACTGTACATATAGGAAAAGAATGCCGGGCTGGGAGAAAGTGGTCTAACCTGGTCCTTAAGTCAGCATCTTTCTTATCAGACAATGATCGTGACATGCCAGTAACAAGACTCTTTTAAAATGATTTGGCGATATGAAGAAAACATAGTACTTCATATTTTTCCCTGATATCGAGTACCTTAACTCACAAATATAGTATACCTTATATATATATATATATATATATATATATATACATATATATATATATATATATATATATATATATATATATATATATAAGAATTACTTGAATATCCGTTTTTTCCACTATTTACATATTTGCGTCTTTTCGTAAGTACATGTGTTCACCTGTTCGTTCATAAACCGAATTGTGTTTTGATTGTATATTTTTCAATTTATATTTTCATTATTTTTGTTTCATTGTTTACACACACATACATATATATATATATTTACATATATATATATATATATATATTTACATATATATATATATTTTGTAATGTGTTTAATATATTGTTATATTATTATTTAATTTACATTAATTTCTGTTGTATTTATTATATGTTATATTAGTATTTAAATTGTAAATATTTATTAAAATATCTGCATTTACCCATTAATTCGTTTCTCTTGTTTAATAGTGATTTTCCATGTGGAGCTTAGAAGTGGCACAAGCCGAACTTTGGAGCACTTGCTGAGGAGCGAATTCGCTACTTAGTCGTAATTGTTCTAACAAAACAAGCTTGCTAACCATTACACCGCCTCGAGGGGCCCTTTCTCTTGTTTAATAATTTAATTGGATTATTGAAATTTATTATATAAAAATTTTCTTTTTCTGTATTGTCTATTATTAATATTATATGAGGGGTACTTTTTTTTTATTTCCATTTTAATTTTAGTTGATATATTTTTTCTTTTTGACTCGATGTATATTTTGTGTTATTCAATCATTCTTTAAATGTTTCAGTCACTGATTCTATTTTTTCTTCTATGTTAATGTTGATGCTGTTGCTTTATATATTATGTTATTAGTTAGACATTTATTATTAAGTAAGCAGTTGTTTTTATTTTAACAATTACAATTATTGTTTTTTTGTGGGATTTTGTCATTGTAATTGCTATAATATTTGTTTGATATAGTACTTTGTCGTTTTTAATGAAACATGCATAAATGAAGGATTGCTGCCTAAATACACAATACACACAGACGCATATATATATATATATATATATATATATATATATATATATATATATAGTTTGTGCAAAACTAGGTAATCCGCATGGGTAGACCCAAGGAGGATGATATCCAGAGAGCTCAATGTAAAATTCAGAGCAGATATGTTTGAATAAAAACAGACCACTTTAAGGTTCCATGTAATAAGTTATTTCACCACAACCTCTTTAACAGGGCTATGGATCATCAGACTTTACTTCCAAAGGTTGAAATGAAAAATGAAAAGAAATTCACACGTTTTTGATGGACCTCATCAAGCATATATAAAATTAACGAAGTGAGGAAGTAAGGCGGGAGAGAAGATAAGATATGAGTGGGTTAGGTGTACCATTTCAATTCCTTATTCTTAACCCCACTGTGTGTCGGCTAGACGTTGCTTAAGCCTAACGCGTCTTGTCTCTAGATATCGATGGGTAAGGAGTGAAGACCGACATTAAAGGAAGAAGCTACAGCAACCCTAATAAATTACATTCCACGAGGACAGGTTTCATTCTAATTCTTAGGCGCTGTTAATTCGCGTTACTTTAACGGGCATATTTGGGAGGTTAAGGTTTGATGTAAATCTAAATGTCTAAACAATCTACGAAGAATTTAATTTGAAGTTCGTTGGAGATTTGAGTATTTTCTATGAAACAGTCGATTGGAAAAACTCATAGACAGTACATTGAAAGAGTAATCCATTTTATATTTAGTAATCTTTTTTATCCTAAACTTTTGTCTTATTGGTTGTTAAGTTGACATCTATTCGTTTGATTTTTGTTCATTAAATAATCTCGTGGTTGTTTTTAGGTACCCAATTATCAACGGTTATTCCAATTTAAATAAATTTATCATCAGTAATGGGGTAGTATATTTCAATTTGAATTAAATTACCAATTTAAACTTTACCTCCGTGCAATCCAAAGCTCACTTCCAATTGGAGAATATTAGAGGAGAGATTTGGACAAAATGTCACTAGGAGAAAATTAGGTCCTTCTTTTACAATCTTTTATATATCCATACTCATATACACTTCTACACATGTCCTAAACCCCTATCTATATCCACATACCTATAACTCACTATATACCTATGAGTTCTTATATACACCTGCACACACATCCACACCAAAAACTGTATATTACCTTATTTACACATATACACCTGCAGAGAAACACATACCCACATATCTACATACATATCTCCAGATGCACTTATACTTACGTATATACATATATACACATAAAATCACCTGCTTATCCATATACATCCATGTACATACGCACATATACATTTACACATATATATGTATACACATATACACATACACACACACTGCGTAAATCTGCACGTACACATATATACACACGTACATGTCTCTATCTTCATGTCCACCCATACACCCACCTATGCCTGCATTCGAAGACTATATCAGTATTTAATCACATTATGGATACCCAAATCGTATAATTATCCATATCTTTACACATATATTACCCTCTCCCTCATAAGGGGTTGTGGTGAAATAACTTATTACATGGAACCTTAAAGTGGTCTGTTTTTATTCAAACAATATATATATATATATATATATATATATATATATATATATATATATATATATATTAAGACATATATATATATATATATATATATATATTAAGACATATATATATATATATATATATATATATTAAGACATATATATATATATATATATATTAAGACATATATATATATATATATATATATTAAGACATATATATATATATATATATATATATATATATATATATATATATATATTAAGACATATATATATATATATATATTAAGACATATATATATATATATATATATTAAGACATATATATATATATATATATTAAGACATATATATATATATATATATATTAAGACATATATATATATATATATATTAAGACATATATATATATATATATATATTAAGACATATATATATATATATTAAGACATATATATATATATATATATATATATTAAGACATATATATATATATATATATATTAAGACATATATATATATATATATATATATTAAGACATATATATATATTAAGACATATATATATATATATATATATATTAAGACATATATATATATATATATATATATTAAGACATATATATATATATATATATTAAGACATATATATATATATATATTAAGACATATATATATATATATATATTAAGACATATATATATATATATATATATTAAGACATATATATATATATTAAGACATATATATATATATATATTAAGACATATATATATATATATATTTAGACATATATATATATATATATTAAGACATATATATATATATATATTAAGACATATATATATATATATATATATATATATATTAAGACATATATATATATATATATATATATTAAGACATATATATATATTAAGACATATATATATATATATATATATATTAAGACATATATATATATATATATATATTAAGACATATATATATATATATATATTAAGACATATATATATATATATATATATATATTAAGACATATATATATATATATATATATTAAGACATATATATATATATATATTAAGACATATATATATATATATATATATATTAAGACATATATATATATATATATATATATTAAGACATATATATATATATATATATTAAGACATATATATATATATATATATATTAAGACATATATATATATATATATATTAAGACATATATATATATATATATATATTAAGACATATATATATATATATATATTAAGACATATATATATATATATATATATATTAAGACATATATATATATATATATATTAAGACATATATATATATATATATATATATTAAGACATATATATATATATATATTAAGACATATATATATATATATATATATTAAGACATATATATATATATATATATATGTATATATATATATTAAGACATTTTTTATGTTTATACGTTCTTTTTATAGATAGAAATATTTAAGTAAATGCTATGTTTCTAATAAACAGTATTAAGAATATATGCGTCCTCCGACATGAATCGAACGAGGACGCATATTTTCTCTGAAAATTTCTCGGACATTCAGGCCGGTAAATGTTGTTAATACTGTTTATTATAAACGGAGTAATTTCTTTTCATTATTTGAATCTATAAAAAGAACGTATAAACATAAAAAAATGTCTTAAAATAATTGTCGGACTTTGTCCATTTTATACATACATATATACATACATACATATATATATATATATATATATATATATATATATATATATATATATATATATATATATATATTAGGTTGGTGCAAAAATAATATCGTTTTTTGACGTTAAAATATATCTCTCTCTCTATATATATATATATATATAATGTCAGATGATGGACATTGTTTTAAAAATAAAATTTCTATTCCTTGCAATTTTGTCAGAATTCTAATGATATATTTCTTTGATCAATAGGCTGTATTGTTTCCAACTTATGATGTCAAATCTTGTTGAAGTTAATGGAATGTCCTGCAGTACAACACTTTTGATGCATCATTAAGAGATATAGATTAGAATAGAAAACAATATTGATGTAAAGAAAAAATGTTACAAGTATTGTTAAATTGAAGAGTAGAAATGTTAACAAAATCATGTTAGATAACTGAAGATTATTATATGTCAAGCAGCCCTTAATATAAAATTTATCCAGGTCTATGGCTTGTGTTAAATGTTTCAATAATCTGTATATTTTGAATATTTTTGGATTTATTCATAAATAATTTATTACTTAGTTTAATTAAACCAGTTGTCCTCAGACACAAATTATTATCAATATTTTTAAGTAAGATAGAGATTATAAGCTACAATTGTCATGACATATGTCTTATGTAAGTACATCCTGAAAATTTTTCTGACATCTATCAGTTTATACCAATTGTGAAAACATTGACTTTTATAACATCTAACATAAAGTACATTTCTAGCCATGTGCTTACATTAATGTGCTTTTATCTTTCTTTTTTATGAATATAAACTGAATCTCTCACTCTCTCTCTCTCTCTCTCTATATATATATATATATATATATATGTATGTATATATATATATATATATGTATGTATATATATATATATATATGTATGCATATATATATATATATATATTTATTTATATATGTATGCATATATATATATATTTATTTATATATGTATGCATATATATATATTTATTTATATATATGTATTTATATATATATATATATTTATTTATATATATATATATATATATTTATTTTTATATATATGTATATATATATATATATATATATATATATATATATATATATATATATATATATATATATATATATATATATATATATAAGTGTTGTGTGCTTGTATCTGTGCACTTCCGCATTGGTTAATAATATTTGATAGTTTTAATGCATTCTAATTCTGTTTATATTTATAAAAAATAGTTACATTTTAATTTATGTTACTCACTTGTGTGAAGCTTTTAAGTATCAGTTAAGATCAAAGTTACAACTTTTAGGCACTTGCAATTTACAAGTTGCAAAGAGACTTAAAAGCTTCTAAGTTTCGAATCATCATACAAACAAATTTCAACTTTAAATTCTATCAATCTAAATATGTTTGATTAACACTATACGAGGTTTATTCAAGAGGTCCTAAAGCTCTCCCAGAATGAAGACCAATAACTGAACATTTTTGTTGTGGCAACACTCAACAGCTTCTTTTTTGAAACTGGAAAAAACTGATTCAGATTTCAAATTCTATTCAGGTGGGGCCCATAAAAAAGTTGAAAGGTGTACGGGAAATCTAAAAAAATAACAAAATAGAGGCCCGAGGAATCATACATTATCTGCAAAAGAAAGGTATGACACTCTGGGAACCCCATGATGATATGCTACAGGTACTTGCTGAGAACGCCCCTTCCTCTATAACTGTGAAGGTGTGAGCTGCAGAATTCAAGTGAGGTTGAAACAGCACAGACAATTAGCCTTAGTCAGGTCATCCAAGAACCTCAATCAATGATGAACAAATTGATGCCATTTACCGTATGATTCTGGATGACAGACGTTCTAAGTAGATAGGCATTAGTTCTGATTTGATCCATGATGTTATAACTGAGATTGTGGAGGTGAACAACTTGTTTGCCAAGAATGCTAATACCAGAACAGAAGCTGAAAAAGGTTAACATTTCCGGGACATTTCTGACTTGCATTCAGACTGACCCCGAGAATTTCCACCACTTCAAACCTGAATCAAAGATTCAAAGCAAACAGTGGGATTGGCAGCCAATTTGATTTTAATGAACGTAGAGAAGGTCGTTCAAAAAGTTCTAAGCCTCACCCCAAAAGAAGAGTCATAGCTGCACATTTTTGGTGACAACACGCTATCACTTTTGTATAGAACTAGAATAACTATTAATGTCGTTTTTTGACGTTCAACTTCAAAAGAAAAACATTTTTGCACCAACCTAATAAATCAGTCTACTGTCTTACTTTTTGTGTAGGTGAGGCCCTATACAAAGGTGAGAGGTGTGCAACAAATCTAAAAATGAACAAAACAGAGGCTCGAACAGTTATGAAGTATCTACAAAAGAAAGGTATGGCAACCAAGGAAATCCATGAGGACAAGCTACAGATTCTTACTGAGGATTCCCCTTGCAACTGTGAAGAAGTGGTTTTCGGTATTCAAGCTGGGCAGGGACAGCCCAGATGTTCCCCGACCAGGTTCTCAAAAAACCTCAATCACTGATAAACAAGTTGATGTCATTCATCATATGCTTTGCGATTACAGACGCCTTACTGTCCAGCAGATAGATAAACTCGTAGGCATTAGTTGCTGATCGGCCCATAATGTTTTAACTGAAATCTTGGGAATGAGCAAGCTGTTTCGAAGCTCGAACCGAAGTATGCTAACACCAGAGCAGAAGCAGAAAAGGGTTGACATTTCCAAGACATTTCTAACACTCTTCTTGGCTGACCATGCTACTTTCTCTCGCAGATTAGTAACTCAAGATACATCCTGGATTCACCAGTTCGAACCTGAATCAAAGATTTAAAGTATAAACTCCCTGGAGAAATTCAAACAAGCAGCGTCTGTTGGCAAGGTGATGGCTTTTTTTCTGAAGGCGTAATAATGATAGACTACCTAGAAAAGGAAAAACTATTAATGGACAGTATTATGCATGTATTAAGACAACTGAAAGAGGCAGAAGTCGAAACGCAGAGGGAAGCTAAGGGCATATGTGCTCTTGCTCCAGAATAACACGCCTGTGAACACTGCACTGGCTAAGTAGCTGAATCAGCCAACTGTAGCTTTGAATTCATACCCTTGCTCCATCTGACTTATCCATGTTTGCTAAACTCAGATACCTCCCGCGTGTTCACCATTTTGGAAACGATGATGAGATCATATGTGCTGTCGAGCTGGGGGGGGGTACTTTGTGGGGGTACTGTGACGTATTGTAATTGGTAGCAAGGTTGTCTCGCTAGATCAATTACAGCTAAATAGTGATTTCGATTCTCACTGAGTGCTCCGCACTTTCGGCCTTGTGTCACATCTAGAATACGCTTAGAAAATCATTTATGTGCTGTCGAGTGGATTTTGGAGGACCAAGACACTACCTTCTTCCGTAATGGAATTGCAATGCTAAAGCATCGTTGGACCATGCGCATTGATGTCTATGGGGACCTTATTGCAAATAGTGAAAACTTGTCTTGTTTATCCAACTCCTGGGTGAGGCAATCCTTGAAAGACCCTAGTATGCTTTATAATCGAATACTTTATTATTCTGTTAGTTTACACATTAATATATGTTCTTTGTTATTGTATAACCATCACTATTCTTACAAACTTTGATTTTTATAATATTTCTACTCTTTAAATTTACTTAAGGCTGATTCTATTGCTTTCCTGTGTTTCTTAATTGAATATTCTTTGTTACGTAACCTAGAAACGGTTACTGAATCAGGAAACTCCAAAACAGAGGTTGAAAATGAAATGGTAAACTTTATAACATCAACAAAATACAATACTCGCCAGCGGCGTAAAATAGGTAAACCACTGATAGTGGTGGACTTGTAAGGAAGCATATTACCCCAACTTACAATTATGTTCTACGTAGTTATGAGGATTTGGACATAGACATTAGTTTTTACAGGTACGGTATATAACATTTTGCACTGTCATATACATCTTAATTTACATATTACATGTGCATATATATATATATATTAATAATATTATTAATAATATATTTTTCTATTTTAAATGTTTATTTATCTACAAGTAATACACTATTACTCGTGAGATAGAAAACAAATATATTCCAAGACCCATAGTATTAGATATTTCGAAGCCCTTTGACAAGGTGTATCACAAATGATTACTCCTCAAGCTTTGTAGATGTAGAATCACTGGAAAAGTTTTCTGAATGATGAAGTTTTTTCTAACGAGTAAGTCCCTAAAGGTAGTTATTAATGATCAGCCCTGATGGTCCCTAGTATTCAAAACTCAGGAGTCCCTCAGGGGTCGCTTTGCCGGCCAATCGTTTTTGTTTTTTGTTTTTTTTTTTTGTTTTTTTACTTTATATAAATTATCTGCCTAAGTGAATATCTATACTGAGGATACAACAGTATATGGGTGCACCTCCAAAGCTAGAGATGACTAGAGATTGGCAGCTGATCTTTCCTCTAATTTAGCTTTAACATTTCAGTGGGGGCAAAACTAACTGGTTACATTAATCGAAAACAAAACTAGTTACTTTTTTATCAGCGTCGATCGGATTCTGAACTACCAGCAGTTACGATGAATGGATGTTCTCTCAAGGAGGCCGCATGCCTTCTGTGACTACAACCCATAACTCAAGGGGAACTCGTACATATGATCCATAACTAAAGATGCATGAAAAATGTTCACTCCCTTGTACCCTTCTAGTAATTACCTTTCTTCTCGCGCTATCCTCTACCTTTACAAGAGCCAGACCAGGCCGAAAATGAAGTACTACTGTCATATATAGGGAGGGGCTGTCCAGTCTTCACTTTCCAGGCTTGACGCCAAAAGTGTCTCCACGTCCTTGCAGGTGACAAATTATTTTCCACGCTACAAACCCCCTTTCTCGCAGAAAATCGTAAACCTCTCACTGCTCTATAGCTATTTCCATGGAAAGTGCTCAGACAAATTACATTTCTTAGATCCGCCAATGCTAATCTTCAAGGCTGACTCGTCTTTCTATACACATTGTAATGCACCACCCTTGTTTCTTTTGTATTCTATTGGTGAAATTTTAGTTCCACTCGAAGAGCTTCTTCTTATGAACTGCTTCTTTGTGGAACTGACTCCCAAGGGGATGCTTTCCCGATGACTACAATCTTAACCTGTTCAAGTCTATGGTTAACCGTTATCTTTTCCACACATCCAGATAGACTTTACCTTTCACTCTGTAATCCTCTACCACGGGTGGCTCTCGAGCCTTGTACAGGGTGAATATCGTTTTAAAAATATTTTTCTTCTTAATTTTATTTTCATTGCTTCTTTATTTTTATTTTTTTTTAATTAAATTCTTTTTTTCTTGCCACTTTTTTTTATTTCTTCTTACTTTTACTTCAGCGCCCCTTACGATTTAAGCTCAACGTAGACCCCAAGTGCAACTCGTAGATATGATGCAGGAAAAACTCTTGTATCGTTCTAGTAAGTACCTGACTCCTCGGCTATACTCTACCTTTACAAGAGCTAGGTCAGTCCGAAAATGGAGTACTGTTGTCATATTTTTTGTGGGAGCTGTCCAGTCTTCATTTTCCAGTCAGGATGGGACTCCAAAAGCGTCTCCGCGTGCTTGTGGGTGACAAATTATTTTCCATTGTGCAACCCCTCTCTCAGAGAGATGTTTCACCCTTCCCTCAGCACCATTACTATTTCCATGGAAAGGTCTCAGACGAACTACATTTCTTAGTTCCACCACCTTCATGGCTAGGACCCGTCACGCTACAAACCCCCCTCCGTATTCCATCGGCAAGAAATAAATTGCACTCGATTAGCTTCTTCCTTGGAAGCACTTCTCTGTGGAACCGACTCCCAGGGAGATGTTTTCGCGATCACTACAATCTTAACCGGCTCAAGGATAGGGTTACCCATTATCTTCCCCAGCTATCCACACAAAATGTGTCTCTTACTCTGTAACGCTCTACCTCGAGTGTATCTCGAGTCACAGTGTATTAGGTTGGAAATAAATTGATTTTGCATTGTTGACATGATACCTCTGAGGTTAGTACTTTTAAATTAATGCAGGGTAGTATAGTCTACCTTTGGAAGCATTGCACACCAATTTTCAATAAAAACACACATCATTGGTTAATATCAAAGGTGATTTACTTTGATCCGATAATGAAATTGATAAGAAAGTTTTATATTTACCCCCTACTCTCTTAATCTTGTCCCATCCATTTTTCCCTTTTTACTAATGTCCACCTCATAAAAGGTCCAAGAGCCACTCTAGCTATGTGGTTACTGAAGGAGCTTGTTGTGTTAGCCTTAAGTGTAAGAAGTTGTGAAAATATGTGGGAAAGATAACGGTGAACCTTAAACTGGTACAGCTTAAAATTATAGTTGTCGGGAAAGCATCTTCTTGTGAGCTGGTTCTTCAAAGATGCGATTCGTCGGAAAAATCTCTTCGTATGGAACTTCTCATTAATGGAATATGAAGAGAATGAGAGTGGGATTGCTCAGTGTGGGTTAGAGTTGTTAGAACTAAGGAATGTAGCTCGTTGGAACTTTTTATATTGATATAGAGATGGAGTTTCGTGCAGCTTATAACGTTTTTTCTGTGGGAAAGTGGTTGTAAGTTGGAAAATAATTTATCACCCACAAGGCCGCGTAGGCGCATTTGAACTCTGGGCAGCTCCACACCAGATATCAGTAAAGCTGATCAGTCGGACAAAATGAAAATGTTATGTTGTTAACTGGGGCAAAAGATGACTTGTTAATTTTAACGCCTCCAAAACTAAACTTCTCTTCATTAATAATTTGAGAGACCCCTCTCTGACTTCCATCAGTATGGCTGATGCTAACCTCCAGGAAAGTGACTCGTCGCGCCTTCTCGGGCTAAGGGTTACAGATGGCATGAAGTGAAAATTCAATGTTGAATCCACTGCAAAATCAGCTGCTAAGAAATTTGGTTTCACTGTGTCGTGCGAAACAATTTTTCTCTCCAGATTCAGTCATACATATGTTTGCCATTTGACCATGCTTAGAATATTACCGCTACATATGGTCCGCTGGCCCTGCTATTAACCTTGAGCTCCTTCATTAAATCCAAAGAAGAATCAGCAATATTAGCGGTCTTCGTATGGCGTCTCGGCTTCCGTGATTGACGTCTAGATCTCCTCAATTTACAGTCAAGCTGGCTAGGTGAAGCCGCAAAATCGATGCTAATATTTTCTTTTGTCGCAGTTTACACCTCCGGTTCTATGCTTTTCAGCGAACTTTAATATGCGAAAATCTAAATGCAATGTCAATTGTCATCTACTGTCCCCCAGAATACTCTTTTCCCTTCCTACTCATTATTAATGTTTCTGTGCCTAATCATTCGACGCTCAGTAACGCCTTATGTCTTAATGGCTTTAATGCCTTGCATGGGGTGAAACCAATTAGAAAATATAGTCTATTTCGGATTGATCTATCTCTTGCAAAGAAAGAGCAAAGTAGGAGTATTGTATATCCCTCTCATGCTGGGAGGTCAACGACACCATTTTAATTATATTGTTCCATGTCTTCTCTCGGCCGGTGTTCGTTAGATGTTTTGGTTCAGAGATGAAAGGACTTCAGCACGGAGAATGCTAACATATTTTTATTAATGTCGACATATACTAACTATGCAGTGGAAATCGTCCCCTGTCACTGGGGAGCTGTTGCAGACACGAAAGAGAACACATCTACCTTGCTTGACGGTTAAGATTCGACTCCCTGAAAAATCTAGCTATCAATCCCACGCCAGGTTTGCCAATCAAAATCGACTTGCGTAGCATGTCTTACATCTGACACCGAAGTTCAAACTCCTGAAGTTCGAAGTGAGATAAACTTCCCCCTAAAATAAAAGTCGGCTGAACTATTATTTAATAGGAGGAGTTATGTACTAACGGCAGAGTACAAACAACCGACCAATTTTCTAGCACTTTTAGTGATGGATCGTAAAAATGAGTTCCATTTTAACTGACCTTATCAAATATACCATATTCCAGAAATGTGAGATATTTCCAACAAGTGGGGCTGTTTAATACATCGTCGTTTTTTTCCTAACCCTTAAACGTAACTTATTCTGCTCTACTTCACACAATCTTACAGTAGTGACGAATTTAAATATTGCGTAACTGATTCATAGCTGAATAGTTATAAACATATACGAAACGGATAAGATAAATAGCAGATAGGAAACATTTAACACATTTCACTTCTATTAAGCTTTATCAGAGAATGAAATAAAACTGAAAAATGTTAGATTGATAAACGCTCCTATCTTTTTATTTAGTTCATCATTCTGCCGGATTCCGATCCATTATGTTCCGTATTTGATCCCAAATCATGTTTAAACTGCCGAAAATGACTTGCTTTTATTTATCTTTGTCGATATGATAAGAGTGAAATGCCTCTTTTTCTTTTCCCTTTTTATATGAAAAGGATCATCAGCCATTGACGCCATTTAGCAACTGCCCCACGCAGTCACATGTGGCACAAGGTTCAATTTAATGTGGGGTTACCGAGCCCATAGGCTCGACCAAAGAATCCCCGTAGACCCCGCATAAATGGGATCCGGTCTGTCTACCCTCCAGGATGAGAATCTGCCCTTCGGCATAGCCTCGTCCAGGTTCCTCTCTGCCTGAAGGCAGATAGTTCGACTAGTACAGCTGGGAAATATCCCAGCTCGACTCTAGTCATCAGCTATTGACTGTTCATGCAATAGTCAAGAGCACAGTTTAATAGCTGTCGATAATAACATGGGAAGGGATAATTTAGGACCGCCGACTCAACACCGCCGGCTGCACACCGGGACAAATCAGGAATAAGACAACACAGCACCAGAAAAACATAACTTTTTTTTTTTTTAATAACCGAATAAAAATAACTTCTTAAGGATTAAAACCTTAATTAGTGAATATTTTTTAAAATAAGTTCTTTGAAAAGGCATTATGTAAATTATAAATCTTTTTTTTATTTGCTTTTAAGTAAATCGTGAAGGAATTTATTTTTTTAATAAAGTAAATTGACATATAAAAAATAATTCAATAAAACAGACTTGTTTTTAATTATTTTTTAATAAAGTAAATCTAAAAATGCAAAAAAAAAAATGAAATAGATATATTTTTTTTTAATTATTTTTAATAAAGTAAATCGTAATGCAGTTTACTTTTTAATAAAGTAAATCGAAATTCTAAAATATTTTTGTGTCAGTTCTGAGTTCTCTCACTCCTGAATGGTCCCGGCGCTCAGTCGGCGGTGTTGAGTCGGCGGTGTTGAGTTCTTCTGCACCCATATAAACATAGCTCACTAGGTGTAACCAGGAAGGCCACATCATATCGTATTTATTTATTACCCATAGTGTGAATAGATTTTGAGATCATGGGTATTTTCTTTCGATTTCACCTCAGTCGTGCTTAAAATAAGATAGTAGGAGAAAAGAAAAAAGCAGATCATGAATTTATCATCTCAAATAATGTTTGATATTAATTTTGATAATATCATAATGGAAGGGTGAAAATGAAATTATTTTTCGACAGCATCGCTCGAAAGACTTTCATTTTGCCTCAGGCTCAGTACTTTTTATCTCAGTTTCAAAGCGAAGATATAGATCGACTTATACACCGCGTAATGTATTACGACACCCATAATTAATAAGAGTGATTTTACAAGTATCTGTTTGTTGTCTCGGCAACTTTTGATGTCAAATCTATCGCTAAAATCTTAAACTGTGGTTTTAATTTCAAACGACTGAATCATATATAGACATTTACATTTTTAAAATCGTTTCACCCCAGCAAGGCGGGAATGCTACGAGTACCCAGGGGAGGGGGTCAAAGGGAGTGAAACGGAAAGAAAAGGCTGTGTAAGGAGGTGGGGATAAAAGATGAACGAGATTCAAGAAGAGACAAGATGGCAATTGACGCTGCATTTAAACTTTTGAAGATTGTTGTTTTGAGGGAAACAAGTAAACGGAAGAGAGTTCTACAGGCGGGAAGCGCGAAAAAGGTACTTGTTGAAGTAGAAGTGGTAGTAAAATGTTGGGACCTAGATGCCAATCCAGTAGCACGCTTAAATTTCCGTAGTCGGGACAGCAGGACAAACAGCTCGTCAAAAGAGTTGACCTCAAAATATTTGCAGAAAAAGCAGTGGGAAGCCACGGTGAGAAAGTATTTGAAGTTAAAACACCAAGTCAGAATTGATTTCATCTATATCTATAAAAGGCAGGATATGTGTCTGTGTGTGTGTGTGTGTGTGTGTGTGTGTGTGTGTGTGTGTGTGTGTGTAACGAATGCACGGCCGCAATTTTTGACGGATTTGCACCAAAATTTACATGCACATGCTCCAAGTTAGTGGAAAGGCCAAGACTGACTTTGCATTTCACAACTCCCATCTATAGTGGAAATAATCGATTTTTTCATGCTTCTACGTCATTTTTCATGTAGTTTGCGGACATTTTGTACTGGCCAGAGTGAGAGCCTATAGATGGCTGCCATGAATAGGCCATGAATAGGCAGGAATATTCTATTGGCCAGCGTGAGAGCTAACAGCTAACAGCTGACTGACACGAATGTTAACTAGCATGCTAGCACGCAAAAAAAATCGATAGCTGCATTCGTCACAAGTAGGAAAAAATTTTGCATGGAATTTTACTCGAATTGGCTCATTCGCTTGCTTAAACTCAACGATTCTGTTTCCGCAGAACTGGGTTGGGAATGAAAAAGTATTTGTTGTTAACATTCTTTTTCATTCGGTTTTTCCAGTTACGAGTCTTTTTTTTAAATCTGATCGTTTTGCGTTCATTTTGTTTAGTTCTTTTTTCGTAACAGATTTAATGTTTAGTATAGAGATTAGAAAAAATTAGCAGTGTGAGATAGGCAAGAAGTAAGGCATGTAGCAACATCAGCACGGCAAAGGACACTCCTTTAAAGGCAAGGAAGGGCGAAAATATTTTAAGTCAAGTGATAGCGATTGCTGTATGAGTCGTACGATTTTTGAATCAAGCACGGGCAACGCCGGGTCATGCTGCTAGTTACTAATAATGATACCAGGCTTTGCCCGGGTCAAGTCATTTTTTTCTCTGCTGCTTAAAGCAGGCGCTTTAATTTCTGACCGATTTGCACGCGCAAAATGGTGTTACTGAAACTATCGTAATTAAATCAGCTCAACAACTTTAGCTTGTCGTTTATTTCATATACAGCGTGTTTTAATGATATTCTCCTCCAATTTCTCGAACGAAACATTATATTGACTGGTTAGGTTCGGTAATCATAATGTTTTCATTCCAAATGAGTTAGTGAAATTATCGCTCGCAGCTTCTACTAAGGTTTGTAGTATCTCATTTTTAGAGACAATATCTCCTTGCCGTTGACAGCGATGTTCTTCTGCAAAGCAAATGTAAAGTGTAATCGATGTCCGCAGCCTGTTTTGCTGTAGGTACCGCCATCTTTTAACACCAGCTCACATTTCAAAGGAGAGATTTTTTTGATCGGGGTTTAATTACTTATTGCTTAGAATAACTAGTGTTCCCTAACATACACTCATCTAAATACTGACCAAGCACAAAACTGCTTAACTTCATCGATCGAACGAAAGCTGGTTGATTCAGCGTGGTTAAACCGTGAAATGTAGAGCCAGGAATTTTAAAGAAGTTCTGGTTGCTATTTCTGAAGATCAAGTGACAACAGGTTTCTAACATGTCACGTTATTTTAATTGGTATTTTATGGAATTTTTTTTTTTTGTTTTTTTACATTAATCTTGTTCTGTCGGGAGTAGTCTTCGCTTTTATTCTTCCTTCCTTATTTCAGCGAAGTCTTCAAATAGGTTTAATACATAGCTGATTATGGCTTGCGCCGATACAGAGCTGATTGCCACCACCTGTGATAACGTGATTAATTGCCCCCACCTCAATACATCCACCCTCTGGACCGGTTCTTCCGTGCGCGGCTTTGACGGGCGATCAGATTGATTTTAGTCCGTTACACATGTTCTTCCCAGTTTAAAGCGTTCTACCCAGTCATGCACCTTTCGTTGATTTATGGTACGTGCACCATACTACGCCGACATCCTGCAATTGATTTCCGCAGGACTGACTCACTCTGCATAAAGAAAGCGCGATACGGTGCGTTGTTTCTCGATGGTGCAATTGCTGAGCGGAGCGTCCATACGCCTGGCCTCTTTGATCCCTGTCACTCAACTGAAAGATGGAATGTAAATTGCCACTACCTTCTGAGTTAACCTCGTGCATATATATATATATATATATATATATATATATATATATATATATATATATATATATATGTGGTGCAGTTCAATCATTCATACAAAAAGTAGATTAGTAGAACCTACATACATGCATATGTTTTTTTTTAATGTGTTATTGTTAACGGAATAAAAAATGCAGTCTGAAAATTTTAAAAAAAATTCAACCTTAGCATTGCGACTGCACTCTCCAAAAGTTTGTATCCGTTTACAATAACTCAACTTCAAAAAAACAAAAAATATTTCGATTCGCATTATATTTTTTCGTCTCGTATATTAACTGAATTTTTTCCATAAAAACAAAATAATTTCCATGCCTGAAGATGACTGAATGTACATTGAAAGTACTTGTGTAATAAAGAAAGACCTTATACAGTATATAATTTTTAAAAACAAGGATCATAACATTCATCGAGTGATTTCTAGGTTAAATCACCTTTAAAATTTTGTTAGCGAAGGGATTTCGCCATTTTATATCATTAACTTTACTAATCTACTTTTTGTATGAATGATATGCGCGTTACTTATTGGAAAACTCTCAATATCAGTGATAGAGCTAACATATTTAGTTGGATTGATATATATATAGTTGTATTGATGTGAGTTTGTGACCGTGGCTTTCATATTTTGCGATCAACAAACTGTCTGATCTCAAAAGCAGGAAGCACAGTGTTACAAAATCATATCAATACAACTATATATATATATATATAACGTCATCCACAGACAGACTGTTTCACAGCTCGTCAGTATGGCTAGACATCCGGTTGCCTCTAGCTCGGATCGAAACCCGACTGAATTGGTGTCAGTCTACCACTAAGTCGTCGGCGCACGGCAGGGATGTAGGTGGGTTTTTAGCGTATTCATTTTTAGAAACACGCTCAGTGACTGACAGTGACTCAATTCGCTATGCGAAGAGTCTCGCTATATTAGCTATAATAGTCACTGTTTACAAACCCATACCTACTCCCTAGAGAGTCAACTGAAATTAATATTTATTTCAGGAGCCAATATATATATATATATATATATATATATATATATACCTTGAACACCTAAATAAAACCCAAAGAAGAATCAGTAATAAGCTTGCGTCAATGATCTCGTCGATTTAACGTTGATCTGGCTAGCTGTAACGGTAAATTATATGCTTTTCTCGCTTGTGTAAATCCCTTACAACTCCATGCTTAACAGCCAACTTTAATATGCAAAAATATAAATGCAATGTCAATCATTATTTAATGTCCTCCTGATTACTTTTCCCACTTCCCGGTCATTATTAATGTTTCTGTTATTAATCCTTTCATCTAATTATTCTTTTAAATTACCTTACTATTTTCTTTCTTTTTTCTTTCTCTCTTTCTTTTTTCAATTTTTTCTCTATTTCATTCATTCATCTATTCATTCATTCTTTTGAATTACCTCGCAACTTTCTTTCTTTCTTTCTTTCTTTCTTTCTTTCTTTGCATCGTTATCTATCTTCTTAGCTTCTTCCACTTCCAGTCGACAATCATCAATCTGTTCGCCATTCCTGCAACGGCAAAGACTACAGACTCTTGTTTCAGAAGTTCACCTCTAAAAGATTCAGCCTATGTATTCATTAGCTTCCCACTGTTCTGTTGCTTTTTTTTTTTTTTTTTTTTTTTTGTTATTGCCATTTTCGGTGTTATTTGCATGTTACACATCTCCCATTCTTCTCTCCACTGATGTCGAACCTCTTTGCCATTCGAACAAATTCGCCAGTACTCTCCTGAAAAGAATTGTACAGAAACGCTCCTCTCCACGAAATAATCATTTTTATTTAACTTTTTATATTACTATCGTAGATCACAAATGTGAACGTTCTTTAATTACAATAAATTAAGCCGAGATTCAATTAGCTATGTAAATACATTATAAATTGATCCCTTCTTCTTCTTGTATGTGCCGTCTTCCTTCAGGACGTTGACGATCGTAGCTCACCACGTCCTGTGCTTAGTAGCTCTAAATAATTTTTGCCTTTTTGCATCACTCCCAATACCTGCTCCGTCATCTATTCACTCAAGCTCGCTGGATATGTTATGCGTTGTTTTCTTGTCGCTCTAACTTTCAGTTTGTCCTTTGAGTATCAAATTTTTCAAGCCCTCTTTTCTCATTATGTGCCATAGACGTTTTATCTCTCTCTTGATGATGTTAAGTATAAGTGTCATTTTAATTCTATTGTCTCTAGAACTTCGTTCTTTCTCATATGTTCGGTCAATGGTATTCTCAGCATGCTTATCAATAATTTTTAGAATTTATGTCCTAATTTAGTGTGCAGTGATTTAAAAAAAATAATATTCGCTATATTACTTAAATCTTTTTTTTCTCTTTAATAACGCTTTATGATAAAAGAATAATACGAAAGTTTAAAATGTATGTAGAAGTCGAATTCATATTGCAAAGTAAAATTTAGTTAAGTATAATTAATATGACAATATAAAGATTTTAAATCGATTTACTATTTTAATCCATATTAGAAAGCCCATTTCGTAAAATATTGTAGGACTCTTTTACATTCTATGAATAATTGTCTCCGAGCACAGGATGTGTTTGTCATAGAAACATTAACCTAACGACGCTATGTTACCGTTAAAATTCGAATTCTATCATTCGACGGAATTTCATTGGTTGAATTTGTTCCTTCTTAGTTTATCTCACCTACCTCCCTCCACCTTTCTTTCTCTTTCTCTCTCTTACTTTCTTTCTCTCTCTCTCTCTTTCTTTCTTTCTCTCTCTTTCTTTCTCTTTCTCTCTCTCTCTCTCTAATCACTTAGCGGCCTTTCTTTCTCCACACGTAAATTATTTTTTTTACCTTTTATGGGAAACTTTCCAATGACGGAAGTGGATGATGTGCTTCGTTAACTGTATTCCGGAATAAAATATTTTAGTGGAACTAAATATTTTAGTAGCTGCTGAAACGTTAAAAAAATTTTTTAGTGTTGAAACAAGATGTTACAATTGGACAGTTTAGCTGTTACACGATTTAGACAATTTTACATTTATATCCGGTATATATATATACAAGAGCGGGACTGAAGTCAAACTGAGTGAGGTTGTCGGTTCCTCATTCACCGAAATTGACGTTAGAGTTCATATATATATATATATATATATATATATATATATATATATATACGGGTGTGTGTGAGTGTGTCGGTGTGTGTGTGTCGATATGTGTGCGTATTGGGGTGTGTGTGTGTCGGGAGTGTCGGTGCTTGTGTGTGTTTCGAAGTGTTTGTGTATCTACACGCACGCGCGTGTGTGTATATTCCCACAGTACAATGGGGGAAAACTGGCTGCGATTTTTCATTATATCATTGAAATCATTTCACAATTATTGGCCTAACCCTGATAATTCCCCAGTCACTCTGAACAGTTCCACTCTCAATGAGGCCATTTGATTGCAATGTCAATTGCAACACAAATCCACTCTAGACCTCAAGTGGAACTCATATGTGCGACCCATTGCTGAAGATCCTGTCAAAATTTGTCGGCTTATTGTACAGAACATGCATGTTTTACCTTTAGTAGACCAATATTAGACCAACAATGTTTTTATTGGAGCTATATCCGAATTGGAGCTGTCCAAATGTCATTCCCCAGTTAATGTCTAAAGACGGTCTTGGGTATAGAAGAATGACTCATTTTTCATTCTGCAGCCTCTTTCCCCAAACCTGTCACTACTCGAACGAGCTCCATGGAGTTAAAAACATCCATGCTACTTCTACAGTCGGACCAATGTTTTTTCTCCTTTCTGCATTCCAATTGTAAGGACGAAATTTCACTCAGGCAGCAAAGATAAACTAACTTAAATAAGGGGACAGTCCAGACAAGTTGTAGGAGATTCAGGAGTCGTCTGGAGCTCCTGGCGATTCTATTGAATATATTTACTCTTTAGAATTTCACTCGCTGTTTGTAGAACGTGAAGTTTTCCTAGATGGCTCTAATCTTTACCGCATGTCTTCATATTGTTTAGTTCTCACTTCCTTTTTTTAACATTAATTGCCTCAACTTTAAGCGACTGTTGAGAATTGTATTGGATGAACATTAGTAAAAGAAAAACAAAAACAAAAACCAACTATCAAACCGCACAGCGTCCTATATGTATATACAAATATGTAGTTTTAAGCCTTTCGATCTTCTCTAATTAAAGCCACGTTTGACTGACGGACTTTCCTGAGAATAATATTTAATCACGTACAATTAGAATTTAGACAAAAGAGAAGAAGATGGTCGGGTATAATTCCTTCAATTTGGCTTGTAATGCAGGAAAAAAGTTATGTAATCTCGACCAATTTATGTAATCATAATATCAGATATTTTGAGGAAGGCACGTGTTTCCTTTTAAGTGCTTTAATCAGATGTCTGGCCCGGGAAGATCTGATGTGCCTTTAAGGGAGCTTCTCCATTCAATCCTCCTGAAATATAATTTATTTATTGTTATATATTTTTTAGTTTTCTTTCTTTCTCTTTCTTTCTTTCTTACGCCTTTTTCGGCGGGTAAAGAGAGAGAAATACAGAAGAAGACAGAGAAGACGAATGCAGAAAATAAACGCCCGAACATGATGCACAGCCTCAAATCTCTCTCTCCCTCTCTGTCTCTCTCTCTCTCAATCTCTCAATCTCTCTCTCTCTCTCAATCTCTCAATCTCTCTCTCTCTCAATATCTATCTATCTATCTATCTATCTATCTATCTATCTATCGTTACAGGATGCGATGGATAAATTGTCGTCTAAATTACGCGAACATGAAAAGTAACACTGACATCTCATATATTTACCAAAATTAACTTTGAAATACTAAAGCGTAAATATATTCGGTGAAATCGACATTGGCTTCAACCAGGACCTCCAGAGGACTTCGGAATCTCCTGCACCTCTTCTGGACTGTCCACTTGTTTAAGTTATTTCATCCTCAGTTCATCGGTGGTGTTACAAGAGGTTTTGTTGGTCTGTCTCACTCAACTGCGCTCCACGCATAATAATCAAGGGTGTTGCAGTCTGGGAAGTTAGGTAACCAGATTTAAGGGTGATGTGGTCGCAGAAATTGTCTGACAGGCTTGACTGGGTTCCCGTGCTTCTTTAGTATGCTGCAGAGTCCTGCTCCAGCTGCCACACACTTGAACCAGGGCAGCACTAACTTCCTCAAGGCATTTGATGTAGGCTGTTTTGAGTCTGATACCTCACCAACAATTTCGTGAGTTCTCCGTGAGATGCTGTACCTTTGTAATCACCATCAGGCTCATCCAACTCTTTCCAAATCCTTTGCACTGTCCTTAGATTGACACCGAAACACTCTGAAATGTTTGTATTGGAGCATCCGGCGCCTATTTCAAGAACTACAGCATGCCGTTTCCAAATCTCTGTCGTAGTGAATTGAATTGCGTCATGATGCTCTTTTTCTCACAGATGTTGCCCAACTTATCCTAATATACTGTGCAGTCAACAAAGTCAAAGTAAAGCGCATGCGCGAAATTTTATATATATATATATATATATATATATATATATATATATATATATATATATATCTATGATATATTTAATGTTTGTTATATTTATGGGATAAAGTGCTCAATAGCGGAGATAGTGTATGCAAATATAAATATAAAAGTGAACATCGAAGTCAACACTCAGAGGCGGCAGGCTGTTTCATGCTGGGCGCAATTGCGTCCACCATGAAACAGCCTGTCCCCTCTGTTGACTTCAATGTTCACTTTTATATATATATATATATATATATATGAAGATAGAAACCTCAAACGTTTTTGTTTGTAATGTGGATTTTTTAATAAATTTATTATGGTTTATTTTCCATAATTTTGCTACGCGCATTTCCGGTCCCGCGATATTCAGCAGGCAAAGAGTGGATATTTCCACATATTTCTAAAAGGAATTAATTTTTCTTATGTTTTTCGATGTTAAATATTATCGATATTAGACATTCTGTTTGTTGTGTGTTCCTGATCCAAATGTCTTCCTTGGACTGGCAGTGAACAAGTTCTGCGTGATGGGTAATAAAAGAATTAAGATTGGTCCGAGATCGGGTGAGAAAGATATCTGCATTCTTACCGTTTAATGACCCCTGTGTGTTCTTAGATCTATTTCCATTTTTTGTTTTGTCAGCATGCGTGTGCATACGTATATTGCCTCTCCATACATACATACATACATACATCCTGTCTTATTATAAAGAATTAGTATGCACATATGTACACATATACATATACACACATACACATAGATACACACACAAATACACACACACAGACCCCCTATGTTGTGTAGAGTTCGCGTGTGTGCCCGTGAGCAGTCTTGTTTTTGCCAATGTGTGCATATATATATATATATATATATATATATATATATATATATATATATATATATATATCAGTATGCGTGTGTATACGCGCACTCCCTCTCTATACATACATACTGTCTTCTCATAATGGATTATTATACACACATACACACACGTTCACACACATATACATACATATACACATACATGCACATAATACTAAACATTAAATCTGTTATGAAAAAAGAACTAAACAAAATGAACACAAAACGATCAGCTTTAAAAAAGGACTCGTAACTGGAAAAACCGAATGAAAAAAGAATGTTAACAACAAATACTATTTCACACCTAACCCAGTTCTGCGGAATCAGAATCACCGTTGAGTTTAAGCAAGCGAATGAGCCAATTGGAGTAAAATTCCATGCAAAATTTTTTCCATGCAGATATAAATTTCTACCACTTGTGACGTATGCAGCTATTGATTTTTTTTTGCAGGCTAGTTAACATTCGTGTCAGTCACTCTGTTGGCTCTCACGCTGGCCAATAGAATCTTCCTGCCTAGTCGTGGCAGCCAGCTATAGGCTCTCATTCTGGCCAGTAGAAAATGGTCACAAACTACATGAAAACTGTCGTAGAAGCATGAAAAAATCGATTATTTCCACTATCGATGGGAGGTGGGAAATGCAAAGTCGGTCTTGGTCTTCCCGCTAACTTGGAGCATGTGTATGTAAATTTTGGTGCAAATCCGTCGAAAATTGCGGCCTTGCATTCGTTACACACACATATATATATCCTGACTTTTATAGATAGAGATTAAGTTGTCCATGATGCTTCTTTTTTTCCTAAAAGTGCATTGGGAGTCTCTGATTAAGCAGCCATTTTTTTTTATTAATTCAACCTGTTGTTGACCATTTTCAACATAGTTTTACATAGGCAACATTTTAATGTTATCCGTCTGTAGTTTTCAGTGTCCGTGTTAGCCTTTACAGGTTTCGGAATAGGGATGATGAATAACTGTCTCCATATTTCTGGTAAGTTGTCATTTTTTATATACGTTATTATACATTTTTTTTATAACAGTTGTAATGATTTGTTGAGTAACTGTTTTATACGTTCGTAGTGGATATTATCTGGACCCACAGTTGCATTGTGGGATTTCTTTAAAGATTCATTTAGTTCATCTAGAGTGAATGGTAGGTTATATCTCTTCGCATTATTTGATTTAAAACTTGGTTTTTGTTTTGCAGCTTTTTACTTGAGCTTTAGAAATTGTTATCTACCATTCTTGGCAGATTAATTTTTTGAGATTGTTTTCATTTATTGGTCAGCGATATCCTTTTTGCTAGTTATTCATCGAGAGATTTTTTACCGGATTTGTTTGGGCTTTGCCTCTTAATTTCTTTATCATATTCCATCTTGTTTTTGTAGCTGAATTGAGTTAACGTACTTTTTTCTAGTATTCTTTTTTGGTTTCTTTAATTATATTCCGTGTTTTTTTGCTCGGAGTAGATTAAATTGCAGAAAATTACAAGTTATAGTTTGGTTGCTGAATTCTGTCAGTGTTACTCTTCTTAGCTTGTGGCTTCTTGACATTTGTCATTGAACCAATGTCTGTTGCGTTTTTTTTTTCTTTTCTTTTTTTCATTTTGGTACTGAATATTTTGGAATGCATTTTTTTGCTATAGAGATGAGGGTTTCCGTGAATTTGTTTAAGTCCTTGATGTTTTTTTTCCTTCAGCTAGTTGTTCAGAACATTGGATTCTGTATTCCCCGCAGTTCGCCCCGCCTAATTTTTCAACGAAGAGGGTTTTTATTGTTATGTTCTGAGTTTTGTAGGACAATTCGCAAGCAATCGTGCCTCATATATCTGCCAGTACCTTCCAAGAGAAATCCCTATAAATTGATGGATTTCATAGGGATACGTCTATTACTGAGTAGCTTCCAGTATCAATGGATTTTTTTAAATCGGTGTTTTATCGTTATAAATGGTTGTTTCCTAGGTGTTTCTCTTTTGGTTTGTGTCTTTACAACCCCATATGGTGCCGTGACAGTTAAAGAGCCCAGGTATCATAAAAGGAACAGTTGCCTTATGATTTCATTAATTTCACTTTCATTTACTGCTTCATTTGGTGGGATGTATACTAAACAGACGTTTATCGGCCACTGTAAGGTCACTTTAATAGCGGTCGCCTGTAAAGTTGCATTTACATTTATTTTACTTTGAGGTACACCATTCCTAACTAGAATGGATGAACTGCCTGACGCTCGAATCCCAATGTCATTTGTGTAGTTCTATTGATGACATTCTTTTATGTTGAGGTTTTCAATTTGCTTAAGGAATGTTTCCTGAAGGTAATCAACTGCCAGTGACAATTCTGTTATTAACAAAAGCAGTTCATTTATGTTTGCCTTTTTTTCCGCGGTATTTCTATTGGATTATTTTATGCATGATTAGAAGGTTTTCTTTTTAGTATGTGATGTGGGATTCTATAATTTCATTTTCTGATTGAGCGGTTTTAAGTTTGCAGCTTTTCGCTGTTTGTGAGTTCGGGTTTTTCCTTCCATTTCTTCCAATTTCTCAAATCACTGCATACATTTGGTCTCTTTGAGTTACTGGTTTTTGTTTCACTTGTCTAGAACCAGTGAATAAATTTAAACCAAAGCTTTATTTCCCTTTAATCCGACGACTTGTCTACTGATGGATTTAACAGGGTGATCTTTATACATATTAGATTTTAATGGGAAAGAAACTGATGATTTATCAGTACAACTTTTTCTGTTTTTCTTTTTAGATAAATATGTCTTTCTAGTTTTTGGAGGACGGATATGAGATCGCTGTGACCTTTTTTTTAAGATTTCGTATTTTTGGAGGAGTGTTTTGTGTTTGAGCGGCAGAATTTTTACTTGTTTTTTTTTTTTGTTTGTTTTCTTAATTTGTTATTTCAATTGTTTCATTGGTTTTCTGTTGTGGTTCAGTTTCTACTATTTCATTAGAGAAAATGTCTTGTAGTTTTGAAATTTGGGCCAGTCATTTGGTCTTAACTGTATGAGCTTCTCAATGAGGGTTCTAATTTGTGATGTTGACTGATATCTGTTGTAGTCACTTTTTGCATTATTTTTGCTTAGGAAGATCCTTTCATGTAGCTTTCTACTATCTGGCTTGCTTCTACGAATGGCATTTCGTTTGTGTTTCACCTCGATTATCTCTTTTTCCCTTTCCCAGAAGTCGCACGATCCTGGTCTTCCTGAAAGTTACCACATCTTACTTTATAATGGCATTCTTCTACATGTAGTCCAAATCCCTTGGCCACATTTTCCACATGTTGGCCGACGTCTGCAGCTATCCCTGTTATGTCCACTGTTTTGGAACTTGAAACACATTAGTGGAGTAGGGATGTATTTTTCCACTGGCTCAATACTGTACCCAATTTTATTTTGTCGTGGATTTGAGGTGTGGCAAAGATAAGGATATAAGTGCCTGTAGTTTTGGTTTCTCCTTTTGCTTTTATTGTGATTCTACGATAATCATTGACCCCCCTGGCTTCATAAGGCAAATGTGATTTCCTCAGGTGTGGCCAGAGACAACTCTCTGCTTCTAATGACTTCCTTGTTCAGTCTTTCATAGGGAATGTTTTTATTTTCAGGTTATGAAAAGTTTTCATCTTTATTATACATCCAGCATGTTTTTTAGATTTGACATCTACTAGCAAATTGCCATTTCTTAATTTCTTTACTGTTTTTTTTAGGTTAATCTTACTTGATAAGACAATTTCATTTCAGAAAGAGGAAAGTTTTTCTAGAAGAATTTCATCAAGGGATGCGAGCACGAGAAATTTAGGGAAATCTATAGACATTTCTTTTTTAGAATCAGAGTCTGAAAATTATCGTTTGTTTGTTGTTGTTTTTGTTTTTTGTTGTTGTTTTGGGGATTCATAAACTTTTGTAGTAAAATTCACTGCCTATACCTCCCCACGTACCTCGGATTCCAACAATGATCGTGTCAAGGAGGTGGGGAAACCCAGCCGCCTTGACAGTTAAGGACTACACAAACCAGTATACTCGTAATCGGGACAGGTTCTGAGCACTGGCTAAACCATTTGTTGCACTTCCAAAATCCTAAGTGTACACCCTGGCAGGTTCACGATCATGTCTAAAACAAGATCTCTTCAAACCTGATCCGACTGACCATCGCCTTCTAACGTCTATAAATTGGATTGAGATGGTATTTTATCCCGGTGTATATCTGGGGTATTGTATTTGGGTGCAAAACTCCATAAATTGATATAGTAATAGGCGGTAGATCTTGACATGGCCACACGATTGATCGGAATGGGCCTCTCTGATTGTCCGTCTAGTCCAAGTAAGGGCCAAAATGATGTGTTGGAAACCAGAAGTATCTATCCTTGACTCTTGAAACCCTCACCTACATGTATCCCGTCACCAGACATTACAGGCCGTCACCCACGGCAAATAAGTGGCCTCATTGGAGAGGGATCTTACCACTCTACAGAGGCGCAGTCGACGAATTTTGAACCCTCAATCGAGAGGGTAGACAATATGTCGGAGTAAACTACAACTACTACTACTAATAATAATAATATAATAATAATAATAATAATAATAATAATAATAATAATAGTAATAAAATATATGAGTAACAATGGTACTTTTGGTATCTTCCATAGACTACTCTTCATGCCATGATTCCGATAAAATTGCTTTTTTCTCACTTATTTCCCTGTACTTCTTCCGTTTGCATCTTCTGATCCAAAAATATTGATTGTCTCTTGAATTCTCTGAAAAAACAATAATAATAACAATGATACACAAAAATTAATGAGAGATGAAACAATAATACTGAAAAACTTAATCTAAATTATTAATAATTGATCTACTTTTTTAAGGCATACGAGAATTTTTTTTTTTTTTTAGATATTAAGGGTACAATTCCTATCAGTCCTACTAATTAACTTATAGCCGAAGAGAGTAGAAGTGGATTCATACCTTTCCCACTGTTGCGTGTAAGTAAATATATCGAACTCAACTGGAATTGGAACTCGGCATGCTGAGATCCACTTCTGAGGCTTTATCCATTACACCACCCGCTCATCCAAGCTTACAGCATCTGGTGTTCCCTATCGGTTAACCCTCTATGTATTGACCGTTTCGATTATGTTTAACTTCGGTGATTGTTCGAGAATTGATCTTTTAACGTGATCGGGCTGTAAGCTGAAATTAAAATACAATAATAATATTGAGAAAAACATGTAAAAAATAATATGTGTGGAAATGCTTAATGTAAAAAGGAACACTGAAAAATTGAAATAAAAACTGGAATTAAATAAATATTAGTGGAATTACCTAATTTAACTAGCAACACTAATAAAATAAAAATATAAACTGTAATCAAATAATATTAGTGGAAATGTCTCATTTAATAATCAGTACTAATAAGATTCACTTTGTGCTAATACCCTTGGGAAAATGTATGGACCCTCTTCTTCTGTTCCCAGCTATGGGTAAATAGCAGGACAGACCGGGTTCTATAGCCTTGAATGTCAACAGGTCTACCGCAGAAAAAAATGTCAACTAGTCTACCGCAGAAAGAAATAGCAACCTACTGCGGGAAAAATCAGTCATGTATCGAAAGATACATGACCGCCTAAGGGTGTATCACGCATGGCACATAACTGACTGATTAACTAATAAGAATGGAATAAAAACTAATAACATAATAGTTGTGGAAATGCCTCATCTATAATGTAACACTAAAAAGACTGGAATAAAACTAGTAATAATAATAATAAAAAAACAACAACAATAATTCAGTAACGATATAGCGATGCCGTTATTCGGAGAAAACAAGCATTTTCTCTTTTTCGATTGCCCGTGTATGAACAGGTTTTAAAAAAAATATTTAACTTGCTGAATAAAGAACGTTTCATTTCTTCAGCTATTATCATTTTCGGGATTTCATTGAGAAGCTCAAAGCGAAAACAAAGTTGCTACTGCTGAAAAATGACGCTGGTCGATTGTAGTGTATTATCAGAAGAAGACGGCGTAACATAAAGAGCGAAATGTGAAGGAAAATGCGATGGAAAAGATCAGAAAGAAGAATGAAAAGAAATAAAAAAACAAAAAACAAAAATGGGATTTCAGCGATGAACTTAAAAGGATGAATAGAAGTGTGGGTTGGAGACAAACCGAAGAGAAGAAAAAAACAATAAATAAAACAAGAAAAAAGCTGGATAAAACAGAAAGAAGCTTAGAGCTGAGGGAGACGTTAAAATGAAAGGAGACGAGCAAACAGAATAAACATTTTCGTGATATTTGATTGGTCCAACTAGTGCACTGATTAACCCTGCAACGTGCCACTTAACCGTGATCGGCCATCTTGAAATATCGACCATACCTGACGTTGATTAATGTATCGATCGAAAAAGTGGAAATTTTGCGAGGAAACAGACAGTTATATTGGCGAATAAAAGTGAGGCCATGGCCAGAAGCATATAACATTAAACATCCAAGTCAGAAACGATTAAGATCTATCTATTTATCTAACTCATTCTGTTCATTTTCTATCTATCTATCTATCTATCTATCTATCTATCTATCTATCTATCTATCTATCTATCAACAGCAGCACCACTTAATCTAAGGACATGATTGTGCTTGGTTTAAAAAACATTTCTTTTATATTATTTAAAGATTTTACTCTAATCTAGTTACAAAAAATGCAACGTGTATTAAAAAATATTGTTGTCTAACACGATGCATGAAACACATAGATTTTATGCAAAACACAGATAAGCGATGAAAGCCGACCTCGTATATAATACGACGCAAGAACATTTTATTGTGAACTACTCATGCGTACAAGAAGTAAAAGTTCCAAAATAGGCCAATCCGCTTGGAACTGACTCCACCTATGGAGGACAACGCCAGATAATAACCCCTTTGCCTGGCGATACCATACTGTTGCTCGTAGTGTACTTAGTTATTTTTTGCCCCAAGTAAAAAAGACCGCGAAGCGACCATTTGATCCAAGAGAGACTGCCAGGTACGACGCTTATCGTAAGCAGAGGATTGGAAAGCGACACTAATTCAAAGCTGATTGCACAGATTCTAATCTGATCCTAAGCAGAGGGACATGAAGCGACAGTTTTCTCTCAGGTATAATGCACATTACTACTCTGATTCGATGCGATACTTTGATCCAAACCTGAGTACAAAGGGACAACAAGACAGGGGGCTGTGTAATGAAAACTTTCGCAAATATGGATGTTCCTTCCCGCAAAAAGACGGAGTGTCAAGAGGACTGTTTCTACCATGACACCGCTTTTTTTTTTAACTACCTTCACTCTTGTTTTAAAAAGTGAATATTAGAATTGTAATAAAACTAAAGGTATGAAAGTGAATGTATACATTTTTTCTTGAGAATTGACAACAAAAATAATAAAAATTATTTATTTGTATAATAAGCACTATTTATTTATAGGTTTATTTATTTATTAGGTTGTTTATTTATTTATTAGGTTTTTTATTTATTAGGTTGTTTATTTATTAGGTTGTTTATTTATTAGGTTGTTTATTTATTTATTAGGTTGTTCATTTATTAGGTTGTTTATTTATTAGGTTGTTTATTTATTTATTAGGTTGTTTATTGACACAATTTATTTATTGTATTGTTTATTGAAATGGCTGGCAATTGATGGGCTATTTGCAAATTGATTCAAACTTTATAAAATTGTATATATATATATATATATATATGTATAGCTGGCAACTCGTATTCGAGGACACCGGTCTACTAAGGCGGCTAGCCAATCCCTATTTCAGACGCTTTCTTAGCCGCATGTGCGTTTATTCAGCACCCAGAGAGCCCACCTGTGTTTTATACTGTTACTATACTGACAGTTACAGTTTCTGGGAAAGAGCATGCTATCTAGCGTGATCAACAATCTGAAGAAGGTCAGCACGCTCAATACTTCGGCACAGCTAACGTCTACCCAATTTCAATCACAAAGCTTGGGTCAACCCGTGGAATGATTGTCAGACACTTTCCAAAGGTACCGCACTCTGGGATCGACCCGTCCAATCCGATAACATCAGTAAATCTCATTCCTGACAAATCGACCATGATGAGATTCGAACCCGAGTCTCATGATCAGAATCGGCCATTGTAAAATTAGAAAAAATAGGATTTCCATATAGTCGGTTCATATATTTTAATAATTTAGTAAATGTTTATAAATTTATGACTAAAAAATTCTTTATAAATTGGTAAATGATAAATATTGAATTGTATTAGATCTAAGTGTACAAGATTTTACAATGTTGTAAATATTAGGTTGGTGGGAAAATAATGACGTAATAATGTCGTTTTTTGACGTATTTTTAACCTCAAAAACGACATTATTACGTCATTATTTTTCCACCAACCTAATATAAAATTGTTCTTGGAAATAAACTAACTAATCAATAAATAGTGTTTAATGAATTTGTTGTAAATTCTCAAGACCAAAAATATGTATAAATACTTTTCATATGTTTAGGCTTTATTACAATTCTTATCATCGCATGTCCTTTTGACATTCCCATGTTTTTTTCCGGGCACGAAGGGTCATGTTTTCGTAAACTTTGAACTCGTTTACAATGAGCATATACTATATTTATTCTAGGCAAAAGACCGTGAGTGGCAATGAAAAGGCACAGGTACTACGCTGATCCTAGGTAGATTTCCAGGTATCGGCACCTTCATTCATGCTGAATGCACAGATACTATACTAATCCTAGGCAGGTTACCCTGAAGCGTCAGTTTGAACCTGGTAAAAATGCACAGTTATTGCACTGTTCAGAGCATAGGGATCTGAAGTAACAATTTGATTAGATGCAGAATGCACAGTTACTACATATTTCCGAAGGAAAGTGACAGGAAATGACACTTTCATTCCAGACAGAGGGCACAGATACATTTATCTATAACAGAAAGGAGGTACGGTGGAGTAATGGATAGCGGCTCGGATTGAGCCGAGTTCGAATTCCAGTCAAATTTATTATATTCGCTTATGTGCTAATACCCCCTGGGAAAGTTATGAATCATCTTCTTCTTCCCCCGGCTATGGGTAAATAGAAGGACAGTTGAATGGCAACTGGTGTACTGCAGAAAGAAATGACAAGCTACTGCAGAAAAAATATGCCTCGTCAGTCATGTATCGAAAGATAAATGATCGCCTAAGCATGGCACATAACTGACTGACAGCAGAAAGACGTGTAGTAACAATTTGATCCAATTGGGCATGCACCATTACTTCTCTCTTCGGTGGCAGAACACCAAGCTACGATATTTACACAAGTATTACACTTATACTAAGCAGAGGGAATTTACGTGAGATTTTGAGCCCAATAGGAATGCCCAAGTAATGCATTGGCCTGAGGCAGAATGTTGGGAAGCGATAGTTTTTATTCAAAGTGAAGTGAGATTAAGACTGAAATCACGAATCAAAATTTAACATCTCTGAATCTTAGGTTTGGAAAGAGTACTCACTACCAAACGAAAATCTAGTATCATGATAAAGGGCATGGGAAGGGGTGTCAGTACATTATATCAAATAGAAGTAATTAAGACATGTCAAATAGAAACGTTGAATGAAGTAATGCTACTAAGAATTAGTAGCATTACTTCATTCAACGTTTCAAAGTAATATGGTCGATGCTATGATTTTCCAAAGAAGAGCGGCTCTAGTCTAGATTAAGGACACGCACATCAAGGTCCCGGAGTCATAAGTTAAAATTTAAAGACGACAAATCGAGACTATAAATACTCGCTATACAAATATGGTAGAAAGTTTTAAAAACACCCATTTGAGCTAATATGGACCCAATATAAAGCCTGTAGATGCGATACTGTATTAATTCATTAGGTTTGCCTGCACAGTATTAAATGTATTCAGACAGTTATGTGCCATGCGTGATACACGCTTAGGCGATCATGTATCTTTCGATACATGACTGCCCAGGGAGATTTTTTCTCGCAGTAGCTTGCCATTTCTTTCTGCGGTTGACCCAGTTACTATCCAAGGCTATAGAACCCGGTATGTCCTGCTATTTACCCATAGCTAGGAGAGAAGATCCATACCTTTCCCAAGGGTATTAGCACGTAAGGGAAAGTAATGGATTCGACTTTTTTCTTTGTTCATCACTCATAACGGTATAGTTTCCTGGAAACCTGATAAAAATAACGATAAACTGCATCCGGCAGCAAGGTCTTTGATGGAGAGATTGGAGGTTTCGTGGAACGTCGAACCACCTCTTAATTGTTGTTGTTCCCAGGTCCATCATGACCCTGAGTGCTAGCACCTGTTAGGGTCCCAGCTATGGGCAGATAGTGATTCCCCAAACGAAACAAAACAATGAATGTAGAAAAATACATTTTAATTATTAAAATTGCTAGCAATACGTATTTATCGTAAAATCACCAATGCATATGTATAGTAAAATTACCCTGAATAAATATTTATAGTTAAATTACCAGCAATACATATTTATAGTAAAATTACCTGCAATAAATATTTATAGTAAATTACCAAAATAATTATTCATAGTAACATTACCAACAGCACATTTTATGTGTAATTGAAGGGATAAAGTTGCGTTCAGATTATTTAAGTTTCGTCATTAAACAACTCATAGAGATGTTGATATGCCGCTAAACAAAATCAACTAAACTAACATCCTGTCGAGAAGTTCCATATAATACTTCTGTATTGCGATTAGTAAGAACAAATGAAATCTAGGGATTTGATTCAGTAACATCCATAGTTGATGAAGTTGCTAAGTTTGATGAGTCAAAAATACCCTGTTTCAGTTTTCTATGCTGGGATTAGGAAATTACCTGGAAATATACTGAAAACATTGGCCTTCCTTTTCAACCACTTTCACAAACTGCTTCATGATTCCTAATTTGATATGGAGATGAGATAAGATGATTTTGTCTCTGGGAATTAGAGGATCAGTTGTTGCATTGTCTCTCGACATTTATTCTTACTCTGAAGGCCATTCTCTTCAATCCAATTAACGCTACTGTCTAATAAAAAAGAAGCTTCGGAGCTTTGTGCAGCCTGATGATGAGTTCAGAAGATATACACAAATAGAAAGGGGTGTAAGACAAAGACGTGTCTTCTAACCCGGCTTATTCAAGCTATACAGCGAGGAGATTCTGAGAGAACTAGAAGTCCTAATAGGATTCATTATAAGGCGGCCACAGTCATAACAACATATGATACGCAGATGACACTGCGTTGACAGCAGACACGGAAAGAAAACTACGAAATCTCTTACTGTTAGTAGTGAAGGAACGCGAGAAGAAAGGATTTAACATTCATTTCAAGAAAACAGAATGCATGGTTGTTAGCAAATGCATTTTCCCAAATTACGAATTTCAAATCGGAGATAACAAAATCAAACAATTGCGGAAGTTTTAAATATCTGGGAAGTGTTTTAGTAGATGACGGAAAGCGTGACACTGAAAACCAAAGGTGGACTGGGATAGCCAAAGATACCGTCCAAAAGGTGAGCACAGTACTGAGAGAGAGAAAAAATTCGCTAGAAACAAACAAGAGTGTTAGACTATTACGTGATATGTTATGTTCTGTATGGCTGTGAAATGGTGGACAATTTCCTCAAAGATGAATAAGAGAGCTGAAGCAACAGAAATCTGGTTCTACAAAAAGATGCTGAGGACACTATGGACAGAAAATGTGAACAACGACGAATCTTTAGAGAAAATGGAAACGATGAAGAAAAATGAACTTAAAATCAGGAAGCGAGTTTTCCAAGGTACATATTTAAGATGTATGTCTTAGACAGAAGAAACAATTAGCCCACCCACCCCCCGCCGCGACACATATATTAACATTCTTTAATATAACTGCAAGAGACAGAGTACATACAGTTCTTGGTCAGTTTCTCCTCTTTGAAATTTCTCCGTAGGGTGGAGCTGTTTCTGAGTGTTTTCCTGGTATTGTATGAACCGTAGATCTTCTGAATCTCTTCTGATACGATCTTGAAGTAACGAAGGAGGAACTTGGTAGTTTTCCGGTCCTTCTGCTCTAAGAATTCCTGAAGTTTACTCGAATCGACAATTACCTGATGAAGACCGGAGGACACCACCGCCGAAACATTGCGACAACAACAGCAAAGAGGAGGACAACAGTTGACGTGTAAATAATGCTAACTGCTCATGCAAGACATTCAGACAGATGTTTCCTTCTTGTCAGAAAATCTATATATTGACTTAAACTGTTTAGTCCTTGTATTTGTTATTTATTATTGAAGACGAAGTCAAAATACATAAAAATGCTATTCATTCAAATAAAAATAAAACGAATTAATTCATATAATTTAATTTAAAGCATAATCTATTTTATTAAAAAATATCCTAATTTCATTAATAAACAAATTAAATTATTCCTAAGTTTTTTGAGTTAAAGGGAGATAACTGATGTATTTGAAAGAGGCATAGCATGTGAAACTAGAACAATCTACCTGCGGTGGACGAAATAAAGAGTTCAGTTGGAAATTTCAATCACTTCTACAACGGCCGAAACGCTGTGAATATGATAAGAGAGATGAGAACAACAGTCGGAACGATGTAAATAATATAAATGGTATGTTCATTTTTTTTTTTTTTTTTTTTTTTATAGATTTTTAACACTGACACATTTTCCTAAGAAATGCATTGATATTTTGCAAAACAAATACCCGATGTTTGTTACAATTCTTATGAAATAAGCTTAGGAATCGGCATACTGGCAGCGACTTTAAAAAAGTGCAAATCTGGCAACGTTCAGTTACATTAAATTGTGTTTCTTGTCTGGTGTTCTTATAAAGTCACACAATTTTTCATGGGCCTCACTAACTTTTCAGTTGTAAGCAAAAGACGTTTCATTAGACAAAAACTAATCATTCTTAAGATGCATAGTAGCTTGAAAACAGTTCTCTTCTCTGGTTCACTTTTCCATCGAGAAACAAATGATGATTATGCCCCTTACCGCTAAGAGCGAAGCCTTTAGTCACCAATGGATTACTCGGACAAGAATTTCTTTATAAGACTTGATGTTGATCCTGTTTAAGGTGACGATGTGTCAGGCTCAGGCTAATAAAAATTGAATGTTGCAGAAAAAAAGGATTGGAAGAGAAAATCTACCATTTTTTGTGTTCTATATGACGAGGTATTGTTTTCTCTATCAAGTAATTTTCCATGAGATACTTGTTGATTGAAAACGAATTAAATGTCAAGATATTCGAATGGTTTGCTATAAAAAATGCGTTTAGAATTCATGATTAGAGGTGTTACTATTCTATAAAAACCGTGATGCTCTTTTATTTGTAATGTAATAATGCAGAAATCACTCAATACAAATGCATTGCCGGTTTTACTATAGAAAGAACTTTCATGGGATTTTATGACAAAAATAGGTTGGGAAATTACGAAAAGAAAGTTTATATGTTCTACGAATCTCGACCATAATGACTGTTAGTAGATACATCATATCACCGCATTTCTTTTTGTCAAATAAATGTAAATAAATTATCGGTCATGCAAGGTAGACAACATATTCAAAATATTGAGGTCAGTCATTGAAATTCATTTGCTGAAGTGCCACATCAGAGAGTAATCTACAAACAAAATGGGATCTACAACTAAAGCGTGTATCCTAAATGTGATCTACAACACATATCTACTAAAGAATGTGAACTACCTGGCATAGATGCACTGCATTAATATTTATAATAAGGAAACAAAAGAAGAATAAATGAGAAAGAAAAGAAGTAGTCTTTATTTTTCATATATATATATATATATATATATATATATATATATATATATGGGACAGCTTATAGTGGTTCCAACGAGAGAAAATGGTATATTTTAAAGAGAAAAGATAAGAAGCAAAGACTTTTGGTTATAATGTGGATTTTCAAAAATAAATATTATACTTTATTTTACATATTTTTTCTACACGAGTTTCTGGCCCTGTGACCATCATCAGGCGAAGAATGGTTATTTCCACAAAGGTTATTTAAAGGAATTAATTTTTTCATTACGTTTCTCATGTTTAAACATTGTCTTTTGTGTATAGTAGTAATCCTAATTTTCTTGGACTTATGGAGAAAATGGACTTTTGCTTAAAGGGTAATAAAACAATAAGGATTGGTCAGAGAAAAGGTGAAAGAAGGAGATCTTTGTTCCTATCTTTTATGACATCTGTATCTTTTTAAAGCAACCTCCATTTTTGTGTACGTGTGTGTGTTTTGCTAGTATGTGTATACATATTCCTTCTCCATACACATATATTGTTTTATTACGAGGATATTGCACATACGTACCCACACTTCGTATAGCATGTAGGATTGGTGTGAGTGTGGGTGGTCCGTCTAGAGTATATGTTCTTGCCAGTATGTGTGTATATTCGTTCTCAATATATATTTGTGTGTGTACGTTTATGTGTGCGGGGTTATAGTACATACATTTAGAGTGGGAACTGAATTCATCAACCCCAGCGGCAGACAACAGACACTTGTCCCTGAACGTTGATTTCAATGCCCACGTTTTTATTTATATATCCTTGATATTGGGCATATTAATTCATAAATGTAGCATACCTTAAAAGTATATTTTATAACAAACACACACATACATACACACACACACACACACACACACATATATATATATATATATATTATGAAATGGACAAAGTCGGACAATTATTTTTAAGACATTTTTATGTTTATTCTTTTTATAGATACAAATGTTTAAGTAAATGGTCTGTTTTATAATAAACAGTATTAAACAATATTTACCGGCCTGAATATCAATAGGATACAGGTTCGATTCCTGTCGGAGGACGAAAATTCTATGAAAATTTCTCGGATATTCAGGCCGGTAAATGTTGTTTAATACTGTTTATTATAAAACAGAGTATTTACTTAAATATTTGTATCTATAAAGAGAATGTATAATCATAAAAATGTCTTTTATTCATATATATATATATATATATATATATATATATATATATATATATATATATATATATATAGAGAGAGAGAGAGAGAGAGAGAGAGAGAGATTATATCTGCCTGTACACAGCAGAAATGCAACAAATTCAGAAACGCAACAAATATATTTTGGCCATTCCATCGCATGATTTTCCTAATTCTTAAATGTAAATCACACGTGGAGGAAGAATCATGCTTGGAGATGACGCGCCGAAGTGGCAGCCAGAATTTTACTTCGAAATGTAAGACAGTACATTAAAATATGTGTTAGATAAGTTGTCGATAAGGTCTAGCGTAGTTGCTTTATTTTGAATAATTCCACTGATAACGAGAAATAATTGTTATTGTTGGGATACTGTATGCGCTTATCCACTTTTGGTGCAGATAAATCATGTGGCTTACATGACAGCCGCTTAGCCACGCCACTATATACAGCGAGGAAAGCGACAGTCAAATTCATTTTGTTTTCAGCAGCCAATGTGAAAGGATGCTTTCTTTAGATCATTCCCCCCAACACCACCATGCACGGGCAATGGTTAAATCTGCTTCCCCAACAGCTTACAAATCCATGGTGCCGTTTCCTCTTTGGAATATATCTTTGACAGATTCATAATGAAACTCCAGTTAGCAGTGCTCAATTTTGAAAAACCCAAGACTCGTTTTTACTCGTTTGTATGGCGTATGCATGGCACAAACAAAGTATATATTAATCATTGTATCATGAAATAAGGCCGATATTTGGTTCAAAGTGAAATTATATGAACAATATAGGTATGTTATGATGTAATATGTTATAAACCGCTATATGTTTAGTGTGATTTTCAATAGACAATGCAAATTTAAAACATTTTCTCGCAATTTGTTCCACGGCAGCATTAATCGTGTTATATACACGTTCATCCATTTTTTTTAATTAATTATGATCTAAAAATGATCTAACAAATTGTATTCATTTTACAATTTCTTTACACAGTTTTTACTTATCGAATACATTAACAAAATGAAAATTTTTCTTGTGATGATTCATAATTAGAATTCAGATTTTAATATGTTTTCCATTCAGTGTATCTAATACAAAAACTGTCCCCATTGTATGAATTTATTCATGAAGAATAAATGTTTTCATGTCAGTCTGTAAGCGAAAATCTACGGAAATTAAGTATTTCTGTGGATTTTTTTTTCAGACGATCTTTAAAATTAAATGCTCAAATATTGGTAAATGCTATAAATCTAATCTTAAGTGTCAAAAATGAAACCGCAGCTTTTGCACCGAGTGCAATGTTGATTATCTCAAAAGAAGCAGAAAATCAACCTTTCCCACTGTACCGCTTGTTTACATCTTGGTGATAAATGTTTGCATTTTATTCCCACCATATAAGTCGATCCCTAGTTTTGTAAATATTTTCAGGCTTGGAAATTCGACTTGTACGCCGCAATTTAGGGCAATTCATTTTAGCTCAATCCGAGTAAAGCTACAGGGGTATTAAAAAAGAAAGAATATATTTAGAATATTTAATAAAAACAAATGCTAAAGGACAGAAACACATTCAACACATTATTAGATAGGAAAAGTTTCAAAGTTATTGAAATAAATGAAAGTAATTATTTTAATTTTGTTTAAAAGCTACTTTTTGTTGTTTTTTGTCAGATTTTGCATAAATTTAGATTGTAATCATTTGTGTCAGGCATTAAAATGGCTACACCACAAGAAATATAATTTTGTGTACTGAAAAGTTTGTACACTATTTACATTATTCGGACTATTGTCCTCATCTTTGTCGCCCTATTTATTTCAGCCGTTGTACGCTCCGGCCTTCTTCAGGTGGTTGGAATGTCGAACTGAACCCTTTATTTCGCTCACTGGGGTAGACTGTTCTAGTTCCACGTGCCATGTTTAATGGATGTCAGTTATCAGTTATCTCCTGTTAATTCCACTCCGAAAGTTCTCCACTGCCTTAACCGGGTATTGAACTCCTACTCTTTGGGTCCTGTTACTGGATCAAACTAACGCCTTTATCCACTGTGCCATGTGTCCTTTACCAGGAAGAAGACCGGAGCGTACAACGGCCGAAACGTTGTAATAAACATGGCGACAAAGATGACGACAATAGTCCGAATAATGTAAATAGTGTACATAATATCTCATCTCAGAAATATAGACAGATACTGAAGGGCCGAAACGTTGTAATAAATATGGCGACAAAGATGAGGACAATAGTCCGAATAATGTAAATAGTGTACATAATACCTCATCTCACATATATAGACAGATGCAAAGTTTTTGTACTGCGATTTTTTCTATGGTGTTATATTAAAGAAAGAATGTTTATTCCACCATTGCCTGCTACTCTTGAAGATTTGAACAAACGAATTATTGAAGCTGTGAAGTCAATATCCAGAGATCAACTGATTTGAGTGTGGCAAGAAGTAGAATACTGTTTCGATGTTTATCGCGCAACACATAGTGCTCATTTTAAGTGAATAGAAGTTTAACAACATTAAAATAATTAACTTTGAATCTTTTCCTATCCACTGATGTGCTTCTATCTCAGAGCCTTAGTTTTTATTAAATTTTCTAAATCTCCTATTTATTTTTGAATATGAACTAAGATCGTCCCGGCTTTATAGCAAGATTATAGTGAAAACTTAAAATTGTATCTGATTTGAAATCATGAATTTTTGAAAAGAAAATATTTTGAATCCCAGAAAAAAGAAGCACATTTTTGCATAGGGGTTTCAGTTGAGGTTGAAAAACTGTCTATAAAGTAGATGTAGTTTTCTTCCTTTTTGGTTCCTGTAATAAATCACTTTTCTCTTTCCTTTTTTTTTTTCTTAATACAAGCTTAGCTAAATAGTACAAAGGCAACTTAAAAGGTCAAAGCTAGAATAATAATAGCCCACGGAGTAACAAGGGTCGAGTTCGAAAGTCACGTCAAAACAATAATTTGATAAAGTTCGAACCACAGACTGCTTACATAAATCAAAATGCTTGAAGCCCCGGCAGACAGTTCGAATAACTGGCAGAAGAGAGAGCAACTGCAAAAGACAGCAGTAGGACCACAACGGGTGGAATACAAGCTACACAAAATGCTGCGTAACAAAGAATATAGATTAATTCTACATCGCTTATCCCGATAGGCTGCATAAAGCTTCGTCTGGTTTGTTCTGACGACAATGTCGGCTGGTAATAATTTACGCGCCTTTCTCGCTTTTTCTATGGATTAAGGCAACCGTCGACTTTACAAGTGTTGCAACAATTGCTGTATCAAACTAAATACTACTAAGAGGAAAATCCTAACCCCGCATTTTCGTATCTGAATATCTATCTCGATGCCATGCATTTCTTCATATATGTGTAAAATAAATCTCAAACCATTTTTCTTGTACAGTGATTTCTATCTGTTTCCGTTTTTCTTTTATACTAACTTATATCGCAAAATTCCTACGTTTCTTCACACACAAAAAAAAAATCTTGGCCTCCCTATTTCTTTATATTTACCTGAAAACAATTTCACTCAATCACTTTCTTCCTTGTTTATATTCTTGAATTCGGTGGTATTTTATCTTTTTATTGACCAGCCTTTCTTTCCTCTCTTACATTTATTTCCTCTCTTTCCTAGGCTTACATTTCCTGTACGATCACCGAAGTTAAGCAACGTCGAGTCTGATCAGTACCTCGATGTATAACCGATTGGGAATACCAGATTCTGTAAGCTTGGATGAGCAGATTGTGTAATGAATAACAGCTTAGAATTGGAATTCAGAGATCTGAGTTCAAATTCACGTTCGGTTCATTATATTCACTTAGGTAAAACTACCCTTAGGAATTATATGAATCCATCTCATCTTGTTCCCAGCTATGGGTTAAGGTTAATTAGTAAAACTTGTGTCGCCAAACAATTATTACAGCTAAAAATAAAATTTCAGACAATCTAAAAATATTTTCTTGTTTTAAATAACATGACAAAGGATGTTAAACAGTAAAAACGAATCAGTCAATCGATCCCTCTTTTCTAACTCGTTTAGATAATTATCTATTTTGACCAGTTTCTATCTAGCTAATTTTTACTGTTGTTTTCCGAATAAAATTTTCAAGAGCCACTCAAGGTAGAGGGTTACTGAATCAGATTGTTGAAAATGGATACATGTGGACCGGAGACTAAAAGAAGTTATGACTCCCAGTGATCGAGAGTTAGTATCCTCAAGGGAGTATTTTCCACAAAGAAACGATTCTTGAGAATAAGCTCTATAAATGGAACTTCTTTGGTACCATGGAATCAGAGATAGATTAACGGTAGTCTAGCAAAGTTTCTTCTGTGAAAAAGTGGCTGTAGGATGGAATAATTAATCGCCGGCAGAGCCACGTAAACGCCTTTGAAATCTGTCAAGGCAGGAACTTGAGGATTGAGCAGGTCCAGATCATTTACTGCTGCAATGCTTCATTTTGTACTGAATTTGATTCTTGTAAAAACATATCATAGCGGGAAAAGTCGGCTACTTTCTGAAGGGGTAGAATAAACAGGCCAATTTTCCAGCCTCTTTGGAGATGGGATATATATATATATATATATATATATATATATATATATATATATATATATATATATATATATATATACACACACACACACACACACACACACACACACACACATACACATATATATATATATATATATATATATATATATATAAATTTACTAATTAAAAAATATGGTTCCATCGCTACATATTAATTACCATGTTTCAAAAACAGTAACTAAAAACCTCAAATTTAATTATAGAATTAAATTAAAATTACTAGTGCTGTTTCATTTTCAATCGAATTTTGGAATATTTATGCTCTGCAGAAATGTATTGAACTCTGTTTGTTAAAAAATAAAACTAATTAATAAGAACACCAGATTATAAATCTTATTCTTCTTTCTCTTTTATATATATATATATATATATATATATATATATATATATATATATATATATATTATGAAATGGACAAATAACGTCACACATTATGAAATGTACAAAGTCTGACAATAACTTTTTAAAGACATTTTTTTATGTTTACACGTTTTTTTTTAGAGATACAAATATTTAAGTAAATTCAGGCCGGTAAATGTTGTTAATACTGTTTATTATAAACAGAGCATTTACTTAAATATTTGTATCTATAAAAAGAACGTATAAACATAAAAAATCTCTTAAAAAATAATTGCAGGATTTTGTTTATTTCATAATGTGTGACGTCATTTGTTTGCATTTTGATGCGCATCGAGCAGATATGAATGTATGAGAGAAAATCATGTAGGAGTGTGTTTAAATACAGTAAAATCGGCCTTGCTAACCGAACGCTCCTCTGTGGCCCAATTGGTAAAGGTACATCAGGCTATATGATGGTTTCGTATAGGATTACAGGTTCGATTCCTTTCGGAGGACGCATATTTTCTATGAAAATTTCTCGGACATTCAGGTCGATAAATGTTAATACTGTGTATTATAAACAGAGCATTTACTTAAATATTTGTATCTATAAAAAGAACGTATAAACATAAAAAATGTCTATATATATATATATATATATATATATGGAGTCCCTCAAAAAATTAACAATTGGTAGTTTAATAACATAGACAATTCTCGATGAAATTATGTAAGATTTAAATAAAATTGGTAAAAACTAACTTGACTCTTGACTGTGCGATATTATCTCAATGTAAATCTACCAGGAAGATGGATTGGATGTGCCAATTATAATGACAATGTGCTGTTGAAATGTCCACCATGCTCACCTGACTTGGCACCTTCTGATCGTTTTCTATGGGGCCATGTAAAGGGATAAGTCTATATCACCACTCTTTCTACAAGTCTAGAGAATATGATGCAGAGAATAACTGAGGCGCTGGAGAATGTTACGCAAAACACGGTACAGCGTGTTTGGCAGGAGCTGGACTACCGATTTGACGTGTATCATGTCACATGTGGTGCAATTGTGAAGGTTTTAAAACCTGCTATAAAATCTACATCCGTTTGAATATCTTCTGTAAACGCATCTTTTATTGTTCCACATGAAGCCTATTTAATTTCGTTTGCCTGTGACATGTATTTACTCTCATATTCACATTTTAAATTATATCAATTATTTGGAACAACCTATATATATATATATATATATATATATATATATATATATATATATTGAAGTTATTTAGTAAATCATATACATTTCAATAATTCAAATTTAGTTTTAAAATATTGTTAAATTTTAAACAATCAATTTAGAGGTGAAAACAAAACCAGAGTTAAAATTTTTGATACTATCAATATGTTTTATTGAAGTTATTTGATGTGTTCTAAAAACTGCCGTCTGAAGTTATTAGTCAAACCAAATAATCACATTTTACCTCAATAAAAATGTAATGAAATCATCAAAAATTTATCAACGCCTATAATAGAACAATTAACAAATCTTTGAATCCTTTACATTTTAATATAGTGACTCTTCTTTTCAATAACAGCCAGTAATTCATTGATTTTGTTAATTGTTTTTCTTTAGCAGGTTTAATTTCCGACATGATAGTTTTAATTGCTTCCTATAGATCTGCTTTGTTGTTATCTTTGTCAACTTCATATATCATCTTCACAATTAATCATAGATATTCGAGCGGATTCAGATCAGGACTTGATGGTGGTCATTCTATCATCATCTCCCCTGCAAATCATTTATGTTCAAAGAATTCACGGGTAAGCTTAGTTATATGGGAAGGAGCATTACTCTGCATAAATAGACACTTCACTTTGAAACTACGAGACTGGGGCATTTAACATGTAAAGAAAATCTTGTTCATAAAATCACTATAGGTAGCACTGTTCAATTTAACTCTTTCATCGACTTAGAATGGTCAAACAATCGTTTCGTTCACAATTCCAGCCTATATCATAATACTACCATATCCTTGTAACGTTCTTTTAACCACAGATAATGAATTGGATAAAATCCATCCTTTCGCCCATCCTACAGCTCTATCAAATATCACTCGAGATTCGTCAATTGTCATGTATTTCTTGCACCAGTTTTGACGCTTTAAAATATTTGCTTTAGTGAGAGGAAGTTGCCTGGGAAATTTTTACAGATCCCATTTCACAAAGTATTCTACACTTTTTGTCCTTTTCGACTCCCTCAATTTCCGCGTTTTTAAAAATCCGGGCGCTGGTCAGACGCCATTGTTTCTTTGTAACACGCTTTAGCTTACGTTCAGCTCAAGGAAGACTTTTCTTAAAGCCTTTTCCTTTGCTTCGAGTTCTTAACCTACTTATATTTTCAACAGCCATCTTTACCTTTCAATGATCCCTACAAAGCTCCTTCGATATCTCCAATGTGGACATTCCTCTCACTCAATAAATTTGTTATTTTCTGTCTTTCCGCAGTTCTTAGATCCTTCCCTTTACCTATGTTTCAACAAAAAGAAAAATATAATTTTTATTAAAATTCAAAGGTCTTGAGCTAATATTAGTTTAATCTGCATACCAATAATACTAGGGCAGTGCATTTTCGTTCCCGTCGTAAGCCAATGTCTTAGGGGTGGAATCTCCGACTGATACCGCATCTGTCTGGTTTCGATCCTGGCTTGAAACAGTCGCAAGCAATTATGCATCTAATTTTTTTATGGAGGGATATAATCTATGCATACTTCGGTATTTTATTAAATTAATTTATACGGCGCAAGGCCATTAGTTTTGAGCATATAACAGAGATAGAATGCACTGAATAGACTATTGGACTTGCTTTACGTTTCGCTTTGTACATCATATGGGAAAGTTTAGCGAGAATCTAAGGAAGAGTTATGACAGTCGTCCTGCCAGTCTGTTTTCAAAGTCAGCATTCAAATTATTGGCATTTATCACAAGGCTACAATAAATATAACCTGACAAGTCGTTCAATTTTAGTTTTAGATTTTTCAAAAAGTGACCATCCTTGGAAAATATTAGCGAGTCCGAAAAAATTAAGTTCTTCCCCAAATATACGTTAGATTGATTGAAATATTAGGCTGCGCAGAAAATAATATCGATTTTCCAGAAGGATATATAGAGACATTTAAATTTATTTAAATATTCTACTGTTCAAAAAGTAATCACGTGTTCAGAAAAAATATTAATGTCCGTTTATGGAAATAGTTTTTATCAAAACGTAAACAATTTTATTTTCAACTCATCCAGCCCAATGCAAAGATATAATTTCGATTCCAAGTTGACTGTTCCGAACTTCTAAAATAGTTCCACTTCTAAAATAGTTCCACCATTTATAAAATGTTTTACTGATCGAGACAAATGAAAGTCTATAGGCGCAAAATTTGGTGGGTGAGGATTGGTTTGCTATGTTTTACCTCAATGGGTTATTTAATGCCGACAAGATTTTTATTGCTGTTAATAATTTAAAAAAAAAATGTATTGCTGCTAATATTTTTTTTTCCAAAAATATATTGCTGGTACATTATTTACATTATTCGAACTATTGTCCTCATCTTTGTCGCCATATTTATTACAACATTTCGACCGTTGTACGCTCCGGCCTTCTTCAGGTGGTTGGAATGTTGGAATTAACAGGATTATTTCGCTCAGTAGGGTAGAGTGTTCTACTTCCACGCGCCATGTTTAACGGATGTCAGTTATCAGTTATCTCCTGTTAATTTCCCTCTGAAAGTTCTTCACTGCCTTAACCAGGTATTGAACTCATACTCTTTGGGACCTGTCACTGGATCTAGCTAACACTTTTATCCACTGCACCATGTGTTCTTGAGGACATGGCACATGGAACTAGAACAGTCTACCTCCAGTGTGCGAAATAAAGGGTTCAGGTCGACATTTCAACCACCTGAAGAAGGCCGGAGTGTACAACGGCCGAAACATTGTAATAAATCTGGCGACAAAGATGAGGAGAATAGTCCGAATAATGTAAATTATGTACATAATACAAGATCTCAGAAATATAAACAGGTATTTCTGGTAATATTTTTTTCCTCAAAAATGTATTGCTGGTAATATTTTTCTTCAAAAATGTATTGCTGGTAATTTTTTTTTCCTTCAAAAAATGTATTGCTGGAAATATCTTTCTTCCAAAATATATTGCTGGTACGAGTGTATTGCTGGTAATATTTTTTCTCCAAAAATGTATTGTTGGTAATAACTTTTTGAAAAAATGTATTGCTACTAGTAAAACCTGTTTTCACACTTTCATAGTGTTCTGACCCCAGTTTGGGGGTTAACTATTCAGGATAATCGATTGCTGGCAATACTTTTCCTTCAAAAATGCAATTCTGATAATTTTTTTTTTTTCCCAAAAAAAATGCATTGCTGGTAATTTTTTTTCTAAAAATGTATTACTGGTAATTTTTTCCCAAAATGTATTGCTGGTAATATTTTTTCCAAAATGTATTACTGGTATTAAAACCTATTTTCACACTTTCATAGTGTTTTGATCCCAGTTTGGGGGTTAACTATTTGCCGATACCTGTGACCCTAATAGGTGCCAAGACCCGGGTCAGGGTGGACCTGGGAACACCAGCAATTAAGAGATGGGTCCACGCTCCTCAAAACCTCCTTATCAGAAGCCTTACTGTTGGATGTAGTTTATCGTCTTACCGAGGACGCGGATGTAGCTTGTCGTCTTACCCAGGACGGGGATTTAGTTTATCGTCTTACCCAGGACGCGCCAACAGTTTATCGTCTTACCCAGTACGCGGATGTAGTTTATCGTCTTACCCAGGACGCGGATGTAGTTTATCGTCTTACCCAGGACGCGGATGTAGTTTATCGTCTTAACCATGATGCGGGTGTAGTTTATCGTCATACACAGGACGTGAGAGTTGTTTATCGTATTACCCAGGACACGAATGTAGTTTATCGTCATACCCAGGACGCGGATGTAGTTTAACGTCTTACCCAGGACGCGGATGTAGTTTATCCTCATACTCAGGACGCGGTAGGTGCAGAGGACTCGGAATAACCTTCCATACTATGTTATTTTTTTACATTATTTACATTGTTCGGACTGTTGTCCTCGTCGTTATTATCAAGTTCACGACGTTTCGAACGTTGTATGTTCCAGTATTCTTAATGTAATTGGAATTTCGAACGAAACTCTTTATTCCATCCACCGGGGTAGATTGTTTTAGTTCCACGCGCCATGCCTCATCCGGAAATCTCAGTTATCTCCCTTTAACTCCACTCTTCAAGTTTTTGTTCACCACTGCTGTATGCAGGTATTGAACTCACATCTTGCTTAACCTATATCTAATTACCTGGCCCAAGTCACTGGATTAAACCAACACTTTTATCAACTAGGCCAAGTGTTCTTGAGAAATTCAGATCATCTGAAGAAGGCCGGAGCGAACGTCGTGAGCATGACAGTAAAGATCAGGACAACAGTCCGAACAATGTAAATAATGTAAATAATTAAATACCGTATCTCAGAAATATAGACATTGGTCGGATGGGGAGGGGGGCTTCTTCTATAGAGTGTGCGCTTGCACTTTCATTTTTGGAGAATAACATATTATCTTTTTGGCAAAGCATGGCCGGATTATCCGATCATCTGCAATGATGATCTTTCTATGAAGATCGTAATTTTCAACGTCTTTCATATTCCAGCAAACACAAAACAAGGAGTGTTGATATATTTTTTTGTTTTCTTGCTAGAACTGGTTTCTCCTTTTGTGATAACTACTGTAATTTATGCTTTCTGTTTTACATGCAAAACCATTTTTCATCACCTGTAACAACGCGTTGCAAATATGGAAGGTTGATATTTCTGGTTAAAAGATTGTTTCAGATTGTGAGACTTTGTGCTTGATTTTCAAGGAAAAAAGGTCACGAGGAACCCAAATGCCCTCCTTGGATGTTTATCTCGCAATGAAACTCTGAAATGCATTATAAACGGATTAAATTTAATGGGAAGATAATTCTAGACGCAATTTTGTACAATTTAAACTTATTTCTGTCTTGTTTGTTTGACACATAATTCATACCCGTGAAATACGTAATTACTTTCCGAACATTCTCATAATTCCATTAGAAGAAAATTAAGGATTCATATCTTGAGCTCCGGTGCTGAGATCAGCCTCTGCCTTATAGGTCACAAAATTCATGAAGATATACTTAGTCTCCACCCTGTTACAATATCTTGCCTATTATACTCTACATACTGGGTCATGTCCGCTCTGACACCGTTGCGAAAGAGGCACCTTACACGCATCAGGTTTCACATGCTCAACCATAGGTTATGAGAGTTATAATAATTCCAGTTCACGTGACAGTTTGGTGTAAATTTGAGTTACACTAACATACAACAGTGTTCAACAATGAATCCTATTTGAGGTCATTGCTTGCATAAGCTTCTAACACACACACACACGCGCGCGCGCACGTACATACACACATGCAGCGCGCATACACACACACACACACACACACACGCACACACGCGCGCGCGTGCACACACACACACATGCACCTGCGCGCACATACACACACGCGCGCGCACACATACACACACAATTTATGCTTAGCCTCGGGCGTTTAATTTCGAATTAAACATTTAGTTCTACTCAACAATCTGTCACAGCTGTAATTAAAAAGTGCGTGTGTGTAACTGTCTGTTTTTCTCTCTCGCTCTGTGTGTGTGTGTGTGTGTGGAGACACAATAGAGTAACGGATTCAAGAATAAGAAAGCCGATTTCGAATTCCAATCGTGTTCATTACATTCATTTACGCGCTTGGGAAAGTTATGAATCTCTCTCTCTTCTTCCCTCCAGCTATGGGTAAATAGCAGGCCGGGGCGAGCCCTATAAACCTTGGGTGGCAACCGGTCGAGATAAATTTGAATTGCACTAACATACAACAGTGTTCTACATAAAAGGCATCGGACTGAAAAGGGTAAATCTTCACAACAGTCTCCGACAGCTGAGATCCATTGAAGGAAGGTAGTGTTGTATGTGTGTTGGGATTGTCGGGGTGTTATCCATTTAAAGTTTCTTAAAGCGAACGATTTATTTAATCTACGGAGTGTGGAAGAGACTGATCTCCTTCCAATCCCCATGACTCGGAATATCTCGTTCAGTTCTTATTTTTAGTACTGTCCAGCTATTGCTCGCTATGTTTCCACTGATTCAAAGTACACACTACCCAGACCAGAGATTGAACTCATAATTATTATATCACCTAATTCCCGTACTAACCCTTTATGAAACGATATTTATGACGCAATATATTTAGCTGGAAAGTGAACGCCTCAGACTAGGCTAAGATTTTGAACATTTCTTACCGATTCCACCTTCCTATACTCCATCTTTACTACCTGCTTCATATGTCACTGACCAGTTCAGGTATGGAAGGAAAATTACAGAGTAAATCAGAGCAGTTAATTGTATGGTAGCTGAGCGCAAACTCATATTGCAATAAAGAATATTTATGTTATATATCGTACCTATGAAAACTAATGGGTATGTCCCAATGCTCATGAAAACGTTAAACACTATTGTAAGTGGGGGCGAACATGTTAATTATTATTGCCTTTTACTTTAAGTGGATTTACGCGTTTTGGTCCGGCTTGCGTGTTTAACGACTCTAAAAGTGAACTCTTATGTTTTTGACTTTATTTTTTCTGAAACTTTTTGAATTTTTCAGTTTTTGCTTTCTTTTCATTTTTGTGCGTATCTATTTGTGAACTTTTTTCTTTTCTTTTTTGTTTATTTCTTGTAGTTTTATCCTCCTCCCCCCTTTTATTTATTTTATTATCTTTTTCGTATTTATTTGTTTTTAGTTCTTACGTACTTATTGTTTTTAGTTGTCCACTTTCTTGTTTTGTTTTTATTTTGTTAGTTCAACATTTGTTTTGTCTTTGGTTTAATTTTGAAATAATTTAAAAAAAAAAAGAAAAACAAGGCAAGCCTTTATTTGGTTTCCCGTGGTGGTTTCAGACCATCATGGCCGACGATACGTTAAATACACCTCACCATTTAAAACGACTTGGTGTGAGAATAGACTGAAAACAAAAGATGCGGCTTATTATGTTGCTCAAAGAAGAAAATTTGAGGATTTTTTTAAGGTCAATGAGATCCTCACCATACTGGAATCCTTTGAAGCAGTGAACACCCGCATAATATCCCTGCTGACCTCCGATGTTAAAACACGGAAATTAATTGGGGTCAGCAGGGGAAAACATGCAAGACTCCTTGAAGACCTTGCATATCACTCCAAAAGTGATAGCCAGGAGAACAAATGCTCTATGGGATATTCTTCTACCTACGGAGCAGCAAGCGAGAGACTTGGCAGGAAGTGTGTTGAACTCTAAAACTTTAAGACTATAGACGGTGTACATGGGCACCCGTAGGACGAGAGTTACAATCTATGAGGTGCCCGTGGATATCTGTGAGGTCAGGATGGGGGCCTTTTTCTCAAAATACGGCCAAGTAAACGAAGTGAAGGTCCTCATCAGCAAAGTCGGGATGGCTGCTGGTGACACAGTGTTGCAAGTCACAGTACATCGAAAAAGCTTCGGAGAAATTCCAAATATATTGGTTTGCCAATTTGCATGAAACAGACTGTCGCCTGTAAGTGTTGACTTCTATGTTCACTTTTATATTTACACACGCTCTATCTCTGATATTGAGTACTTTATTCCATAAATATAGCACACCTTAAGACTATATTTCTTTATATATATATATATATATATATATATATACACACAAACATACATATATATACATCTCCAACCGAAGAGTGCATATTTTTCTAGAATAAGATTTCTCAAATAGAAATTTTAGGCTGATACACGAAAATAAATATACTGTTTAATAAATATATGGACCATCTACTCAAATATGAGTCTCAACTAAAAATATGTTGGTGGTGGAGGGCCTAGGACCGTGTTTTTGGTCGTGTGGAGCTTCGAGGCACATGGCTAATGGGTACCCCGGTATACGTACACAATCCCCACCTCGTCTAGTACCGACGACAGCAGCAACAGCAACAGTAGTCACAGCGCCAGCGGAGGAGAGCGGGTATCTGCAAAGAACACCGATGAGGTCTGGAAGGAAGTCAAAAGGAGTCGAGAATTGACTAATATGCCGTCTCCCACAAAACAGGACTTATCCCAACCAAAGCGGCAATCCCCACCACCACAGGAGTGGTCTGAGAAGCAGCAAGGAAAAAAGGTGCAGCACAGAGAAGCAACACAACAAAAACAGTTGCAACTAAAGCAGAATCAACAGCAACAACAACAGCAATAACAACAGCAACGACAACAAAGGAAAAAGCAGCGAATGAACACACCAATGGAGGTGGACAAAATGCCTCCACCTCGGGCATCATCACTAAAGCGAAGCAGAGGGAAGAAGAGGAAGACGAGACATCACAAAGGCACTCTGGCCGTAGTAGGGAGGAGATGGTTATGCACAAAACCAAGTCACTCTTCGTTCCTTCTTCGCCAAAAAAAGCCAAAGAATTTTTCTGGCCAAAAGCAAGGAGCCTCCCAGTTTCCCCTTCCCGTACCCCGTCCTCTTCTCCCTCCACCGCTTTGTTCAGTTCAATTTTCTCACCTCTTCACACGTCCACTTTTTCCCCTCCTCACCCCTCAAGAGAGAAAACGAAGAAGAAATCGTTCCCTGGCCCATTGTCAATTTGTAAAGTGGACAAAGAAGATTACAGAAAGGGCCAGTAAAATCAAAATTAGGCCCTCTAAGGACTTTTATTTAAGCTAGATACGGTGAACGGAAAGTCGGTTGAGGACCCCCGAAATTTTCCTGGTGCCCCTGGGGTGATCGTCTATGTGAGAGACACTGGGGGATACCTTAAAATTTGGAGCCACCTATTCGAAGCCAAAGAGGCAAACCCAAACATAAGAATGTTTGAACGGGACAATGCCGATTTGAAGAAACTTAGACATTTTTGTGCAGGGAGGGCCCCTGTTTTGTTCCATCCCTCCTTATATAGGGTGGTTAAACTAACGTACCCTATGGACGTTGGCGGTATTGTCATACATGGTCGGATGACGAGAGTGTTGGGTACAGGGAGCCTGGGACAACCCGCCGGGGTCCTTTCTTCCGCAGATTTCTAAGAGTAGTATGTGAGTAGGTTAATTCTTACTTTTCTAATTTCAGACTTGAAACATGTTAATCATGATAGCCAGTCTGAATCCGTGACGTCTTGTCGTCTGGAGTGGATGTCGCCGGGATCGTTGAGACCCACTTTGTTTTTAGCGTCGATACGTGTGTGCTGTCTAACGACTTTGTAGTCTATTTAACATATGAGGACCGACATGCCAGAGGAGTTACTTTGCCGGTTAGCCGTACTCTGGATGCGAAGGTGAACATTGTTCATGTTGATACCGAGGGCCGGTTGATCGTGGCCGATGTTGCCGTGAAAAGTGATTCGTTTCGAGTCGTTGCGGTATATGTGCCCAACGACCAGAAGGAGCGGTTCACGTTTTTTCGGCGGTTGGGACCGTTCCTGGTAGATTCAACGCGCCTAGTCTTAATGGGGGACTGGATGCCATCCTGGACCCTAAGTTAGATAGGGGCGGGGAGCTAGAGGGAGGACGGGCGATCGTAGCTTCGTTGATGTGATCAATGAGTTTTGTCTCATCGATAGATCCCGGGTTGATTACCCCGGGGGTGGGGGAGATGTGGACGTGGGCTCTTAATTGGCTATCTACCCAATTGATCAGCTAACTGGTTAGAATGTTAGTCAGAGGAGCCGATGTAGATCTATTAGATTGTCCTATGTTCCACTGGGTAGGCTATTCGGACCACAAACTCGTTTGTGCCAGGATGGCGTTAAATTGTAGGCCTAGAATGGCTGGCTACTGGAAGTTTTTGCTGGGCAGGCGGGACATCCGGGAACAGCTAACTAGCTTAGTGCAGCGAGAGCTAGTGAGGGCGGTTATCGGGAATAAGTGGTAGGAGAGACTTAAGGATAGGATTAGGTCCTTCACCACTGAGTTTAGCAAACGGCTCGCACTAGATAGAGCTAACAAGGTGTAGGCTCTTTAAGCTCGTCTTTCCCGGGCGGGAGCTGGGGGAGCATCCCCTAGAGATAGCCTTAGCTAGGGAGGCCCTGGAGCGTTTGACAAGCGACCGCTACATGGGCCAGTAAGGTTAAGTAAGATGTTTTCCGAAGTTTAGTTTGTTTTGGTGTTCATCCCCTCCCTTCTCATTGTTAATCATTAAATTTTTATGAATGAAATATTTATCATCATCAATTTTTGCATCACCTGGTGCGTTTTGTAGGTCCCCCTGAGAAGATACGGCATTATGGTTGTATGGAGGATTGATTGGTGACGGATGTTTTTATGGTGAATGTGCAAATTGTAATGAGTGAATCGGTTGTGATTCGGATCACCTAGGTATAAGATAGTCAGTGAAGACAAGCCTCTGCCCATTCCCTCTTTTTCGGCCTTGTGCCATAAATGTGTTTATATACAATAAATATAAATATGCTATCTACCTTGGCAGTGTGAGCTGTCAGCGTGAGAAGCTCTTGCCGTGTTGAACTCTCTGTCTTCGGACAGAGCGGAACCCAGAAGAGACTATGCCGAAGGGTAAAGTTTCGTCCGGGGAGGTAGACAGATACCCGATCCCGTCTATGCGGGATCTACGGGCAGTTTTTGCCCGAGTCCACTGGCTCGGATTTTATCACATTAAACTTGGCCTTGTGTCGCATCCGACCTCGTGGGGAGCCAGGTAAATATTGTACTATGCTGTCTACGTGACAGCGTGAGCTGTCAGCGTAGCAAGCTCTTGCCGTGTCGAACTCTCTGAAGGGCAAAGTCTCCTCCGGGGAGGTAGACAGATACCTGATCCTGCGTATGCGGGGTTCTACGGGCACTTTTTGCTCGAGCCCTGGGGCTCGGAAATCGCCCACATTAAATTTGGCTTTGTATCGCATAAATTTGTATCCTAAATCGTTGTGGCTTACCTAATTCATGCCGCTGGCGAGTATTCTATTTTGTTGATGTTATAAAGATAACTATTTCATTTCCTTACTTCCGTTTTGATTATTCCTTATTCAGTAACCCTTTCTAGGTTAAAACAATTTAATATGGTATACCTTGCAAGCCTGATTTAATCCACCCTTTTAATATCCTCATTTGCTCTCATTTAAATTATTTAGTCTTCATCCATTAACTTGCCACGGATAAGGCAGTAATGACGGAAATTCCAGTCAGCCTTAGATAATCAATTCATATCTATCTTCACAGAATGCAAGACAATATTAAATCATCACATAGTTACTCATATAAAGTATAATTGCGTTGAAATATCAAAGTGTACAAATATATAAACAAGGAAGGCCATCTCTGTGGTAAAACTATTAACACAGTCAGACATAGTGTCCCTAAAGTCTCTTAACAATTCAAAAAAAAATATATTACTGAGGCAATTGATGTTGCATCACAACTAGATGACCTTCGACCAACCATCATTTTCCAGCAAGATGCTGTACCATCACAATGGGGACTGCATGTTCGTTGGTTCCTTAATTAAACATTACTAGACTGGTGGATTGGAAGGGATGGCCCAATTCCCTGGCCACTATATATCACCCCACAGAACTTCTTTCTATGGATTTATTATAAAGATATCCTGTATTGAGCAAAAATACGGGACATCACTGATCTAAAGCAAAAGATCACTGATGCCAATGATGAGGCTATGCTACAGGGCACATAACAAGAAATCGAGTATTGTCTTGATTTGTTTCGTGCAACTAATGATGCCCATATTAAGGAATATGAAATTAGTTTTAAAAATCTCCAATATCCTCGCCTCAGTTTGTAACAATTTCCACATATTTTGCTGTTGATTTGTAATAATTTTTAAAAATGTAAATATACTTTATAGACACTCTAAACATTGTTCTACCCGCTAACTCTATCACAGCTTTGAAAAGTGTGTCGGGGGGGTAGCGGATTGAGGAATAGGAATGCTGTGTTCGAATTCTAGGTGAGTTCAATGTATTCATTTACGTACTTGGGAAAAGGTATGAATCCATCTCTTCTTCCCTTGAGCTTTGGGTAAATATCAGGATAGATGGGGGTCCTAAAGTTCTGGGTGGCAACCGGTCTTGGAGAAGGAGAACTCTTATTTCAAAATGCTGAAGACAAAATGTACGAACCACAACATAGTCCTTGATCTTCCGCCGTCGGTAATGAGGTTGGAGAAGAAATGGGCGGAAGAAGAATCAGTTTTCTGCCCTCACGCCTCAACCCCGACGACTTAAAACAGTAGAGGGACTGATGATTATCAGTGTGATGATATATATATATATATATATATATATATATATATATATATATATATATATATATATATATATATATATATATATATATATATAAATAAAAAAAATAAAAAAAAGACATTTTTATGTTTATACATTCTTTTTATAGATACAAATATTTAAGTAAATGCTCTGTTTAATATAAACAGTATTAAACAACATTTACCGGTCAGAATGTCCGAGAAATTTTCACAGAAAATATTCGTCCTCCGAGAGGATTCGAACCTGTATCCTACATGGAACCATCATTTAGCTTGACGTGTCTTTACCGATTTGGCTACAGAGGCGCGATCGGTTAGCAGAGTCGAATATACTGTATTTGAACCTTAATCTTCTATAACATAGAACATATATATAATGTATAACATACATATATATATATATATATATATATATATATATATATATATATATATATATATATATATATATATATATCAAGCACTATAATTATATAAAATGTTGTTCTTAAAATACTGTCTTCCTGAAATACCCTAGCCGAATATATATATAACAAAGATTAGGCTAGGATAGAGAGAGAGAGAGAAAGGGAGAGAGAGAGAAAGTCCATATATAGAGAGAGAGACTGTCTATATAACTAGAATGTTAAATTCTCTAACAGTGATCCTCTCGCCTACCCTCATATAGATCTTATTAAATACCCACTTGGTCTGAAAGGTGCTTTTACCTTGTTCGTCTACCTCAGGAAAGATTGAAGTCTAGATAAAAGCGTTCAGATTCTTGTGTTAATAGAAGTACAGGGTGATGGAAAAAAACTCCCTATTTATTTATTATAGACTCTCCCGTCTAACTATATTTTTTTGCAAGACAGGAGAGTCTATCATACATAAAATAGGGAGTTCTTTTTCAATTACCTTGTACTTAGATTCAACTATCACCCAGTTCACATCCCTTCGACGCCTACTGATCAGGAGTAGAGTCTTATGCTTTGTCTCCACTTTAAGATAAGGATGCTGGTCTCGTCTTCCATGGTCTTAATGTAAGTGACTGTCTTAACTTTTTGTCATCCTATTGCAGGTTATTTAAAGCCAGAATGTCTTTTTAGATTGTAAGAATTCATTATTTCGAGATAATAATGGTTTAGCAATACAAGTCATATTTATTAACCCATAGCTTGTGGTAGAGGTGATGGATTCATGCCTTTCTTAAGGCCATTTTCGTGTAAGTGAATATAACGAACCCATCGGAAATTGGAACTCAGCTCGTCGATTAAAAATCCCAAGCCATTATCGATTACACCCGCCACATATCCACACTTATAGCATCTGGCATTCCCAAGCGGTCACCCATCTCTAAGCTCAACGTTGCTTAACTTCGGTCATCATAAGGGAACCGGTGTTTTAATGCGATGTGGCCGTAAGCATTTCTAATATTGCTAATATTGGAACCAAAAACGAAAATAAAAGCACACAAAAGACATAATTAGTGGACAGGTTAAAAATATTAAATGATCACCCTGAAGGCTCGTCTAAGCTGGACAATCCCCGGTGACCTTGCTCTTCATTATGTGCCGACCGATCTAAACGGAGCTCAGCATCGCTTTGACGCTCTTTTGGCAAGCCTGTCGACCCTAATTAGCGCAGGGCTGAGCGCTGGCAATTGGCGGGAGAAGGAGAGGGCAAAAGTGGGGTTAATGAACTGGTTTTATTCTATATTATGGGATATGCACTCTAATTGGAATGAAGAGAATGGGTTGTCAGATCCGCCGGGGGACAGAACGAGAGGAAGAAACGCGTAGTTATACGTATATAAAAACACTCAGCGATGGATATGAATCGGTAGATATATAAGGTTTTGTGCAAAAATTCCTAGCGCTGTCTATTCTCAAAATTAGGAATGAATACACGGCTGAAAACATTTCACCTTAAGCAAGGCAATAAATACACTAAGACGCAAGTGGTTGCAGGACGTGAAAGAGAATGAAAAGCTTTTAATTACTAGAAAGGGCAATAAAAGAACAGATTTCAGGAATACAGAAGATGTTGAATAACATTGCCTTTAACATTTTTGCAAGATTGTAAGTAGTGGAGAAGTAAAAAATAGCAAGAGTATTCCACAGGTGAAATGTGCGAGAAAAGAAGCTATTTGAATAGAACTTACAATTGCACCTAGCTATTTCAACAATAAAATGGTGAGATTTACTAGCCAGTTTAGCAGTACGCTTAAATTCAGGCGGAGAATTCATTAGAATTGCCATGAAAATATTTATAGAAGAGGCAAAAGGAAACTACGCAACGGCGGTGGAAAGACACTGAAATCGAGATGCCAGTTCATGACCGATAATATTGCAGACTCTTCTTTTGAATTTGTCGAGAATCTCGTGGTATAAAGCAAGAACACCAGACAAGATATGGCAGCGCTATTCAATGCACGGACGAATATTTAATTTATCAATGTACAAGATGGATTATGACTAGACAAATTCTTTGGCATAACAAATTTTTAGCAGTAGAGCGAGCAATTGTTTCTACAGGGTGTGGTAGATAAATTGACGTCTAAATTACGCAAAAAGGAAAATAACACTGACATCTCAATTTAACAGATATATTTACCGAAATTACATTAAGATATCTTAAAATACTAAGGAGTAAATTTATTCAGGAAAATCGCTATTAACTTCAACCATGAACTCCAGACGACTTCGGAATCTCATGGAACTCTTCTGGACGGTCTCCATGTTTAAGCTGGTGAAGACTGCCATAATACTTGTCCTTAGTTCATCATTGGTGTTACAAGCAGTTTTGTTGGTATCTCGTTCAACTGCGCCCCACACCTAATAATCAAGGGACTTGCAATCTGGGGAAGTTAGGTGGCCAGATGTAAGTGGGTGATGTGATTGCAGAAATTGTCTGACAGCTATGACAGTGTTCTCCTACCTTTGTGTCATGGTGCAGAGTCCTATTGCCAGACATACGTTCTTCCAGCAGCTACCCTCTTGACCCAGGGCAGCACTACATTCTCAAGTCACGTGATGTAGGTCCCGATATTAATTTTTGGGCCCTTTGGTTATGCCTCTATTCAGCTTCGAATAGAGGCATAACTTTGCCATCACTAATGATCACTCCAAACACTTTCGTAATAACTATTAGGCTCATTCAACTCATTCCGAATCCTCTGCGCTGAGCTCAGATTGACACCCAAACACTCTGAAATGTTCGTATTGGAGCTTCTGGAGCAAATGCCAAGCAGGACAATATGCCGTTTCCAAATTTCTGGTGGTGTGAATTATGTCATAGTGTTCTTTTCCCCGCTTACGGTCTCCAAACTGACCCGACTATACTGTGCAGTCAAACAACAAAAAAGTCAAACTTGCATGCAGGAAATGAGAAATATAAAATGGCGACAATTTACACATCCCAAACTCTATTTATACATATGGTTGATTAATACGGTTCCCATGTCATATTCGATGTATGAGGGCCTCAGCTCAGTTCCAGACACCAGCACATATGATTTGATGATAGTGGTGAAAGCTTTGTGCAGAACCAACCACACTTTTTGAAAGGCCGCAGGTTTTTGAATTCAGAGTTTTCCTTCTCTTCGACAAGTTGCCACCCAAAGCTATAGAGTCCAGTTTGTCCTGCTGTTTACTCATAACTGAAAGGAGAAGACTGGGATTCATGCCTTTTTTTCCCAAGAGTATTAGCACATAAGTGAATGTAATGGATTCGACTGGAATTCGAACTCGGCTCTCCGATTCCAATGTATGTGTGTGTATGTAATGAATGAGTGAGTGTGTGTGAGAGAGTGAGAGAGCGAGATAAACAGAGAGAGAGAGAGAAAAGGAACAGATGTGATGACTGCATGAATGATAGTTAGGTAATCGATGAATGCATTGACCAGAAGATAAAGAGGTATGATTAAACGAATACCTAAGTAGTATTTAGCAAACCAATCACAAACAACATGAACAGAGACTGACCGCACTGAAAAAGGTCCATGGGATTTAAAAGCCAAATTGTGGTCGTACTATTTAAGTTTTGCTAAGTTTGGCATAAGGACACATGCATGGGTCACCCATCGGAGATCCATCTCACTGCATAACTGTTATTATTATTGTTCAAATATAAATAAAAAAAAAAGAACTTCTGTTCGTATGTTCATCTATGGTATTCCTAGTAAGACCATTTTCCTATATCGTCTCACATTTGAAAGTGATTAGACAATAAACGGATAATGTCACATATATATTATTCATATTTTGTCACTTGGGTTGTAGCACTTCGTTATTATCAATCCCGGTTGTCTACCAATCAAAACAAAATGCTACTCGCCGTTTGCGTAAACTGTAATAACACTTTCTCATAAATGACCTTGAGGAAGACATGACTCCATCTGTTCTCTCCCACCACACACACCAAGATACTGAATACCCCGAAAACGGGGCTCTTTAGCCTTGTGAGGTGGCGGTAGTCAAGAAGAAGGAAAACTTTGAATTCAGAATCGTGGAAAAGGCAAAGAGAAAGCACTCCAGGATCTTTCCAATGACGTTGCAATTAATAGATGTGAAAATGAAATAAAAATCGATAGGCGATCAACAACGTCCTGAAGAAACATTGTACTAAAACTGGTATGAATGATTTTATTTACTAAGATGTAACCTTCAAAATTAATTACAGAAAAAAATTCTCAAGTTAAAAGAGAATATAATAAAGAAACAATATGCCTGGTTTTATTGCATAACAGGAAAATGTCAAGGTTGTTCCAACAACTTGTACTGATTTTAAATGTGAATTAAGTTTAAGCGTCTAATGATTTCTTTTCTTGTTTTTACAGATTTAACAACTTAAGTATTTGGCTCTTTCAACCATGGAAAGATTAACAATCAAACAACGTAATTAATTTATCGATAACTATTACGAAAATGGACGTTCAAATTTATAAAGATACGACCTAATGATTCCGCTAGCAAAAAATGCACACCAAACAATTAGCTTTTGCGGATGCTGTGGCTTTCCAACAATCTTCCTTGGATTTTCATCAGCCCAAATGCGACAATTCGGCTTATTAACGAATCCACCATCTTGGAAATGGGCTACATCACCAAAGAAAATTTCCTGCGAAAAATCTTTATCGTTTTGTCTTTGCTCGTGTACCCAGTTGACGAATACACGGCACTCCAAATGGTCAGCAGGTTTCAGTTCTTGTGTCAATTATTTTTTTGTATTTTTGATATTAAACTTATTGAAAAAAATAAAACATATTTATCGATAGTTCCATCATTTTTTATATCTTTTAGGCGACTTCATCTGTTCATGTTTTTCAGAACATTTTTTTATTTTTTCAAGAAAAACTGCAGTTGGCGCCTTTTGTTGTGTTACAGAGATTTCTTTTTTTTAATATTAACGTTAGAAGAATTATACAAAGCCAGTAATAGAAGGATAATCCTTAAGTGCAATATCTATTTGAATTTTATTACCAAACTGAGACAAACTTTTGCCTGGTCTGATAAATATTTGATCACGCGATACACTGATAGAATATTGCGGTCGTCTAATGACAAAAGCTCTTCGCCATTTTCAGTAGTCGTTATGTAAATACCGCGTAACGTGTGATGAATGACTTCTATGGGTGTTTTATGTGTGTTCGGCATCTTTGATGATTCTTTTAAAGCCTGTCACTATTCAGACAGACGCGACGAAACGCATTACAGGTGAGATCAAAATGTATAGCAACATTTTCAGGATACTTAACGTAAAAGTCCTTAACAGTATCTATTTGATATATATATACGCGCAGTACAATTCTTTTTTCAGGGACTCTCTCAACTTTCTGCAAAGCTTTCCTCCTGCAGGACGAATGATTATGAGCCAGGCTTTCTCAGTCATTTTGCAAAATGTAAATCTTCCTCTCATTCTATTCTACACTCTCTACTCCCTTCACGCAGAGACAGGCATACACCGAAAACGCACAAACACACACACACACACATATATATAAAAATACTAACATATGTACAATTTATTGTTGATTATTAACACACATATACACACACAAGCATATATATATATATATATATATATATATATATATATATATATATATATGTATGTATATATTATGAAATGGACAAAGGCCGGCAATTATTTAAAGACATCTTTAAAAATGCCTTTAAACATATATATATATATATATATATATATATATATATATATATATATATATATATATATATATATATATATCTTGAACAATAAACAATATTATAAAAATATTTAAAAAAATATTTAAAAAATTAAAATCTTCAGACACACTGGGTTGTAGATTAATATTCTTTCGTCTTTATAATTTTTATTTCATTTAGATTCCTTGACTAGTTTCGTCCAAAATGGCCATCATCAAAAGAAGAAATATTTCTGCTTGCTGGTAGCAGTGAACTACAGAAATGAATATCTTGATGGAGAAAAATAATATATATATATATATGTGTGTGTGTGTGTGTGTGCGCGATGGATAAATTGTCGTCTAAATTATAAAAAATTGAACATAACACTGACATTTCATTTTAACAGTAAAAGATTTATATTTGAATCAATCCATGTGTTTTCCGCGTCGACAATGAAATTTGTCGGGATTCTATATATTATTTTCAATACACACACACGCACATATCTATCTATCTATATATATATATATATATATATATATATATATATATATATATATATATATATGGTGGCCTGATGAAACAGACTGTCGCCTCTAAGTGTTGATTTCAATGTTCACTTTTATATTTACAAACGCTCTACCTATGATACTGAGCTCTTTAACCCATAAATATAGCACACCCTAAGACTATATTTCTTTATATATATATATATATATATATATATATATATATATATATATATATATATATATATATAACTCTCATACGCCGAATCAACGGAGACTCGACTATATATATATATATATATATATATATATATATATATATATATATATATATGATTCTGCATATGAGGGTGAAGCACATCAGTTCCTAGTAACCGACAAGCCGACACCATCACATGAGATTTAATTATAGTGGTAAACGTTTTGTGCAGAAACATCCACACTTTTTGAAGAGTTGAATACAGAGACATGGTGCACTACGAGCCACAAGGCCACAAAACGGCTCCCCTCAGGATTTGAATTCAGAGCTGTTCTTCTCCTAGACCCGTTGCCATCCAAGACTATAGAACCCAGTCTGTCCTGCTATTTACCCATAACTGGAGGGGAAAGAAGAGGATTCATACGTATATATATAAAATGTATCCATTAACATCCGCTCCTTTTTAACATCTCTGTTGCTGTTGACTACCAATCTAAGGCTCATGACACATTTATAAAAAATAATTTCTTAATCTTTTCTTCTTCGCTTAATTTTAATTTAACCGACGTCATATTCGATTGGTTAATCTGAGTAAAGTCAACAAACTTTATAACCCTACTTTTTGTTTTCGTAAAAGGAGGTTGAATTTGCTTTCAAATCTAAATAAATCGTTCGCTCGTCAGTAATTTAAAATCGCCTGATGAGATGCATTGGTACGCAACGAAATGCCAATGGAATCGTGTAGCGATTTTGACATTGTTTTCGATGTAATCTCCTAATGCACACACACACACACACACACACACACACACACACACACACACACATATATATATATATATATATATATATATATATATATATATATATATATATATATATATAACAATATATATTTTTTATCTATCGATAACAATATTTGGGTAAAATGCATGAATATGTGGAAAAAGTTTTCGTTGACGGATTAGTCTGGGCTAAATTTGTTTATATTGTTGTGACTAATTTAATATTTTATTTCGTTTTATTTTTAGATCATAAATTATATTTTTTATTATATAAAAAAAAATTAAAATTACCAGCATTACTCATTAGTACGCATGTGTAGTCGCATAAATAATGTACATTTAGTCCGAAGAAGGTCAAAAGGTCGAAATACATCAAACGAATACTTTTACTTACATTTTCCGCATATATATATATTTTTTCATACATTTTCCGCATATATATATATATATATATATATATATATATATATATATATATATATATATATATATGCAGGTAAGATGAGAACGAATAGAGTACAGATCCAATGTTCGTAGCATTTAATTTCAAAGAGGTATCAATGCAAAGCAATCGCCAGTAATTTACAATCTCCAGATGAGGTGCATTGATCCGCATCGAAACACGACTGCATGAGATTTTGACATGTTTTCGTTGTAATATCCTAATATATATATATATATATATATATATATATATATATATATATATATATATAGGGCCACGTTCGCCAAAACTCAGATTCGGATCTCATATGACCGGCCCGAAGAACCATAACGCGGAAATAACATATATAAATATTCATTATTGTTTATTGTCAAGTATAATCGGCCTGTTCTTTTCAAGGTCACTTGTCAATGTTAATTAATTCTAAATTGATAACGAATATAAAGAAAACATCATAATGTACAGAAAGTATTGTTCACTTGACAAATTAAGTGTCAGAAGGAAAATCGAAAATTATGACAATTTATTTTCGAAAAACTGTTTCCTGACATAATTCAATTAGAAGCGTCTTGGAGAATCAAATTTTCTGTTCTATACAGGCAAAAGTAGAGCCAGCATTTTGACCAATTCTATAACTGAGCTTCGACTGCAGGTGAATTGTGGGGATTTCGTTTTTACTTTTGTCGCTGCCTATTAACTGCCGTAATCCAAGAATTGTCATCAAAAATGATATATTGTAATAAAAATCAAGAAAAGGTGATTATATATATATATATATATATATATATATATATATATATATATTAAAATTAAGAGAAAGAACAGTATGATATATAATCCGCTGTTCTTATTAATTATTTTATTTTTAAAAAATAGTGTTCAGTCCAAATTTGCTGAGCATATACATCATAAATTTACTAATTTAAAAATATGGTTCCATTGCTACACAGAAATCACCATGTTTCAAAAACGGAAACTAAATTTCAAAATAAGTTATTCCAAAATTCGCTTGAATATGAAACAGTGCTAGGGATTTTCATTTAATTCTATAATTAAATTTGAAGTTTTTAGTTTCTCTTTTTGAAACATGGTAATTCCGGTGTAGCGATGGAAACATATTTTCAAATTAGTAAATTATATATATATATATATATATATATATATATATATATATATATATATATATATATATATATAGTGTGTGTAACAGCAAAATTTTCTAAATCGAGTAACAACATAATCGTCCATCACACAAAATGTTTAATATTTAAAAAAACACTAAACAAGTTGAGTTTCATTTTTACACGTTTTCAGATAAGATGTTTAGCCATCTTGACACCATTTATCGTAAGCATCACTGAAAAACCCTTTAACTTATTCAGTTAGAAAGACAACAGGTTAAAGTCATTTTGTGTCAGAACCACTATCTTCTAAACTGAGCAATACTGAGAGGAAAAAAGATCATTCGGACTTTCAGTAGTATTAACACCATTCTTACTCTGGTTTCCATCGTCGAAGTACATTCAAGAGCTATCAAGAGAAGTGTGAATAAATTTCAAAATGAGAGAACAGTAGAGAGGAAAACTGGGTCAGGAAGTCAGAACAGGAAGAGGGATCGTCATTTCAAATTAGAGCTAAATAAATTCTTATTGCTGAAAGTGAAGTCCAATAGTGTTATAAACACCTCGGAGAATTTAAGTAAAATATCTTTAATCATTTCCAACATACAACAGTTCAAAGCTTAATCTCACAATTGAACAATTTTTCTGTTGCACGATTTGGCCATTTTTGGTGTTACAATCGATATATATATATATATTAGGTTGGTGCAAAAATAATGTCGGTTTTTGACGTTAAAAAATACGTCAAAACCGACAATATTTTTGCACCAACCTAATATATATATATTTGTGTCTTTAGGCAGCCTTCCTTCTTTCATGCACATTTCATTGGATACGGCAGACAAGTTGCTTTTATTTAGTTTTTTATACAATTCCTCGTGCGATCTAATATTTTTTTCTTTTCGGATGATGAATTATATAAAATCTGTCGGAATGTTCTTTTTATCCAAGCGCTTTCGGCTATACATTTAGCCATTTTCAAGGATAAAATATTTTAACTGTTAAACAAGACATAGTTTGTTGTATATATGTTTTATAAAATGTTTTCATTTGTCAAAACGCGGTCAAGATATTATGTCCATATTCAAAGTTAATATTATTAAGTGTTTTTGTTTTGTTTTGTTTTTTATTAAGAAGGCTTCCATTATTTTTAACCTTTTTTTTGCATGTAGATAATGCTATTATATTACTGTTGTCAACAAGTATGTTACGAATAGGGTCCAGTAGGTCTCCATGAATATATAAATGCTATGATCAGAAAGGTGTAGAGTGAGTCTGCATCTTGTAGTGTGCCAGTGTGGCCTATACATTATATATATATATATATATATATATATATATATATATATATATATATATATATATATATATATATATTTATATATATATATATATGTATATATATATATTTATATGTATATATATATATATATATATATATATATATATATTATAAGAGATTATAATAAAACATTTTGAAATCGCTACACAAATTTTTTCATGTTTCAATACTTTGATTGTACTTCTTCAGAGGATGGTAAGTAACTGGTGATTAAATGATTTTTAAGGAAATTTAAAAACAATGAGTTACCTCTTTTCCGAAAGTTAAAGTGGGTCTGTGGATATAGCGTTAGAATTAAAAACAGACTTGTGGGTATGTCTTGACATATGTTGCTGGCATATTTTCCGCAATCGTCAATGATGACATATCTATGTCACGGTTTATCGTGACATGAAAATATAACTCACCCACCTCCACCCCTGACCTGACTTTTCTATTTGGCGTAGATCTGATATTTAATGGGTTAATCTAGGCAAACCCACAAGTCTATGCACCACGTGATGTTCTTTGCTGGAATTATCTCGAATATTCTACTGAATAAATATTCTAGATGGCTTCACCGATGAAATAATTATGTAAATTGCCTGTACTTACAAGTATCAATCAATTTAAGAATGATATTTTCTACTGTACGAATAAATTTGTACACTATTTACATTATTCGGACTATTGTTCTCATCTTTGTCATCATATTTATTACAAACTATTTATATTATTCGGACTATTGTCCACAATTTACATTATTCTGACTATTGTATTGTATTATATACGGTATATATAATACCTCATCTCACAAATATAGACTGATACAGAATAATTTTGTCTTTTCCTTCTTTTCATAATTCGCCTGTCAAATTTGCTGTATTTAACCTATTCTTTTGAAAATTAAATTTTATATTCGTTTTTTTTTTGTGTGTTTATTAACATATGAAAACAACCTTGCATCATACAGACATTAGATTCTGAGAAATGGATAAATATTTTCAAAATTGATGGCTGTAGGAATCATTTCGTCGTTGACTGGACAACACTATCCAAGCGTTTAAGTGTTCCTAGATCGAGAATTCGTAGCATTATCAAAAAGTGCAATGAAACTCATTGTGCTGAGAATACATCAAGGACTGGCAAAAACAGCTAATTTCTGAGACAATGGAAAGGAAAATTGTAAGAGATGTCTCACAGAATCCTTGCTTAACGACAAAGGACATTGTCTATGATGTAAAGACAGCAGTGTTGAATGGATCGATGAAGACAGTCAATAGATGCTTTCATCGAATAGGACTTCGAGCTTGTTGCCCTAGGAAAACATCATTGCGTAAGGCTAAACACCTAAAATGCAGATTAGTTAAAAGCCATATAGAACATGGAAGTAAATATTAGGACTCTGTTTTTTTTGTTTTTTTTGGTCAGATGAAACCAAATTAGAATTATTTGGCCACATGAACTCCCGTTATGTATGGAGGAAAGTGAATGAAGCTCACAAACCAAAAAATGCTTCCCTTCAATTAAGCACTTGGATGGGTGCATCTTTGGGGATGCTTTACTGCTTCTGGACCAGGAGAACTAGTGAAAGTACAGGGTATCATGGACAAAAAGCAGTATTTGGCTATTCTTAAAAGTAAGCTGTCTTTGTGGCGTCACTGGACATTCCAACATAACTATGATCTAAAACCAACGGCACAAAAGAGTTACAAAATATTTAGATGACAGCAAGATTAAGGTATTGTTTAGTAAGATTAGAATCTCAGTTAACGTATCATGTTATGGTCTAAAAGTTCTATGGGCCTCCGATCATTTTTTCAGATAAGTTATATGTGTGTCCATTCTTTGATATACCTTTTCCAGTTAAGTCTATCCCAGGACTTGTCTTCTTGTAAAGTCTTTCTATATTTAATTCTTGTTTGAATAGGTCACTTGTTTGTTTGTTTTTTCTCTTTTTCTTTATCTCTTCCCTGAAGTAACTAAACCCATCTGACCTTTCCATTTGATTTTTTTTTCTTTATCTCTTCCCTGAAGTAACTAAACCCATCTGACCTTTCCATTTGATTTTTTTTCTTTTTGTAGTTCACGTTATCCGCGGTATTTTAGTGTTTAAATTTAAGTTAATTTTCACATTTGAAACGTTCATCATCCCGATTACAAATAATTTTAATATTTATTGGCTATCGTGTTTTACTTTTATTCTCTTTTGCTTTTTACCATGCTACTTTTGGTCCCTAACTAATGATCCTTGGAACAGGCCCACCCTCCTACCTGTTCCCCCTCCTTCTTCTTGATATACTAGAATTTCAGTAAACATGTCATGGGCTGTAAGTTCTGTGAGCCGCTGATCATCTTTCAAAATATGTTATAGTTGTGTCCATTCTCAGATATAACTTATCGGGAAGTCCACCCCAGTACTGCTTTTCTTGTAAAGTCCGATCAAATGAATGTCTCTGTCTTTTTAACTCTTTGTTAAATGGATATCTCGACTTTAACCAAGTTAAAAATTAGCACCTCTTTCGTTTTCTATCTAGTAGGAGTAGATAGGCTTTCCTATCCTTACTCCCTATTTCTAGTGAACAAGAGCAGATACTCATCCGTTGTTTCCTGTTTAGGAAGGGGTTCCCGCTTCCTTTCCTTCTCTCAGGCCTTAATAGTGGTGCTGTCATGATTTCTTTTTGATATGTGTGTATGTGTGTATGTGGGTAACGTCTCTTCATTCTGAGGCTACTGGGTTGTCAATTTTCTGATTGCTACTCCCGATTAGGAACACGAACTCTTGAGTAGCGTCTTGAGAGGTTGCTCTGTACAACAGTCGCATAATATCGGGGTCCATTGCAGTAGCATGTCGCTGCAAGAGCCTCCAGTAGGCAACCCTGAAGTCATGCTATGTTGCAGTCTGCGCCAGCTCCCTTCCTGCACATGTTACACTTTACGACCGTCTGATACTACTACCCCAGGCCTTTCCTTACCAAAATAACACATCATGATTATAAACAACCAAATACATAAACCATCTTGTACGCCATGAGTATGGCTGATGTTAGACTCAGGGAGAGCAAAACACTGCGCCTTTTTGGCCTAACGTTTTTAACTGACTTGAAATAGAACGACTACATCGAATCAATAGCTGCATCTATTGCAATGAAATTTGAGTCACAGTGTTGCGCCAAAGTTTTTTCATCTTAAACATTTACAAAGCTACCATTCGTCTGTGCATTGAATGTTGCTGCCTTATCTGGTCTGGTTCACCTGCTATACATCTCGAGGTTCTTGAAAAATTCGAAGAAGGATCTGTGATGTAATCGATCCTGACTTGGCATCTCGATCTCAGTCTTTCTCTTGACAACGTGACGCGCTTTCCCTCTGTTTTTTCAACAAATATTTTCATGGCAACTTCTCCGACGAGCTTATTTACATGGAGTCTGGACTACATGAGTTTAAGCCTGCTACTAGATTGGCATCTAGGTCCCACCCTTTTACTGTTTAATTGATTAAATGTAACAGTTCTACACAAACAGTTTTTCTTTTCTGTAGAAATCCCTACCGATTACTTTCTTCCCTGATTACTACAATCTTCAAGCATTCAAATGCAATGTCAATCGCTATCTTCAACCTTCTTGAACCACGTTCAGCTTTTATCCTTTTTCTCGGTGCCCGTTATACCTAGTTTTTTTTTTGTCTCCCTCTTTCACTCTTTATAAACCCTTGGATATCAGTGGCATTTTCGCCTTGCTTGGGGTGAAATGATTAAACGAAAATTATTGTTTGACGTTAAAATAAAACAAAAACAAATGCAGTGGTCATTAGTGCGCATTCTTTCAAATCCATTATTAATTATTTATGAAAAATGCAAATGAAGTTTCTATGGAAATTTGAGGTTTTTACAGCTCTAACTATGAAAGGGTGTTGAATAATTGTTTCCACAGCTGTATATGCTCGTACAGTTACCTATATTTACCCATTTGATTATATTGGTTTGATGCATGATTATCAGGCGTTTTTGAAGGCGAGTTACTTGTTAATATAAATTGCTGTTTTGTTTACTTTTTGCTAAAAATATTATTCTATTTGCAGGATATAAAAATACCTGTCGATAATCATAGGCTCCGGAATAATCATTTAAAATGTCATTGTAAAATTGCTGTGTTCCTTTTTTCATAATAAATATTCTTTACAAAACGCCTGATAATTATGCACCAACCTGATATATATATATATATATATATATATATATATATATATATATATATATATGTGTGTGTGTGTGTGTGTGTGTGTGTTTATCATTGCATTGCTAAAAATGTTACTATTTTGCATTGAAAGTCAGAACCAAATCGAGTTAATAAGCTGTTAACATTTACTAAAAGCATTATTAATAAATACCGCTATCATTTGTATAATCTACACCTGCGTTTTATACTTCTGATACACATTATGCAGGAAGAAAGCTTGAAGAATTTTCAACGCAGAGGACGCAGAGGGAAATATAACTTACCCAACAAGCTTGTGCAAATGGATGGCAGAATTGGAATGTAAAAATACCTTAGAACTATCTTATATATCGATAATTTTCAAAATGTATCTGTGTGCATGTATGTGTGTGTATGTATGTATGTGTGTGATCGGATGTTGTTTATGCTTTTCCACAGTTTTCACCCGATTTCGATGATATATATATTTTTTTTGTTTGATAGATAATTCTTCAGTGCCGGTGTTATTTACAACTTGAAGGTGAAAAATTGAAAAAAAAAAAATGATTTTTAGACTTTGCGCAAAAATCAAAAACAAAATTTAATGTCTGTAAAAACCAGCGTACAAACAATTTGGAGATATGAAATCTAATGCCAAAGATTATTAGAAATATAAACAAAAAAATTATATTATAAATAAATTTATTGTATATTATTATTATGGCGGTCCATGAGGAGGTTCCTTCCTTGCAAGATTAAGAACGCTTAAACAGCCCTTTTCAGGGATACTCCCCGCATTCAAATTGTTAACCCCGTATTTGGGGATGTGCCTCAATTATTGTTATTAATACTGATTTTCAGGTGGGCTGACTTTAAACTTAAACTGCTCTAATTGAACGTCAACGATTCCCAGTAATGAAATACCTGGTCAAAGACGGGTTATACTGCTAGTAATGGATAAGAACGGGCTGAAAGGACCTGATACATAAAGGAAAATAGCTTGCGTCACTGTACTGATGGCGCAGTGGTGAAAGGTTGCTTTGCGTTAATCTTTATTGAAATATTGACTTAAGTATCATAGTCGTGATCCATATTTATATGCCAGCTATGGAAAGTATAATTTCGTCACCGTCTCAGTTATCAAATATATATTCGGTGAATGAAGACTGTCGATATATTGGTTGGTTGGTTGAGTCTACCTATCTACATATTTTTACGGAATTTTATACTTTAAATAATTTACCAGGTTACCTTCCTTAGCAACTATTTAATTCCATATTTACGGACAGCCTGTTCTTTTTCTTTCTTTCTTCCTGTATTTATAGATTTCTTTATTTTTCGATATAATTGTTAGATGGTCTGTGTTCAAGGATAAGTGAAGATCAGAATTTCTGAATGATATTTTTTTAACATAAACAAGATTTGATTTGATTGTTTAACGGCACATCAACTCCTTATGGGTCATTTCATTTAATGCCGAAATTTAATTATCTTGGAAGCTTTGAAGTAATAAAAATATGATATATGTTATTTTGCTTTCACAACTGAATACATGGTAGATAATACTCAGCTTTAGTGCATATATTTTTTTGTGGGAACATAATAACCAGAGGCAGTGAGATGTGTGTTTGATGTTGTAGTTCTGTTGACGTGAGGTTTTGGAACACAGTTTGATATCTTTAAGAAATTGTACAATATTATATGGATTAAGGCAATGAAAGAGTTCTTCCATGCTGGTTGTTTGGTTGATTTCGTTTTGCAGCATATCAACACCTCTATGGATTATTCACTGCCTAAATCTAAATATTTTGGACGCAATTTTGTCTTCAACTAAATATATTTTGAACGTAATCGTATGCCTTAAACTGCATATAAAATGTATTGTTTGTAATTCTCAATAGAAAAATGAGTTGCTGGTATTTTTACTATAAAAATGTATTTTTATTCTTTCATTGTGTTTTTTTTTTGTTGTTGTTGTTGTTGAGGGTTCGCTATTTGCCCATAGCTGGGACCCTGAAAGGTGCTACCACACCAAATTAGGCTGGACCTGGGAACAACAGCAATTAAGAAGTGGTTCCACACTCGTCAAAACCTCTAATGTCCCAACCAGAAACCTTGCTGCTAGACAATATAAAGAAGGAAAAAAAACACACCCGATTTGGAAAACCAAGGAAATGTTGTGCCAATTTAAATTCTTTCTCTCTTTAGATAAAGAGAAATTTAAATATTCCGCTTCTATCTATTGCCAATTATTTTCTATATTACATTATTACTGTGCCTTTTCCTTGTCAAGGTTGACTATAGATGTAACAGAATTTCTTTTTCTTTCTTCTTTTTTTTTTTTTTTTGCTACAACTGCCTGAACAGGTAATGTTCTTATGGGAATGTACTTTTTTTCTCATGTCTTCTTGCTCTGATTTTTTCGTCAACCATTGCTGTATAACGACAAGAAAGGATACCGTGCGATGAAAAAAAAAAAACACAGGAGAGTATAAGTTCTTATCTTTCGTGAATTCAATGGCTGCAGCACCAACAGCTGGTATTAATGCTTCCTCTGAGACAACACTTCGCAGTCCTCTTTCTGTAGATATATAAACCGATTACGTAACAAAAAAAAGAAAACGTTTTATTTCATGAAGAGGTAAACGCAATCTCAAATTGTTTGAAGACTGTTATTATAGACATGGATCAAATAATGCTTGCAAAGCAGCAATCGGATAAATATTTATAATCTGTATGAATCAGACGACTTACAGAAGATTTCTAGACTCTTGACAAAGGTTCTAGTAACAAGCTTCCTACATAATCCAAATTGGTTTGAAAAAAAAAGAACAATTATACAAATAACATACGCAAATATATCTGTCTGTTTGACTCTCTTTTTATCTATTTAACTTTCTTACTTTGTTTCTTTTTTTCTTTCTTTCCCTCCTCCATTTTCTTTCTTTCTTTTTCTTTTGTTTTGCTCGATTCTTTATCTCATTTTCAACCCCCCTTCCTATGCGCTGATATAAACATTTCTACTCGAATCTACATATAAATATACCTTCTTGAATTTTCTAATATTTATCTAAAATAACATAGCTTATTCTTTCTTTCTATTTCTTTCTTTCTTTCTTTTTCTTTCTTTATTTCTTTCTTTCATTTTTCTTTCTTTCTTTCGGTATTTATATATTTCTTTATTTTCGATACAATTGTTACTCTTTTCATAAACTATCTAAATTAATCTATTTATTTTCCATCTACAGTGTAACGCGGAGTGTTGTCGGGACCGGAGACGAAGTCTCTTATATCCGGGTTTCTCTTATATCCGGGTTTGGTCTATTATATATACATTAACACGGGCTCTAATTTGGAACCAGATAAAATCTCTCTTATATCCGGGTTTCTCTTATATCCGAGTTTCTCTTATATCCGGGTCTCTTATATGCGGTTTACACTGTCTTTCGTTCCGTTATTTACTTTTTTTGTTTCTTTATTCTAACGTTTTTCTTTCCAGTGTGTCCTATACTCTTTCCTTTTCTGTTTTCTCTCTTTCTGCTAAAAAATCATTTCCTTTTTAGTGTTTCGTATATGCTTTCTTGCTTTCTTGCTTTCTTTCTTTCTTTCTTTCTTTCTTTCTTTCTTTATTTATTTATTTATTTGTTTCTTTCTTTATTTATTTGTTTCTTTTTATCTTTCTTTCTTCCTTTCTATATTTCTTTCTTTTTCTTTCTTTCTTTATTTGTTTCTTTTTTTTCCTTCCTTTCTTTCTTCATTTGTTTCTTTTTTCTTCTTTCTTTCTTTCTTTCTTTATTTGTTTCTTTTTCTTTCTTTTTTTGTTTATTTGTTTAATTTTTCTTTCTTTCTTTATTTTTTCTTTCGTTCTTTCTTTATTTATTTATTTGTTTATTTGTTTCTTTCTTTATTTATTTGTTTCTTTTCCTCTTTCTTTTCTTTCTTTCTTTATTTATTTGTTTCTTTTTTTCTTTCTTTCTTTATTTGTTTCTTTTTCTTCTTTCTTTCTTTCTTTCTTCATTTGTTTCTTTTTTTCTTCTTTCTTTCTTTCTTCATTTGTTTCTTTTTTCTTCTTTCTTTCTTTCTTTCTTTCTTTCTTCATTTCTTTCTTTTTTCTTCTTTCTTTCTTTCTTTCTTTCTTCATTTCTTTCTTTTTTCTTCTTTCTTTCTTTCTTTCTTCATTTCTTTCTTTTTTCTTCTTTCTTTCTTTCTTTCTTTCTTCATTTCTTTCTTTTTTCTTCTTTCTTTCTTTCTTTTTCTTCTTTCTTTATTTGTTTCTTTCTTTCCTTTCCTTTCGACTAAAAAGATCTTTTTCTTCTAGTGTTTCGTATATTTTTTATATATTTTTTTATTTTTTCTTTCTACCAGAAAATGTTTTCTTTCTAACGCTTCATGTCTTTGCTGCCTAGCGCTATGTAATTACTAATTTTCTTCTCTGAAATATGAACACATGAACTCAACGTTCTGAAGACCTTTTTTTTCAGCAGTCAAACTTCTTTTATTTTATTCCCATGGAATAAACATTGCATAAAATGTCAGCCTTGTCTTGCATTCTACTTTCCTTCTGTGCTATTTTATTAAAAGCATGTCGAGTAGCATTGGTGACTCCAGACGACGTAAACATTATTGTTGAATTAGTTGGAAATCAATCTAATATTGAAAATGCATAGATTTCTTCCAGTTATAGTCATTTTCGTGTTGGTACACATTTTATTTGCTTAGTTTTGTCAAGATTATTTGTTATAATTTTTATTGTTTTTCTGGATTTTCGAAGCTTTGCAATTCGCGTTATACAGTGGGCTACGATTAGTTTTTAGCCACCCTTGATTACGGCAATTTTGGCTTGTGTAATAAAGTCTTTTCTTTTTTTTTTTTTAGATAATACCATATTAGTATCAAGCTCCTCTCATCTATGAACGATAGTTGATTTAAATTTTGCAATGAAAGTTTGCGGAAATAAGAAAATTGCTGAATTTCAACGATGGCAAATAATAGGATGGCATCAGTGTGGCAAATCAAATAGAGAAATTTTTAGGTTTTGTCAGGTTAATCATCAAACGGTTAATAATACTGTCAAGAAATTTAATGAAGAAGCCTTCCAGAGGGTGCAACCAAAATCACGTCAGTGGCAACCCTTAAAGAAACATTTCTAAAGGAGTGGAAAAATATGACTCATATGATTGTTGATAACTTGATCAAATCCATGAAAAATCGAATACAAGCACGGAAACTAGCAAATGAAGGACCTACTCCATACTAGTTCCAAATACTGTTTATTTATGTTGAGTTGAGATTGTGTAATTAAATTTTGATATTGGATATAGTTTAAGTTTCTGTCTATATTTCTGATATGAGGTATTATGTACACTATTTACATTTCTCGGACTATCATAAACAAAGATGAGGATAATAGTCCAAGCAATGTAAAGTTTAAAGTTCCCTTCAATTGTAGTTTCTTAGACATTTAAAATTGAGGGTGTGTGCAAATATTAAATGTTTATATGTGTTTAAGCCTGCTTGTGTGTGTGTGGATGTGTGAGTTACATTCATTTTAGTTATTTTTTTTTTAATCCAAATTACCGAAATCAAGACATTAAAGCCACAAAGACACAAGGGATTACTAAGTGTAAAATAATTTAAAAACATTATGGAGAAACGGAAATAATAGAAGAGTAATGAAGAAGACAGCAGATAGCGATTGACATTGTATTTAAATTTTCAAAGATCAAAATTGTCCGGACAAGATGAATCCAGAAGAGAGTTCCACAAGTGCGAGAAAAAAAAACTGATCGCATAGAACTTACAGGTACATCTAGGCAATTCAGCTTTAAACTGATGAGACATTATTGCCAATCCAGTACTGCGTTTAAATTTATAAAGTCTAGATATTATACCGAATAGTTCCTCCGAACAAGTACCATGAAAATATATAGAGAAAAGTCACAGGCAATAAAATTTACGGCTATTGAAAACTGATTGAAACCGAGGCGCCAGGTCAAGTCTAATAATATTGTTGTTTCTTTTTTGGATTTTATCCCGAATCTCTAAATAAATAGAAAGAGCACCTGACCAAATGTGCACGTATAAGAACAAATGGTAGACATAGATATGTAAGATAGATTCTGGAGATAATTATTGTCTCGCACGACACAGTGAACCAACTTTCTTAGCATCAAAACTAGCAATTCATTCAATGTAGTTTTTTTTCGCCTTCTCTCGGCCGAGAATGTTAGCCTGAGGAGGTGCAACGAGCCACTCAACTGGAGCTTTGCGTAAGCCATGCTGATGGAAGACAGAAAGAGTTCTCTCAGATGATTTAAAGAACGCAGTTTAGTTTTGGAGGCGTTAAAATGAACAAGCCATCCTTTGTCCCAGTTAACAACAGACTGAAAGTTGTTTATGATATCAGCCGACAATTTTGACCTTATAGAACTGATCAGACTTAGTATCGAAACAGGAGTAAATGGTTGTATCATCAGCATAGATATCAAGCCGAGAAAGTTACGAAGTCCCAAGACCCCAAATATCGAACACTCTAAGAATGCAACCCATCGTAATAACATCTATGTAATTAGATCTGTATTAATTGAATCACGTTCAAGCACTCGAATGTTTAGTAAAACTAGTAGTAGTGTTGTAATATAGTATTGTAATGTAATTCGAATCGAACCTAGAATGGTCAGCGCGATACTATGTCTTAATCCAAGGTCTGGTGTTCTTATGTTTATGAAGTGTAACTTAGGACGGCATAGATTCTCAAACATTCCCTGCAGCATTGAAGGTCTTCGAGACAAGCTCCAAATGCAGAGCTCTATGCATCTTGCATATTACACCTTCAAGAAAGTTTGAAGAATTCTTAATAAAATCCCAAATTCTATCCCACTCCTTGTTTTTTTTTTGTTTTGTTTTTTTTTTACGGTTCTCTTTGCATCTCTTCTTATCCTATTCTGTCTCTCAATCGACTGGATGCTATTGAAAACAAAACAAAAATAAATAAATAAAATAAAAAGCGACTTATCCAGCTGACGTTGGGCAAGAAAAAAGTAGTATTTTTATTTTCGTCACTGAGGACTTGAGACATATTTTTAAAATATGCTTATTAAGGTTAATAGTGTTGAAGGTGATTGATTGCTCGATATTTTTATTAAAAAAAAAAATTATAAATGGAAAATTGATTTTAGATATCTCACTTTTATTTTTTAATATTTTTCTTAGATTTTAAGGATATTCATAAAAAATAATGTAATTGATTTATAATGAAAAAAGCTCAAAATACATAGATATTTAAGAAGAGTAATAGAGTCTGGCACAGTTATATTGTAATGGAGCACATATGATAAATATTTCTTTTACATACCATGTTCATTCAGGACGTGCGAATCATGGCTCTTTACAGTTTCCTGCCTCCTGCTGATCTAAATAACTTTTGTCAGTAGCTATTTCTCGTTTTTGTTCCATTTATTCAAACACATTAATTACGTTAGTCGCTGTTATCGTGACTTCACTGTGCCCAGTGAGTGTTAAAGTCTCTCGAAACGATTTCATCATTATCCAGAAATTTCAAATGTCTCTTTTTGATTGGAAGTACCAGTTCTCTTGTAGTTATTTTTCTTAGAATTTCGAGTTGGTCCCATTTTCCCTTGGTAGAAATAAATTTCTGTTGCTTGATGTTTCTTCTTCCTCCTTGAATAGATTGTTCAGCATTCATATATAAGGACAATATAATCTGTGTCTTTTTGATTATAAATAGCAGTTCCATGCTAACTCCCAAGAGAGCGACTCGATGTGACTTTTCGGGCTTCAGTTTTCCGCTGACATGAAGTGAAAAAGAGTATATATAACCAATTACTATGTCTGCGGCTAGAAATGTTTGTTCACTGAGTCGTGCTAAACAATCTTTCTCGACAGAATCTATTTTACATAATTATAAGTTTACCATTCGTAAATGTATTCAATATTGCTACCAGACTGGTTTATTGCTCCTGCTGTGTATTTAAAGTTTCTTGATGAAATCCAAAGAAAAATCTGAAATGTTATCAGTCCTGACCTGGCATGTAAGCTCCAGTTATTTTCCCACAGGCGTAACGTAATTTTTCTGTGCTTTTTCTATAACTAATATCATAATACGTTCCTATATGGTAACTAGATTTTATGTGCAGTACTAGATTGTCAGGTACGTTTCATCATTTTAAATTTAAAATGGCTAGGCGAAACCGTAAGTTCTATGTTAACAGTTTCTTCTCTTACACTTCTCGCCGCGGAACTCTTTTTCGGCTTCTCGCTTTCAGTCAACTTTGATTTTCAAAAATTTAAATGCAATGTCAATCGTTATCTACAGTCTTCTTAATTCCTGTTCTTTTATTTTTATCTTCCCTTAATAATGTTCTTTATTTTTTCACTCTCAGTAGCCCTTTGCGTCTTAGCGCATTTGTTGACTAGCTTGGGGTGAAATGATTGAAAAAAGAAACATATTTTCTTAAAAATCTACTCGTTGTTGACATATACTCTCCATGGTATCGTCTGCCTTAGTCTGTAACCAGAATTCTATTGCTTGAAGCCTCGTCGTCTGTGAATAGATTTTATAGCATCCATCAACATAATGGACATTACGAATTACATAGAAATACTATTTTATTTGTTTCTACGGCTATTTTATATCTCCTAAAACTTTGCAAATATTTAATTGTTTCTATTCTTAGAACTTCACTGATTCTCACAAAATATCTCAATGTTATTTTGAACATTCCTTGATAGACACTAATGACATTGTTCGAACTATCGTCTTCATCTTTGTTGACATATTTATCACAAAGTTTTGGCCGTTGTATACTCTTGCCTTCTTCAGGTGATTACCATTCCAATGTAATAAATTATAACAATGGAATATTAGTGTTTGAGTCTTTCATATATATACATATATATGTATATATATATATATATATATGTATATATATACATATATATGTATATATATATATATATATATATATATAAACAATATATATATATATATATAAACAGTATATATATATATAAACAATATATATATATATAAACAATATATATATATATAAACAATATATATATATATATATATAAACAATATATATATATATAAACAATATATATATATATATGAACAATATATATATATATATATATATATATATATATATATATATATATATATATATAAACAATATATATATATATATATATATATATATATATATATATATACAATATATATATTAGGTTGGTGCAAAATAATAACGTAATAATGTCGTTTTTTGACGTTAAAAAATACGTCAAAAACGACATTATTACGTCATTATTTTTGCACCAACCTAATATATAGACACTATAAGACAAAATATTAGTGGATACAACCAAAATACGCTAGAGTACCCAATGCAAGAAAAGACTGAAAACGCTCGAAGCTATTATTATACAAAAAAAAACAAGCTACATTAAAGACGATATGATTCACCAGAGGAGATCGTACCTTGAAGAGTATATAATATATTTAACATGCGCATTATATATATATATATATATATATATAAATATATAAATATATATATATATATATATAAATATATAAATATATATATATATATATATATATATATATATATATATATATATATATGCTGGGTGTAGCATCAAAACTGTCTAAATTGTGTAGCATCAAAATTGTCCAATTGTTAGATTAATCTCTGAACCGTTGTATCATAGAAATAATTAAAATGATATAATATTTTCCTGTAATGATACTATTGGACTTTGAGCAAAAAGATTATATAATTACTCTTTAAACTTAACAAATATATCGTAATGAAATCGATCTTAAAACTTATATGATATGTTCATCATTAATTAATCATAGCTAAGGATCGGAAGCTCATAAAGCATTGAAATAAAGTTCGAATATATAGACATTATTTCAGAATAATTTTCCAACTTATTCAAGATGACCTTTGCCTTCTCTTACCTTCTAACTATCTGTCCTGTAGTAACAATGTACCTCACACATTTCACGTAGTCTTTTTTCACTGCTCTTTGGACTGTCATAGCTGAAAATCCTCTCTCACGTGCCAAACGTTCTACGAATTAAGTTGGATCTTTTTTCTAATTTATCTCTTTAGCTCTAGGCTGAAATGATTAGCCCTCTTCCTGTAGTGACCTCATCGTCCAGTTTTCCTATCTACTGTTCCCTCTTTTTTAAACTTATTCACCGTTCTCTGGATGGTTTTTGGATGGACTTTGAAGATGGAAGCAACATTATGAATTTCGGTACCATTCCTGAAAACTTGATTGATTTTAGCCTCTCACCATTGAAGACAGTTGGGCTGACACAAAACGATTTTAACCTGTTCTCTTTCCAGATTAATAACTCAAAGGGTTTTTCAGTTATTCTTACGACAAATGCTATTTAGATGGATAAACTCTTATCTGAATATCTGGAAAAAAAAAGAAACTAAATTTGTTTAGTTTTTTTTTAGATATTATATATTTTGTGGGGTAGACAATTATATATATATATATATATATATATATATATATATATATATAGGGTTTGATGGATAAATTTTTGTCTAAGTTACGGGAAAATGAAAATAAGAATTCCATCTCATTTTGACATATATTTTTCAAAATTACAGCAGAATATCTTGAATGAGTAAAGAATTTGTTAAATAAAATCGCCATTGACTTTAAACACGGCCTCTATACAACTTCGGAATCTCCTCCCACTCTTCTTGACGGTTTCCTTTTTTTAAATGGTGAATGCTACCATAATACTTGTCCTCATTTTATTTATGCTGTTACAAAGAGTTTTGTTGGTCTCTCATTCAAATCCCCACACATAATAATCAAGGGGGCTGCAGTCTGCGGAGTTAGGTGGTCAGATGTAAGATGTGTGATGTGGTCGCAGAAATTGTCTAAAAGCAATGGCTTGGTTATTCTACTTATTTGGCTTGGTGCAGCGTGCTGTTTCCAGACATAGGGTCTTCCTGCAACCACCATCTTGACCCAGGGCAGCACTTGATATAGTGATCTGTGCTGATTCTGAGGCCCTCACCAACAAATTCAGAATTTTCCGTGCTGCCGTACTTTTGTAATCACCATTAGATTCATCCAACTCTTTCTGAATCCTCTGCACTCTCCTCAGATTGACGCCTCGACACTCTAAACTGTTCGTATTGGAGCTTCCTGTGCGGATGACAAGTAGTACAGTATGCCTCTTCTAAATTTCTGGCAGAGTGAATTCTGTCACGGTGCTCTTTTTCTCACAGACGGTGTCGCAACTGACCCTATTATACTGTGAAGTCGACAAAATCAAAAACGAACAACGCGCTTGTGCGAAATTAAAAATATAAAATGGCGATGATGTCCGTCGCACGCTTTTCTACGTGTGATTTTGCATTTCTGTAATGAGGCTTAATGTCACATCACATCGGCTAAGTTACCAGCTAACAAAAGTGATATATGAAAAAGAAAAGTTTGCATTTCTTTATTTAGCAGTTTTTATATTCATCAAATAATAATGCCTGAATACAAGGATGAAACAGAATAACTAACAGAAAAAGAATGACAAACATACTTTGTTCTCTGGGTGAGTTTTATACCAGTAAGTCATAAAATGTTATAGACAAACATTTACATATGTCCCACGCAGAGAAACTATAAGACATGTACACAACAACAAGCAGTGTGAAATGTAGAAGAACCATAAGGTCGTACTTGTAAAAAAAATCTCTAACGAGAATTAAGGATGCGGGAGTTTCTGAAGAAGCTATATTTATATTTCGAAACGAAGCGATAATTATATTCCCTATACTTTTTGATCAGAACTCGAATACATATCTACACGCAAATGTATATGCGTTCAGTTTTGATGAAATTGAAAATGGTTATCTGTGCTGAGAGAACCAATTTCCCTTCCTGCCTGGCATCAACAGATTTTAAGTTATATTTATGACTAATTTATTTAAACTGAATATATTTACTAAAAAATATATGGTATTTTAAATGTACAAAGAATTTAGATTTGAAATTTGTTCATCTTGCAGTCAACGAAGTGGCGGTACCGACCGACTTCTTCTATGTGCTGTTACCATTCAGGGCGTTAGCGATCATTGCTCTCCACAATTTCCTGTCCTTTATAGCTCTTAATAACCTTTGACTTTTTGCCATCTCTCCCAAAACCTGCTCAGGGATACGTCCTTTCCAGTTCACCTGGTAGAGTGTGTGTTGCTTTCCTCTGGCATACTTCAACTGTCAGTGAGTCCAAAATTTCCATGTCCTCTTTCCTCGTTATGTGTCCCAGAAATTTTAATTGTCTCTTCCAGGTGTTAAGTATAAGTGTGATTTTTTTCCATTTTCTCTCAACCTTCGTTGTTGCTCACATGTTGTGTCCATAGCTTTCTCAGGATCCTCCTGCAGAGAAACATTTCTGTTGCTTCAGGTTTATTTTTGAGGAGAGTGTCCATCATTTATTGCCATAAACGACTGTAGTATTTATATAATATAGAAATATGAGAAAACATTCGTATATTATTCCGTTAGAGATTACATATTGAACAATGGCTGCATGATAAAAAATATATTTCGGTAGGATCGATGAATTAAAAAATGTCGAATTTAAAAAAAAAACCCTGCACATAGAGAGAACGTGAGTGACTAAAAGGAATAGAAAGACAGCGAAATTACGAGAGTGGGAGGAAGAGAGATATAAATGCAGAGAGAGAGTGTAATAAATGAGGAGATCGATAAATGGGAAAGAAGACAGAAACAGTAGAGTGAAAATTGAAAAAGAAATTAGGGAAAAAGAAAGAAAAATCGAGGTACTAAAATGGAGAGTAAATGGAGGAAACTATTGAGGAAGGAGAGGAAGATATTGTGATTGGAAAAAAAAAGCTCGTAAAAGGCAAACAAAGAGAGAAAAAT
>OZ010583.1:35836637-35881637 GCA_963932145.1 Acanthosepion lycidas | reverse complement strand
TTGACAACTTAGTAAGGAGACAGACGGGTACATGTAACATCAATTTACGACAGCGGATTTAAAGAAATTCCCTTATTCATTCCCACGTCTTCCTCACCAAGCTACGTGACACTTACACTTTCCTCCTTCCTTTCTCCCTTACCTCCTTTTTGCACAGATACACGTGAAAAAATCACATTTCTTTTCATCATTACAAACAACTAGAAACTAAGAACTTTAACACTCATATACGCTGAGAAACATTTACTTGTAAAAAGACGAAAATAAGAATATTTTATATTTTGATATTTAAAAAATTTTTTCGCTTTTTTTATTTGTTGTCGGTTGATTCAAAACTGCAGCATATCTTCTTAATGTGAACGTTAAATTATGACAGATGTTGCTAAGTTTAATTCGTATGGTAGGATTATCCTGCATCTTTCAGAGTATTTCTCCGAAAGATCACTTGATGGCGATGACAAAATCAGTATACAAGAGAAAATTATTAAATATTTATTTATTAAGCGGAATCTGTTATAAGGTCGCAAGTTTAGTTCACTTAGGGATAATCAAACTGACTACAATAAGAATCCTTCTCCTATGTTTCATGACGTGGGCGATCTTGGTTCTCCTAAGCTTTCGGTCGCTCGTAGCATTTAACAATGTTTTTTTTTTTTTGTTTTTTTTTTTGTCTATCACTCCTAATTCCAGTTATGCCAATCATTTAGATTAGCTCATTAAATTCGTTCTTCATTGATCTTTTCTGCCTCTCTCTCTTTAACGTACATTGTGAGTGTTAAATTCTTCAAACCCTCTTTCCTTGTTACGTGCCCTAGAAATTTCAAGTGTTTCTTTCAGACTCTGCCTTTTTTGTTTCTACGAGAAGATTGTCCAGCATTCTTTTACATATAGGAGGACCGATATTACATAATAGTGCACTATTCTTTTCTCTGTTGTTACCCGAATGTTCCTTAACAATTTGTTTAAGCATATCTCGCTGTTACAAGTGGACGGTTTAATAAGGCTAGAAACAAAAAGGCGCTTACACTTAGGATAAGTAAGAAGCAATTTAAATTTATCAAACAGATAACGAGGAAAGAGGGCTTGAAAAATTTGACACTCGGAGGACATATTAAAGGCAGAATAATGGATAGAAGTGAGCAGCGAGTAACCTGTATAACAAGCTTGTGTAAATAAATTGCATAATACAGATTGGGAGAGATAACGAAAAGAATTAACTTCGTAAGAGCTAGAGAGAATATGAAGCTGGAAATCTTTCATGCAAACAAAAACAGGTTTGGTTTGTTGTGTTTTACGGCAAATCAACATCAGTGGGTTATTCAATGCCAGCAACTTTTTCCTGGTAATATTTTGTTTTGTGGAAAATCTATTTGTGATAACATTTTTTCCTCAAAAATTTATAGCTGGTAATATTATTTTAAAACATGTATTGCTGGTAATATTTTTTTTCAAAAATATATTGCTGGTAATATGTTTTTTTCTTCAAAAATTTATTTCTGGTAACAATTCTTTTACAAAGGATCTCTGGTATTAGAAACCCATTTTTATGCTTTTATAATGCTTTTTACCTCAGTTTCGGTGTTAACTATTTGCCCATAGCTGGGACCTAAACAGGTGCTACCACCTCGGGTCAGAGTGGACCTGGGAACACCAGCAATTAAGAGTTGGTTCCGTGCTCCTCAAAACCTCCTGATCAGAGGCCTTGTTGGACGTAGTTTATCTTCTTACCCAGGACACGGATGTAGTTTATCGTCATATTCAGGACGAGCAAACAAAAACAGACTATCATTATTGTTTTGTCGGTGTATTGGTTAATATATTGTAATGTAATTGTCATCTTTGATAATGGCTTATGTAAGCGGAAAACTTAGATAGGATTAAAAAAAAATATGTATCAATATTGTGATTTTCTTTCTTCTTTTAATGATAATGTTATTAAGCTTATCAGACGATATGAAAAGAATTTACATAAAATAAACAGAGAAAACTTGTCTGTATTATTTAATGAAATATGCATCAATATATATATATATATATATATATATATACATATATATATGAGAAATACCAGCTAATAAGAAATGGAGTTAGTGTACAGATGTCGCCAGCTTGTCTATAAATGTATCTGTCCAAGGAAACAGAGTACAAATTAAATTTTATACTTAACACGTACGACGATGAGGCAAATTCAAAGTCAGCAGTTAATTTCATTGATTATTTTTTGCATTCGTCTGCGTTCTTTACGCAGTTAGCATAAATTGATACATCCACATGTTAACGTAGTTGTCCCCGGTGCTTTTGAATTGTTGTAAGTTCATCTAATCATCTTTAATTGCTGCTTCGTTATAACGACTTGCATTGAATCCATAAACATTGCTGTCAGCTCGGAAGAGACCAAATTTGTTAACGGAACGACGAATTTAACTGCGTCTTATATGTGACATTACGGCCTAAAGTAGAATATTTTTCCCATCATTGACTACCATATGCTCAGACGGTCGATTCTATCTATTCGAACTCCATACTAATATTGTTTTCTGAAATGACATTATTATTATTATTATTATTATTATTATTATTATTATTATTATTATATCATCACCATCATCATCATATTTCGATTTCTGCTATGGTCACACGACTTACCAAGTCTGCGGGATGACCTAGGGCAGGTAGTGGTGTCTTGTTATGGCTACATTTCATGATTTGTTTTTTCTAACTCCCATAACAACATTAGCATTACACAGGTAAAGTTCTTCTTAGAGTGTTGTTGTGTTCCTTTTTTATCATTCCAAGCGCACCTACTATGACTGGTACTATTATTGTTCTCGATTTCCATATTTTTTTTATTTCGATATCCAGTTCTTTATACTTCGATAGTTTTTCAAATTCTTTGATTGCTATGTTACAATCCGCAGGCCAAGCCATATGAATTAGTAGGCAAATATTTCTTCTTCTTCTTCTTCTTCTTCTTCTTCTTCTTCTTCTTATTATTATTATTATTATTATTATTATTATTATTAATACTATTTTCTTTGATTTTCTTATACTTACTTTCCGGATCCCAACCAGAGACCTAAAATTAGAAATAGCTTCATAACGTTTTGTACGGCAAAATAAATAAACATAAAAATAAAACGACTCAAGAGCACACATATTTTACATAAATAAAGCCTTTCGTAAGATGTGAGCTGTACTTGTGAGAACATTTGCTTTTGTATTTCTTTAAGGCATCGACTACCGAGGATCCTTCAAGGAGTCCATAAAAACCATTTTCTATCAAACCAAGAGCCACAACCACTACTGGAATTAATGGTATCTTGATGTGCCACATTTTCCATATTTCAACTTCAAGCTCTTTGTATTTTGATAGTTTTGAAGATCTTCAAATATACAGTCTGCCACGTGAATAAAAAAACACCTTCTATTTTTGTTGTCTTTGGTCACTATGCCTGGGCGATTAACTTTAATTGTTCTGTGTGTATTGTAAATTATTATTTTATTTCCATTGATTTCTGATGTGTACACATTTCTTTCCAGGTCCCGCCCAGAGACCTAAGGTTAGAAATGGCATAAGGACATTTTCTACTAACCAATTAAAAAAAAAGACCATAAAAATATTTCACATAGATAAAGCCTTTCGAAATGTGTCGGCTGTACTCGTGTTACTATTAATATTATTATTGCTGTTGTGTAAGGAATTATCGTAAAAACAACCTGTGATATCCGTTGGTACCAGTTTATAATAATACGCAAATATAGCCCAGGTTTATGTTGTAATTAGTCCGCGATATACTAAAAAAGAACATGTTACTGAAAGGAAGCAGTGTTAAATCTTTCTGAATATGTCCCACTAAAAGCGAGAAGCCTCTCATATGCCAATGTGTCTTCTTTTTTGCTCTCAGATGTGGTAATTGCTATAATGTTAGGTTCAGTTATGAGTAATTTCTGTTTTTGAGAAGTAATTGTAATGTAGAATGTTTAATCCTCACTAATGTTTAACGAAACGTAATTAAAATATGTTATATATAATAATGTTCGACGCAAAAGTTGTTGGATGGACAAGAATAAATCGCCAGAATTCAGCCGCAAATTTGAGCTTTGTAGAGGAAAGCTAATGTTGAGTATTTGGTGAAATCATCCCGATAATATTCATTGAGATCTCTTAAAAAAACGTAATTTGATTATCAGAAAAATGCACATTCATACCTCCAGCAGTTGCAACGCGTCTATAATGGTTTAATCGAAAACACCCTGCGCTCGTCAAAGCTAAAAAAAAAGATTTCTCCCTTCATGAAAACGTAATGTGGCATGCGACAAGAACAACAAAAGAAAAAGTTTTGGAACTTGGTTGGTCTTTTTATGCCACTTGCCATATTCACCTGACCTTGCACCAACGAATTATTACCGTTTAATATCTTCACGGAACGCTTTGAAGGGGAAACCTTTCTCTAATGAAAATGAAGAGTTTGTTAAAATTATTTCCTATCAATTTTTTTTAAGCACTTAACGAAGTTGCAACAAGTCATCGAAATATTGAATGTACAAATGAATAAAATGCATTTTAGTTTGATTTTCCATCAGGCTGTCTTTAAACAAAGACGTAAATTCTTCAAACCCAATCTATTAATTTAAAAATAGCACGCAAAAAGAAAGAGAGATCTTACCAGGTATTGTTTGCAAATTACAATAGTTTTACACATCCAGCAACAAACCTTTAATCGGGATTTAATTGAAGAGCATAGAATGACTTCTTAATTGCTATTGTTCCTAGGTACATTCTGCCTCGTGGTCGTAGCAAGTGCTGGTGTCCCAGCTATGGGCAAATAGTGACCCCCGCCAAACAAAAAACTATATGAAAGTATAAAAATACATTTTATAATAAAAATACCAGCCATACATTTTTTTATATAAAAAGTACCAATAATACATATATATAGTAAAATGACCAACAACACATTTTTAAAGAAAAATGACTAGCAATACATTTTATTTTTAGTTGAAGACATACACCTGCGTTTAAAATATATTTAGATGAAACCATTAACTTGTGTTCAACTTATTTACATTTCGCCATTAAATAACCCGTAAAGCTTGATATGCTGCTAAACAAAATCAACCAACCACACAAGCAACATGAAAGAACTTTCAGGACATTAATTCATATAATATACTAGAATTTCATAAATAAATCAAACTGTATTCCAAAATGTAACTGTAACAAAACTACAACATAAAACACACATATCACCGCCTGTCAACATAAATATGTATATGCACAAAATCTGAGTATCATTTACCATGTATTCACTTGTGAAAGCAGAATAACCTATCATATTTTATTACTTCCACGCTCCCAAGAAAATTAAATTTCGGCATTAAATAACCCATAAAGAGTTGATATGTCATTAAACAAACAAATCAGCAACTGTTGTATTGGAGTAAAATGTCGTTGCTGATACTGCAGTTTGAACATAGATCACCAGGGAGCAAACACAGGTAACCCCATTTTGAATTAGTAGATTACGTGATAGTAAAAGAATTATGGGAATTAGCATGACGTCTGATTGATCACCATTTCTATTCTATCCGCTATTACTATACCGTTCATTCTTTCTACACAATCTTTTATCTATATACTAGTCACTATACTATTTCTCTATACTGAACGCTACAAGGATTACTATACTGTGGCTACATTTCGAGTGAGTATTATCAAGCCTACTTGCTCGATAATTATTAGCAGAATAGTGCAAGTGTTATTCGAAGGCGTCTGACACCAGTATTGTTCAACGGCGTTAATCTAGCTGTATCTGCGATTACAAAGTCTCTACTACAACGAGCATTACGAAAGTGACAACGAATGTTCGTTGACATCACAAAATCAATCAACAATGGTTTTAGAACAAATTAATTGCCTATTCTTCAATTCATCCAATCAAATCCACCTCCGACAACACATTTAGCTCCTTGGTAGATCGCTTTTATCCTTTTGATTTAGTTTGTTCTTCATAAGGGAAAAATCACAATATTGAATATAAAATATTTATAAGAAATAGACACTTTCGAAATAGGAATCAACGCTGCATGGTTAGTGTCAGTGTATCTGCTTCAGTGCGATCTTGGACTGAAGATCACGTTGAGACGTGAAACCGATCGTCACTATATAGTATTGATTCCAGTATCCATGCAGAGCCTCATGGCAAGGTTCTGTTTACCTTACAGCACATCTCCGAATTCAGATTTTTCTCGAAAACCATATCTGCTTAATTTCGTATCCGAAACGTAAACAAAGCAATTAACGGATTTCTATTTTTAATCCGACATATTTGAAGTAGTAAAAAAAATGAAATAAAAAAGGCCCAAAGATCAGTGAACCGATTTCTCTGGTCGCAAGGTGTGTCAGTCTGAAATTCATCGGAAATTCTAACACAATACGGCGACAGTGCACTACCGCATAGAAGTGAGTATGGGCGGAACGAGAAGTTTAAAAAGCGGACGGACAAGCGTGACAAAAGAAGAAGGAGCAGCACGCCCATCAACCTCCACCAAGCTCGAGAGATATTAATGGCTGACCGGAGAGTTTCAACTATGAGGTAGCATGTTCGCTGAAAATTCGTATCACTGCTCTTTGTTCCACCTTGGTGCACACTGTTTGTGGATCGGGCATGCTTGCACTGTAAATGTAGCAAGAAAACTGGCGCGATAAAGATCAAACTTCGATCACGTGACCGCAGTTGGACACAAGCACGCACAAGTAGGAGGAAGGGGGACAAGCCTAAAATATATCAGGAGGAAAGAATATTCAAGACGGCTGCGGTGTCGCATATTTATATTACACTAGTGACCAAAGAAGGTATAATCTGGACATATATATATATATATATATATATATATATATATATATATATATATATATATATATATAGGTACCTCTACGAAATCGCTAAAAAAAGAGCATAGTCTGATGAAAAAGACGCCAAACTTTATGAAAACAAAATTTTATCGTCTAAATGCTTATGTTTTTATGAAGAGGATAGACCAAATTTTTTTTTAATTATTTTTCAAAATTTTTTCCATCTTTTTAGAATATTCTAAATTTTGTTTTAAAAACTTTGTTTGTCTTTGTTGCAAAAAGGGGTAGTAAATAACAGATAATTTTAGCGCGTTTTTTTTGTATTTACACACATTAATTTTGAAAATCTTGTAAAAATAAAAATAATTGTCAGATGTTAATGAAAGTTTCAGAAACTATTCACAGATGATCGAAATTATTATAAATATGTTGTTTTTTATAAAAGTCATGGCAGAAATATTTTTTTTTCATTTTTATTAACACCCCATAACTAATTTTATGAAAAACTCTAGAAATTAGATCTTGCCGCCCCCTACAAATTGCAATAGTTAAAAGCACAAGGCTTTGAAGAATGCAAATCATGTATTTTTTTTTTTTTAATTGTGGCCAACGTACCTGAAAATCAGCTCTGAATTGTAACATACAAAACTCAATAAAACAAATATATTATTTAATTTCAAATGCTTTTATTTGCTTCTATTTGTTTTTATGAATATGGACAATATTTTCTGAAAGCAAAAACTTTTTCCAATGAAAATTGAATTTTTAATACAATTATTTGTTATTTCTTTTAATTATAATAGATTTTTACATTAAGTATTTAAAAATATTATAAAATTAGTTAAAAGCAGTGCCTAGCTTTCAATTGTGTCCAGATGAGACCGCCATTGTCTAGCGCTTTGAAAATTGTATCGTTTGGACCAATCGGATTAGCCAACGTCATTAAAAATGTAACTTTTATGCTTATAATAGAGCGTTAATTATAAAGTACGGAAGATCAACCAGGATACAATCTAGTTGCATTATTTGAGTTCAGCATTGTTCTCCGCTCTTAAGGCCTTTACTTTTGCGAAACACGTATGGAAAAATATAATTATATATAAAATTATAGTATTTTATGTACACTTCTGATAAAAATTCATAAGGTACGTATAAATAATAGATACCTCTTTGTTATGAAATTTAATCTCACTCTTAACAGTCTTATTTTTTAATTTCTTTATATTTTCCATAAAGCATCGTAAACGTAAAGATGAAAGCTAAGTGCAAAAAAAAAAAAAAATGAAAAATTAGAGCGCTGAAAGTTTTTCTTAAAAGTAACGAGGTAAATAATTTGTTCATTTAAATCTAAATAATTTCACTTCCTTCCATCCGTAGAAAGAATTATCCTCCCGTAAGTTATCTAAACGTCATAAATCATAGCTGTCAACAGCTGTCAACAGCTGTCAACGAGGCGAAAGGTTATGACCTGCTTTGTTTTATTTTCAAATTACATTTTTTCGGCGCAGAAGCTAAGTTAAGCTTGGTTCAAATGTTTTAAATAAACATTATAATTTCTGATTTTATTAAAATCAGTTTTGAAAAAATGATAATTGATTTTTAAAAGAATATCAAAGTCAGATTTTCATCTTTTTAACAAATGATTGAAAATGATTGATTATCTGTCCTTTTTTGGTGACAAAAAAAAACAAAATTTGTAACGAAAATTTCGGACGTGCTAGGAACGATTAAAAAATGTAAAAAAATACCCCAAAAATACTTTGATCTTTCCTCTTTAATAATAATATGAACATTAGACGATAAAAAATTGTTTTCGTCAAGTTCGGCGTCTTTTTCATCATGCTATCTCTGTTCGTTTACATTTTCGTGGAGGTACCTATATATATATATATATATATATATATATATATATATATATATAAAGTGAACATTGAAGTCAACACTCAGTGGCGACAGGCTGCCCCACGATTGCGTCTAGCATGAAACAGCCTGTTGCCTCTGAGTTTTGACGTCAATGTTTATTTTCATATTTATATTTACATAAGCTCTGTCTCTGATATTTTGCATTGTATACCATAAATATAGCACACCTTAAAACTATATGTCTTCCTACACACACACACACACACACATATATATATATATATATATATATATATATATATATATATATATATATATATATATATATATATATATAATATCAAATTCGTAAGTGGGAAGGATAACCCAAGTAGGTCTTTTTAATAAAAAATATTAAAAAAGTAGATCCATGAAGAGAGCTCAATGTATTGCGTACAGAGCAATGTGATATGCATCAAAGAAAATAAAAACTTAACACATCCCAAAAAATGAGATAATAAATTTATTTCGGCTGGTAAGTTTTTAATACCTACCTCATAGACAAAAATTACAAAATGATTTAAATTTCTATGGATAAATTTAAACCATTTTATAATTCCAGTTTGATGAGGGAGGTATTAAAAATTTACCTGCCGAAATAAATTTATTATCGGATTTTTCGAGATGTATTGTTTTCATTTGGTGTCTGTACACATACACACACACACACAAACACACACACACACACACGCATATATATATATATATATATATATATATTAAATAATATATATAATTTTTTATATATCAGATCAATATTAGGTAAATATATAAGAGTAACACAAGATTATTTGAACACAAAAACATCTTTTACAAGACAAATATACTCAGTGCATTAGTTGCTTACTGTAATGGATCTGAACATTTTCGTTTAAAAATGTTAATTTAATTAAAAGTAAAAGTAATTTACTAGGACGAAAGTACGTAAAAAGTGCTTTAACCAGTAGATCGTCCACAGTAAATTTACGCCCAGATTCTTACAGCTTTTGACATTTCTTGGCTGATCTGCTTGCCTTGGACTAATTCTTATACCAATTCTGCTAACCCTGCGTTAGATTCATTGAGTGTGTTATTACCCCTGTAACTTTTATAGTACTCATAATTGCTAGTTAGCAACTTGTTTCTTTCCTGACTCTGTGAGGGTGTGTAGCAGGCCGTGTGGCGTAGTTGCAGTTCACTTGTCGTGGGAAACAGACGTCTCTTTGTGTTCTTCAGGGAGGCTTGTCACTCCACCTGACAAATGGAGGTAAGTTTTCATGATTTATATTTTATAGACATTTAATATATTTTGAAATGGACTAAGTCAGGCAATTATTTTAATATATTTTCTGTTTATACGTTATTTTTATAGATGCAAATATTTAAGTAAATATTCTTAATACTGTTTACTATAAACTAAGCATTTACTTAAATATTTTATCTATAAAATTAACTTATAAACATAAAATACATTATATATATATATATATATGTGTATCACAGCTCATCGGTATGGCTAGACATATATATATATATATATATATATATATATATATATATATATATATATCTGTGTGTGTGTGTGTTATTATTATAAAGAAGGAGACCAAAGTTTTTTTTTATTATTTTTAAAAATTTTTCTTTCTTTTTAGAACATTCGAAATTTTGAATAAAAAACCTTTTTTCTCTTTGTATCACCGGAATTAGTAAAATAACATAGACGATTTTTAGCACGTTTTTTTTATGGTATTATACACATTAATTTGGAAAATCTTGCAAAAATAAAAATAATTGTTGGATGTTAATGAAACTTTCATAAACTATTCACAGATTATCGAAATTATTATAAATAAGTTGTTTTTTTATTAAAGTCATGACAGAAATATTTTTTATATTTATTAACACCCCCATAACTAATTTTATGAAAACGCTAGAAATTCGATCGAGTCTAGTTTAATGGTTACAATTATTAAAAACACAAGGCTTTGAGGAATGCAAACCATAATTTTTTTTGGTTTTAATTAGACCCTCCCTATCTGGAAATCAGCTCTGAATTGTAACATACAAAACTCACCAAAACAAAGATATTATTTAATTTCAAATGCTTTTATTTGCTTTAATTGTTTTTATGAATATGGACAATATTTCGAAAATATTTTTCGATGAAAAATGAATTTTTAATACAATTATTTGTTATTTCTTCAATTATAATAGATTTTTACATTTAAGTTGTTAAAATATTATAAAATTAGTTTAATTTTTCCTAAGTGTCCTTATGAGATAGATCTTTTTTAGCGCGTTGTAAATTGTATCGTGTTGACTAATCAGAAGATCCGCAGTAATTAAGAAAAATAATTTTGTGTTCATAAAAAGCGTTAAAATGGCTGTAATTAAAAAGTACGGAAGGTCACAAGTAATAAAACGTCACGTGGCTTGAGTGTAAGCGTTCTCCGCTGAACGTGGATTACATTATTGCAAATTTTTCGTTCGAAACCTATGCTGATCATTTTGAATTAGCGTTTTTAATCATTAAAAAAAATTGAACATCATCCTAAGCCATTTTCACCATCAACATTATTACATTTTTAGAAGTACCATTTATTTCATTTACATATTTCATTGTAATTTCAATTTTTTGAGGTTATTTTACGGTTTTCACTTTTCACTTTTCAGTGGAGTCGTCTTTATTTCAATTTTATGTGAATTTCTTATTTCAAACAAACTGTTTTCGGTTCGATCCTTATGTGTTGTTGTCATCACCCTGCTCAAAAGGTGTCAAAAAACAAAAATACATCAAGCCATTGTTCAAATATATATTTTTTTTTAAATGGGTTTTTTTTACAAGGTGATGACAGCTTGGTATTGTCGGTTGGCTTGCCTTTGACCCAGCAATGTCAAAGTCAATTTTGGCTTAATTTCAACACTGTTTTCCTTTTCGCTGATTTAAAAAAAAATAAACATATGAAAAAATCCTGGTTTCCAGTGTTCAGAATTAGCAATTTTAACTATTTTTTCATATTTTATCCCCAGAAAAAAATTTTTATAATCATTTACACCAAACAATTTCACTTAGAAATGAAAGAGCATTCTTTGCTTTCATGAAATACCGAGTTTCATGGTGTGCAGATCAAAAGTTTCCTTGATATTTTGTTCAGATGATGACAAAAGTCATTTTTCAATATTTTTTTTTTCATTTCAAATTGGCTGTAGTGTAACAAAATAAATTTTGATATGTTTGTGATGATTTTTACTTAGGATAGAAATGTTTTATCATAGCAGATCTGTATTGATTTAGGCTGATATAGTTGCCCTCAAAAAGCTGTACAGCACTTGTATTTTAATTTATTTATAGTATTTATAATTTCTGTAGATAGTATCAACAAACTTATGGTGTAAGCTACAGTAATAAATAAAATAAAATAAAATAAATTAGAATGCTGAAAGTTTTTTTTTTTAACTTTAATAATTACGAGGCACTACATAAGCTGGTTTATGTAAAAAAAACGTTACGTCAATTATGTCCTTCCGTATGATAACTCGAACCTCACGTTAGCTGTCGATATGTGATGACAGAAATCATTCATCACTTGTCAATAGCCAACAATGTTAAGATCGCCTCCTTTTTATTCTAAAAGACATTTTTCTCCGGAGAAAGTAAGCAAAAGTGTTTTTCAAAATATATTAAATAATCTTTAAATTTGCTAATTTTCGTCAATTTAATTTTGAAAAACGTATAATTGATTTTTGGAAGAATTTTAAACTAGAATTTTAACTTAGTTTACAAAATTTTAAAAAAATGCCTGATATCGAGATTTTTTAGTAATTTGGCTGACAAAAAACCCTCCAAAAAACAAGATTTTTAACTAAAATTTTAGACATGCTAAGAATGTGTAAAAATTTTGTAAATAATCAAAAAATACTTTGGTATTTCTTCTTAACAATGATATATATAATTAAGCAGATATTTTTTTTTTCATCAAATTTAAGGCCGTTCTTGTCATGCTATGGTCTTTTTATTGATTTTCATGGAGTTGCCTAAATTTACTTAAATAAATTTTATTTATTAAAATAACGTACAAACGGAAAATGTGTTAAATAATTGTCGGACTTAATCCATATCATTACACACACACAGAAATATATATATATATATATATATATATATATATATATATATATATATATATCGATCCTTCAAATCTACAAATCAACCATTCGCCCTTCATGGTGCTTGATAAAATCCAGAGACGGATATGCAATGTAATTGGCCCTGATCTGGCATCTGTCTGCAGTCGTTCTCCCACAGACGTGCCGTCGTCTCCCTCTGTCTTTTTTACAAATACTTTCACGGTGACTGATCCGATGAGCTGCTTTATCTGGTTCCCAGACTTCATGAATTTAAGCGTTCAACTAGGCTGGCATCTCGCTCTCACCCTTTCACTGTCGAAACTGTTAAATGTAACCGTCTCTTCTACTCCAATAGCTTCATGTCTCGCACTTCTCGCCTGTGGAACTCCCTCACATTTTCCTGTTTCCCTGATAGCTGTAATCTCCAACTATTCAAATATAATGTCAATTGACGTCTCCAGATGCCTTGATCTATCCCCTATCCTTCTCTTCATCCTTTCTTCTATCACTCCTCTTTGCTCTTCCTCTGTAAGCCCTTATGTGCTAGTGGCTTCCCGCCTTGTTTGGGGTGAATCGCTTAAAAAAGAAGAATATATATATATATATATATATATATATATATATATATATATATATGTGTGTGTGTGTGTGTGTGTGTGTGTGTGTGTGTGTGTGTGTGTAATTATGGGTTTAACAAATATTTCTATTCGTGTAAATATATTCTGGGTATTTTAAATGGATAAAACTTTTCTCTATTATTGTATTGGTGTGTTTCAACTAAAATTTATAACATATGTTTATACAAATTTATTAAAATTTTAATTTAAATGAATAATTATATACTCCGTCCAATCTTTTACTTAATTTATATTGCAATGGAGATTGCCTTTTAGGTTTCAGCAGGACATTATTTTACATAATTGTAACACTATAAGCAGTTTTGTATTTGTGCGATAAAATCTCCAGGGGATTGTCCATTTTAGGAAATCCGAGGTGACTAATGCAGGATTAAAATGCCAACTTATAGCTAACAGAATCTTGTTTACCAGACAAAACTCAACTGAGATGGTCGCATGTACTTGAATAAAGCAATAGAAAACATTAACTAATAATAGAATAAAAATAACTGAAAACGGACATTTTAGGTCGAATTTATCAACATTCGTTTGAGTGAATTATTAATGCCCAAATATATATTATTTAACACACACACACATACAGATAGATAGATAGATAGATAGATAGATAGATAGATAGATAGATAGATATAAGTATGATGTGGTTGTGATAGATAGATAGATAGATAGATAGATAGATAGATAGATAGATATAAGTATGATGTGGTTGTGATAGATAGATATAAGTATGATGTGGTTGTGATAGATAGATAGATAGATAGATAGATAGATAGATAGATAGATAGATAGATAGATAGATATAAGTATGATGTGGTTGTGATAGATAGATAGATAGATAGATAGATAGATATAAGTATGATGTGGTTGTGATAGATAGATAGATAGATAGATAGATAGATATAAGTATGATGTGGTTGTGATAGATAGATAGATAGATAGATAGATAGAAAGAAAGTGAAAGAATGTGCGAGAGATGTATGCATAAATATGTGTATGTATAAATATTGATGCATATTTGGACAGCCACTGCTCTTTCATGCATCTTTCATTGCAAATAGCCGAAATGGAAGATAGAATTAATCTTTCATTGAGTTTTTCCAGTAATCTAACATTTTTTTTCCGTTTTTCAAGGATTAAAGAATATCGGAATTGTTCATAGTTTAAATTGTCCCGAGCCATATTTGACACACAACTACCTCACAGGAACAGACGTCTTACATGACACCTGTCGAAGCAGAGTACGATTAATAAACATTTATTAACTCGTAACTTCCACGAACCTTTCAGGAAAAATCTAGTTGATAATACAAGGATCCTTTTCAGGCCACATAGTCGTACACAACTCGTCATTTGGGAGGCTCTGATATTAAATTTTATTCTCCCACTGTTTAGTAGAGGAGATGGACTTGCTCCGGTCATCTGGCCACTCACGACTTTGATCACCACGGAACCCACAAACTGTTCGAACTCCACACAGTAAAACTACTTTGTAACTGCTACAAACAGAATTTACCCATCCAAAAACACATCCTTGATAATAGCTAGAGAAGTATCCGAAAGCGCTAGGAACAATATCTATGGAGAATTTCTATATTCTTAAACCCTGAAAAACGGGAAAAAGGTTTGGATTTTAAATCTTCCTGGCCGGCCGTTTTCAATGCAAGATCAGTCAATTGTGTGTCATGTGTGATACACGCTTAGGCGATCATGTATCTTTTGATACATGACTGACGAGGCACATTTTTCCCGCAGTAGGTTGCCATTTCTTTCTGCAGTTGACCAGTTGTCATCCAAGGCTAAAGAACCCGGTCTGTCCTGCTGTTTACCTATAGCTGGGGGTGGGGAGAAGAGGATTCATACCTTTTCGAAGAGTATTAGTCAATGTAATGGATTCTAAATGAATAAGAAAAAAACGGAATACGCCTACATTTTTAAAAAATTCCGAAAACCTCAGAATAGTCCGGAATCAGTCAGTTATGTGTCATGCGTGATACAAACTTAGGCGATCATGTATCTTTCGATACATGATTGACGAGGCAGATTTTTCCCCGCAGTAGGTTGCCATTTCTTTCTGCGGTACTCCATTTACCATCCAAGGCAAAAGTACCCAGACGACAATTCATACCTTTCCCAAGGGTTTTATGTAATGGATTCGACTGGAATTCGAATTCGGATCTCTGATTACTCAATCCGAGCCGCTATCCATTACTCCACTTAGTCCACCGTGTCCCCCTCATCAATGAAAGATACATGTATAAATATATGCATGTATATTGCGGAGAGGAGCGCAGAGGAGTCCCTCTCGTGTGATGAATGGAGCTGTGTCTCTTTCTCGAGGACATACCTCCTTAACAACAAACGTGGACACAGAAACACCTCCTACATCTACCGATATGATAACCAGCGAGTCTTTTGCTGCAGCATTCGTAACAATGTGTGTCGGTCAGCCAGTGGACTCACTCGGCCCCCCCAAAAAAACTAAGCATACAGATAATCAGGTTGCTGTCGGAAGACACGTCTGCATGCAATGTGGAATGGCTTTCACGTCACTTGCGGCTCTTATGAGCCATTTAAGACAGCATTGACATTGGAAATCACTTCCTACGTGTTCGCTGGAGAATTACCAGTTCTGGGGGTGGCTTGACTTGGTCAGGAGTCGACATCAACTATGTATGATTGATCGATTTGTAAGCCCTGATCTTTAAATAAGTTAAACCTGGATGTCACTTAATTTCTTTGCTTTATTTCTTACGCTCTTTCTCCTTCACTTTCTCTCTCTCTCCCTATATATATATATATATATATATATATATATATATATATATATATCTGTGTGTGTGCGCGCGCGTGTGTGTGTGTGTTGGATTGGTAGGGTGGTTGGTTGGTTAGTATGTGTATGCATAAAGAACAATTATATTGGGTAAATATGATAAAGCGTAGAAAGTGTGAAGTGTAAAAAAGAACTTTATCGGACTAAATTGATGCGACTGCAGATACGCCCGAAGGAAAGCGAAGCTAATAACACACACACACACACACATATATATATATATATATATATATATATATATATAGGGGTGGAAGTGAACGATATGTACATTTTTATATATGAAGATCAATTTTAGGGAAAAAACAAACTATGAAAATATAGAAAAATGAGAAAAATAAGTTAGGTTCTCAGCGTCCCCCTCTCCTCCTTGTGCATATGTAGTCGCAACATCATAATCATCACTTTAGTCAAATAAAGTCGTAAAGAACGAAACACGTCACACAAAAACGTCTTTCACTTTGTTATATATATATATATATATATATATATATATATATATATATATATATATATATATATATAATAATCTGGACATATAATGTCTATTAAATTTAATTGTAATCCTCTCGTATACTATAATCGACTTTTTAATGTGGTGTTTGACTCATTAAGTAAGTTGCCGTAGTTTTTTTTTGTTTTTTTTTTCATTTTTAATTTACCAAGTACATTCAATCTCATCCAAGATCCTCTTCACGGGTGAATTGCTACGACAAAAATTAATGTAACTCTTAGTTGTCATGTTTTTGTAAATGCGCATTAAACGCGCTCTGTTAGAATTCTTTGTTAATGAACTTAATATCAACGTGAAGAAATCGGTCAGTGAATTTGAGAGGATTAAAATAAAAATAAATACACATAATATGTCCAGATTATTCAACCAAACATTCTTGAATGAATATAATCTGCGTAAAACACACACACACACACACAAACATATATATATATATATTGCTTGATTTTTTTGGCAGCATATCAATCTCCCTCTCTCTCTCTCTCTCTATATATATATATATATACATAAATATATATATATATATATATATATATATATATATATATATATATATATATATATATATATATATATATATAAAGTATGCATGTATGTACGTTTGTATGTGTATATTTGCTAAGAGCAATAATCCATACACAAACGAATATACATTCTTCCTGTCAAATTTATTCTCTCTCAAAACCCATCAGCCTCTACATATGATAAAACAAACTTATACCCTAAATAACTACGACTTAAAATGTTCCAGAATTTTGATGAATGTCTCCTTTGTTGAGTCGGGGTAAATTTGGAAAGCTTTTTCTCCAAAGAACTATACTTTCGTTTTCCGCCACTCCCAGACCGCATCCCCACAACACCGCCTCAGAAATATTTCCATATCCGCCACCGCTCCAGTGTAAAAAAAAAAAAAAAAAAAAAAAAATTTGTGCGTGTCTATTCATTGTCTTATTCTTGTTGGAATTGTCTTTTTGAAAGAACGATTAGAAGGAAGAGGACCAAAATAATCATGAAGGAGAAACTAGTCATGGCTTTTAGAAGAAAGAAGTATGTAATAGGAAATAAAAAGGCGGGAAGCAAACTGCAGGCGAGGAGAGGAAGAATAAAGTGAAAGTTAAAAAAAATTATCATTGGAAAAAAAAAAAGAAGATGAAGGTAAAATATTAGGTTGGTGCAAAAATAATGTCGTTTTCTCACATGGTAACATTTGTGAGAAAACGACATTATTTTTGCACCAACCTAATATGTTAACAAAAATCAACTATATAATAATTGTCGATGTGTATTTATTTATTTATATCTTTCATGTCACGCATTATATTTGGAAGGGAGTTTAATAAAAAAAAAACTTACGGTAGTAATCTGATGAGTGGTTACTTCCCTTCAGTCAGTTATGTGCCATTCGTGATACAAGCTTAGGCAATAATGTATCTTTCGATACATGACTGACGAGGCAGATTTTTCCCGCATTAGGTTGCCATTTCTTTCCGCGGTAGACCAGTTGCGATCCAAGGTTATAGAACCCGGTCTGTCTTGCTATTTCCCCATAGTTGGGGGGAAAAGAAGAGGATTCATGCCTTTCCCTTAGTCATTTTAAATATATATGCAAATAAAATTATTTATCTTCATGTAGAAAAGATTATTCCCCGTGCAGAATGAAATACTTAATTAATCCATTCCTCTAGTAAGGGACGGCAGCCATATTTGTCAAAACTTCTCTCACCAGGTACTCTGATACTTTTGCTTACTATTAGGTTGGTGCAAAAATAATGACGTAATAATGTCGTTTTTTAACGTTAAAAAATACGTCAAAAAACGACATTATTACGTTATTATTTTTGCACCAACCTAATAAATGATCATTTCTCTCCATATTGATTTTGAGATAGGCTTTATCTTCGTCGTATTTGTTGCTCAGTTGCTATATATATATATATTGCTTCTTTTCTTTCCGGGTGATGTTTTTCATTTTGAGTCACTTTTATATTAGACAAACATTATTACCATGCAAAGATATTAAGCAAAAACAGTTCATATTATGCTAAGTGCAAATCAATGAATCGTAGATACCATTGATCGTCTAAAATATAAAGTGAACGAATTTGTTGAACGATTTATTTGCCTCTATTTTAGTTGTGTATTCTGAATCACCATTCTTTATTTATTAATTCTCAATACATTGTTTCAAAAACTTTGTTTCATTGGATGTCTCGTCATGTGTATTAATATAAACTACATTAGACAACAAGGCATCTGATCGAGAGATTGTAGGTTTTGAGGAGCATTGAACCACCTCTTAATTACAGTTATGTCCAGAGCCACCTTGATCCGGGTAGTAACACCTGTTAGGGTCCCAGCTATGGGTAAATATTGAAAACAGTACATATTATAATAAAATGACTAACATTACATTTTTATAGCAATACACTTTTTATAAAAAAAAATAACACGGATATATACAGGTTGTGGTGGATAAATTGTCGTCTAAATTACGCCAAAATGAAAATAACACCGACATCCCGTTTTAACAGATATATTTACCAAAATTACACCAAAATATGTTGAAATACTAAAGAGTAAATGTATTCAATAAAATCGCCATTGGCTCCAACTACGGCCTATGGAATCTCCTGTATATCTTCTAGACGGTCTCTTTGTATAAGTTTGTGAATGCTACCATAATCGTTGCCTTCAGTTCATCTTTGGTCTTACAAGGAGATTTGTTTGTACCTCGCTTAACTGCGCCCTACATATAATAATCAAAGGGGTTGCCGTCTGGGGAGTTAGGTTGCCAGATATAAGGAGCGATGTGGTTGAAGAATTTGTCTAATAGCCAAGACTGTGTTATCCTACTTGTATGGCATGGTATAGATTCCATTTGTCAGACTTAGGGTCTACCAGCAGCCACCCTCTTGACCCAGGGTATCACTGCCTCCTCAAGGCACTTGATTTAGGCTTCTTCTATGTTGAGTCTGAGGACGCGTGGAGGTATAACGTCGCCATCACCAATGATCACTGCAAACACCTTTGTACTCACCATTAGACACATCCAACTCTTTCCGAATCTTCTTAACTGTCCTCAGATTGACACCCAAATACTTTGCAATGTTCGTATTAGAGATTCTGGTGCGAATGCTAAGCAGTACAGTATTCCGTTTCCAAATTTCTGACGAAATGAATTACGTCATGGTGCTCTTTTTTCTCACAGACAGTTCTCAAATAAACCTACTATACTGTGCAGGCGACAAAAACTAACAACGCGCATGCGCGAAATTAAAAAATAAAGAAAAGGGAAAACGATAAAAAAAAAGAAAGAAAAAAATACAGCAAGTGAAAATGAGTAAGCGACAAATGAAAAAGAAAACTGAAATAAAAGGACTAAAAAAAAAAATGAAATAAAATTGTTGTTTGAGAAGAGAACGATTTAAAAAAAAAAACTTGTTTAGAAAAGACAGAGCTTTAAAAAATAAAACAAACAACGAATAATTAAACATTAAAATACAAGGAGAAACTACATTAAAATGACAAATAGTATAGAAATAAAACTTATAATCACCTGATCTTGCATTAATTCCTTTCTTCCTGATTTCAAAGAAATTTCTAAAGTAAGGATTTACAGTATATTTACACCACGTATAAATTAGCTCTATTCTGTCAGTAATGCTTGTATTAACGTTTGACGACTTACAACCGCTTTCGTCTTCATTTTCAATACATCTCTACTGAAAGAAAAAGGTCATTTTAAATGTATTCCTTTAGCATAATTACTGACAATTCATCCAGTCAACAAAAATATTTCCAGTGTTTATATTATATATCACTAATTTATCTGCCACCATCGCTTGGCTTAATTTTTCATAACTTACAATCCCATTCTGCATCATTTTCAATGCAGTTCCATAATAAAATTATTAGAAAAAAAAATTTCTATTATTTATAAAATTATCATATTATTTCGATAGTATTTGTATGTTTGTATTCATTCCTAATCACTAACAATAACTTTGGTTTTGATTTTAAATGCATTTCGAGATTAAAATCATGTTTTATTTCCTGATCACGAACAATATCGTTGTTTATATTTTCACTGCATTTCGAGAGTAAAATCATGTTTTAATGACCACTGACAATGCCTTCAATTTTTTTTTCAATGCATTTTGAGGGTAAAATCATGTTTTAATTCAGACCATTTACAATGACTTTCTTTTAAATTTTCAATACATTTGGAGAGTTAAATCACGAATTCATTGCTGACCACTGACAATACCTTTCCGATATTCAGTATATTTCTTGAGTAAACAAATTTACGATGTATGCTTAAAGTAAAATTATCTGGAATTACATGCAATGCATTTATATAATAATATCATTATTAATTCCATTATACACATAACAACACTTTTTCTGTCAGTAACGCTAACTTTAATTTCTGATTACATGCAACAGTTTTTGCTGAAATCCAGTATACAATGTAAAAGATGAAGATTGAAATGCATTTTAAATAAAAACAAGCAATAGAACGAAACTAGAGATGAAAGAGAAACACGATGTTTGACGGAGAGAGAAATGAACAATAAAACACACAGGCCCACCTGTATGCGATAAATATCCTATCTGCTCAACATACAAAATTAAATGCTCTTATCTCCCTTTCTTAAAACAAATCACCATCCGTTGTCCTGAAGAAATGTGCTCCTGAACTGGCATCAGTCTTCTCCAAGCTATATAACTATTGCCTCTCTGACTCTTGCTTTCCAGCCCGTCGGAAGCCCTCGCCTTTTGTCCCTGTCTTTATGAACTCTGGTGACTCTTCTGACCCATCTAACTACCGTCCTATCAGTCTCCTACCACTCTTAGGCAAAATCTTCGAGGCTTTAATCAACGTTGAAGTGGTTAACCACGTTAAATCCCATGGCGGGAATTCAACTAGCACGCAACTAGTTACAGAGAGTGAGAGTAAGAGTAAAGAGGAGTGTTTGGGAAAAGGATAAAGAGAGGGGCAAGATTGAAGGTCAAGTCATCAGAAGATGTCGATTGACATTACATTTGAATATTCTGAAGATTATAGCTACCAGGGAAGCAAGAGATAGGAAGAAGGGAATTCCACTGGCGGGAGATGCGAGATAAGTAGCTGTTGGAGTAGAAGAGATGGCTACGTTTAGCCGTTTTGACAGTCAAAGGATGGAAGCGAGATGCCAACCTAGTACCACGGTTAACCAGTGAAAGTAGCTCGTCAGTTTCCATGAAAATACTTGTAGAAAAGACAGAGGGAGGCCACAGCACGTCTGTGAGATAGTGACTGCAGACGAAATGCCAGGTCAGGACCAACCATTTTTGATCTGGATTTTGTCTAGGACCTTGAGATGAAAAGAGGAAGCAACAAACCATATATGACAGCAGTATTCCATGTAAGGACGAATGGTTGATTTGTAGATTTGAAGGATGATCTCAGGCGATAAAACCTTCTGGCGTGACACAGAGAACAAACTTTGCTTGCGGTAGATGAAGCTATAGATTCAATGTAGTTGTTCCACTTCAGGCCAGTGGACAGCGTGAGACCAAAAAGGCTCAGAGAGGAGTTGGGCATCAGATATCCTGATGGGAGGTAGGGAGGGTTCTTTATGCTGAGAGCATTTTACAAGCAATTTCCTGCCCCAGTCAACCACAAATTGGAGTTCCTTCTCGAGGCCTACGGCCAGATTAGTTTTGTCAACGATGACGGATCTACTATTAAGACAGGTGTAAATAGTGCCTTCAGCGTAGACGTCAACTTGGGAGTTGATGACATCAGGAAGACCGTTGATGAAGATCAGAAACAGTGTAGGAACCAGGATAGAATCTTGTGGAACACCAGCTTTCTTGTGAAAGGAACTGTAGGGGAACCCATTTAGGAGGACCTTCATTTCGCGGTTTGACAGGAATGATTTCATTAAGTCAAATAATCGTCCAGTAACCGTATCCCTGAAGCTTACGAAGAAGGCCAGGGTGCCAGACCCTATCAAATGCTTTAGACATATCTAAAGCTACTTCCTTATTGTCAAGTGCTTGGTATATAAATTCAGTTATAGTTTTCAGCACGTCAGCGGTGGATCGGGCAAGGCGTAAACCATGTTGCTTGTCTAAGAGCAGATGATGGGATTTAACGTGTTTAACCACTTCAACGTTGATTAAAGCCTCGAAGATTTTGCCTAAGAGTGGTAGGAGGCTGATAGGACGGTAGTTAGATGGGTCAGAAGAGTCACCAGAGTTCATAAAGACAGGGACAAAAGGTGAGGGCTTCCGACGGGCTGGAAAGCAAGAGTCAGAGAGGCAATAGTTATATAGCTTGGAGAGGACTGACGCCAGTTCAGGAGCACATTTCTTCAGGACAATGGATGGTATCCCGTCCCCGCCACCAACCTTATGGGAGACTAATTTGGCGACGATGTCCAAAATCATCGATGGCGTTATATTTATGTCACTCAACACAGCTTCGGTTCTGAGGGGAAATCAGGTGTGGGTACTCCAGCGTTAAATTTGATGAGAATTTCCGAGCAAAGCATTCAGCCTTATGATCTAAGGAAGTCAGTATCTCAAATTGATTAAATAAAGGAGGTATTGAGGATTAGCAGTTACTCAGCGTACTCTTGCAGAGCCGCCAATAATCTCTAGAACCAAACTCGCGAGATGTAATACGTTGTTTCATTTTCCCAGCAAGTAATAGCTTTGCTTTATTGGGGACATGCTTACAATCATTACGGGCAGAATCAAAGAAACATCTTTTGCAATCAGACATGTGCTTGGATACAGACGGAAGAAGTGATTCATATGGGCAATAGCAATAGCAGCTGTGAACCAAAGAGATGAGTGTGATTTAACTTTCTATTTTCTTTCAGGGATGAAAGCCTCCATTCCAGTTTTAACCAAGGAGTAAACTTCAGACAAACATTTTTGAACGGGGAGATTAAAAACCACATTCCAGGCGACATCGCGAAGGAAATCACGGAACGAGTCCCAGTCTGCGCGTTGATAACAGAAAGATAGTCTGTTAGTAGGAGGTTCTTTGATGGGGGAGGAGTAGAAGGTGATGTTAACATACGCTACAGGATGATCAGAGTTGCCAAGAGGATAGAGCTGCGTGACTCGACAGGAGTCGTGGTTGGATGTAAAACAGAGATTGAGAAGAGAAACCTTAGTGTCAGGGTTACTGGGGAAACATGTAGGAAAGCCAACCCCTTGTGTGAGGGACTGGATGATTGAAAAGTTAAGGGTTTGTATGCCAGCGGGGTCAGTTATAGAGTTTTTAAGCCACTTGGCATGGTGGGCGTCAAAGCCACCGAACACGAATATATGTGCAAACGGATATAGAGAGATGGCCTTGTCTATAATGTCGGAAATGCTATCGAGTACACTACAGTTTTGAGAGGAAGGGGAACGATAGAGAAAGAAGAGATACCTAACAGAACTGAGGATAGGAGGAGACACATATATAGATGATCGGGAAATTCAAGAGAGAGTTCCCTAACCAGTGGGAGAGAGTCTCGGTCGTAAACTCTAAGACCTTGTCAGCATCGATAGTGTCCAGTTTCCACACCAAGATAATTAGTGAAGAAAATGAGAAAAAGCAGACATACACGCGTACACCTAGATTAGCAGGTAGGTTTCACCGTTTTGCCGTTGAAATAGCTAGACGTACCTGTATTAATTTAAAAATTTATTCTAAGAGTTTAATTTCACGTACATCTCGCTTGTGAAACTCACTTCTGTTTTCCTGCTTCCCTTCTTCAAAAATTTAAAAGTAACGTTAATCGCCATCTTTTGTTTTTCTGACATCTGTTCTTTTATTGCCGTTTCTCGTCTCTAACGTCATCTCATTCTCTTTCACGACCTGCTGTCTTACTGGCATTATCGTCTGCCTTTTTTTTAATTTTTTAAATTGATAATTTAATTTAAATTGAATTATATTACCCTTTAATAATCATTATTGATGATAAAATAGTTAAATTAGAAAAGTTTTTTTTTTATATTTATGTAGGTGTTAATACATGAATTTACCTGTGTATATCGATACATGGGTACCTGTATGAGTGATTGCACATGTAAAGGAACGTATGTATATGTGAGATTTGCATGGGTGTGTATACAGTATATGACAGAGCAAGATCTTTAATATTACCTTCAAATATTACCCCATATTAACTTAACTAAACTTTAAGTAAAAGAGATTACCCAGCAAAAAATAGGAACGAGTTAAATTCATGAACAAAATTCAAATGGATAGAGATGTCAACTTAATAATCAATAATAAAATTCTTTTAAAAAAATAAAAAAGATTACTAGAACTTATATTTTAAAATAAAATTTTATTCTTTTAATTTACTTTGTATGAATATTTTTTCTAATCCACTATTTCATAGAAAATCCCCAAATTTTTTAGAAAAATTTAAATCACTAACAAACATCAAATTAAATTCTTTGTAGACAGTCTAGAGACATTCAAATTTATATCAATCATTATAATTTTTATGAACCCCCAAAATAATACTTTCAAAGTAAAACAAAATAACAGCGTCATTTTCGAGCCTGTTCTTTCCAAAGAATATTAGTGACACCTTCTCTCAAGACTTCCTTCTCTTTTTTTTTTCTTTTTATGTCTTTTTTCTTCTCTACCCCTTCTATATCAATATATAAATTCCGTTGAGTCAACCGTTTAAATGTGTCAATGTCTGGACCTCCACAGGTAATTTTAAGTATGAAAGAAGAGAAATATTAAATTACATCTAACTCACTCATGTCTTCTCTCTCCCCCTCACTTCCTCACTTAATTTACATATGCTTAATACGGCCCGTCAAAAATGAGTAAATTTCTTTTCATTTTTCGTTTCAACCTTTGGAAGTAAAGTCTGATGATCCGCAGTCCTTTAAAAGGGTTGTGGTGAAATAATTTATTACATGGAACCTTAAAGTGGTCTATTTTTATTTTATATATATATATATATATATATATATATATATATATATATATATATATATATATATATATTAGAAATGTTTCAAAAACCGTAGCTAAAAACTTCAAATTTTATTATAAAATTAAATTAAAAGCATTAGTTCTGTTTCATTTCAAGCGAATTTTGGAATAACATATTTTTACATTTACTGAGTTTTAAACGCACATTTAAATTCATAGTTTCCTGTTTCCAAGGATACAGAAACATTATTTGATTTTTCTGTATCCTTGTTTAATATTTAGTAAATTTAAAAATAAGTTATTCCAAGATTCGCTTGAAGATGAAACAGAACTGATACTTTTAATTTAATTATATAATTAAAGTTGAAGTTTTTACTTTCGGTTTTTGAAACGTGGTTATTACTGTGTAGCGAAGAAACCATGTTTTAAATCAATCAATTTATAATATTTATGCTCTGTAAATTTACATTGAGCATTGTTTTGTTTTGCAAAATAAAAAATATCAATAAGAACATCGGATTATATATCTTACTGTTCTTTCATTTTATTATAATATATATATATATATATATATATATATATATATATATATATATATATATATATATATATATATGTATGTATGTATATATTACAATATTACATATATACAATAAATCATTCATACAAAAAAAAAATTAGTAAAGTTAATGATATAAAATGGCGGAATCTCTTCGCTAAGAAAATTTTTGATTCACATTATATTTTTCGTCTCGATTGCTACCTGAATTTTACCAAAAGCAAAATAATTTCCATGCCTGAGGATGACTGAATGTACAGTCAAAAGTACTTACGTATTTAAGAAAGACCTAATACTGGTTATAATTTCAAAAAACGAGGATCATAACATTCATTGAGTCATTGGTAGGTTAATGTATCTTTAAAACTTTGTTAGCGAAGAGATTTCGCCATTTTATATTAACTTTACTAATATATATATATATATATATATATATATATATATATATATATATATATATATATATATATATGTTTGTGTGTGTGTGTGTGTGTGTGTATGAGAGTGGGCTCGAAAGTTAATAGGCTGACTATGAAGGCAGATTATATACCTGTGAAATTTTGCATGTATTAAGTTGTACTCTTCTTTGTTATTTCCTTCAAGGTAAACTGATATCTGATTGTTCAAAGAATACTTTATAAGTAACTGCCATCACCGAGAAAATCATTTATCGTTTTCACAACATGGTGATTAATGACAAGCGATTGACCATAAATCAACTACCGAATACTATCAGTATATCCCGGCGAATGGAGTCTTGTTTCATCAGCACAACGACCCAGTACACAAGTCCTTGGTTTTAATGGCTGCTGTACGTGACTGCGGCTTTGAACTGGTCGATCATCCTCGTGTTCTCTTGATTTGACCCCCCCATCTGACTATCATCCGTTCGCAAACATGAAAAAACAATTGGCTGGCAACAAGTACCAAAGTGATGACAACAATTGATGACAGTTTTGGGCCATCAGGATGAAAGCTTCGTCTCCAATGGGATCCAAGCACTGCAACATCGATGGAAGTAAAGGGTACCGTGTTGAAATATAAACCTCATTCGGCCACATTCCATCTTGGTCAGCCTATGAATATTTCAGTCGACCATATATATATATATATATATATATATATATATATGTATATGTATATATATATATATATATATATATATATATATATATATATATATATATATATATATATATATGTGTGTGTGTGTGTGTGCGCGCGCGCGTGTGCGTTCTTTCATAAATTTACTTAAAGAATGAAACTTGCACGCATAAAATGTTTTCCTTTTGTCTTATATATATATATATATATATATATATATATATATATATATATATATATATATATATATATATATATATATATATATATGCATTTTTTAATAAATAATTATTGAAATATAAACCTCACTTTAAAACGTTCCATGACAATATCTTGGTCAGGCTATTAACTTTTCAGCCGGTCCCAGTATGTGTAGATGTACAAGCACAGAAACACACACACACACACACACACACACACACACAGTGATATATATATATATATATATATATATATATATATATATATATATATATATATATATATATATAAAATATGTTAATTAAATCTATCATATTTTTAATTAATTTATTTGAACGTTATTTTTAATGGATACACATATTTCGGTAGATGCTCTGTTTTTATGTATTTATTAATTGTTATATTCATTTATTTACATCTATCGGCCTGAATATTCGAGAAAACATGTTAGAATAATATGGGCCCTCCGACAGGATTGGAACAATATTCAATATTCTTGCCAGTAAATGCAAATCAATAAATATACCTGCTTAATAATTAAATAAAAACAGAGCATCTGTTCAAATATGAGTATCCATTAAAAATAAACGTTTGGATAAATAAATTAAAAATATGTCGGATTTACTCCATTTCCTAGAAAAAAGTCTTTAAAAGATACAAAACAGAGCAGATATTTACATTTCGAGAATTGAGCAAAATGTGTGTTCAAAAGCATTATTTGGGGATGATTTGATCAGTAGGTCCTACGGGGCCGAGGGATTAAGCCGCGTTAGACCTGATGACATTTTCATATATATATATATATATATATATATATACTCTTACTACTTTCAGACGATGTGGCGATCCTCTGACGGCTCAGAATGATCAAGAAGTCTGAGGATTGCTTTATCATGCATAACAAGTGATATCGTTGTGTTTTTAATCTTTTCTATTTTATTCCCCCTCTTTCCAGCTTGATTTTCTATTTTAATGTTTCTGATGTAGAATATTGAGCACTTTTGCTTAAATATCAAGATATTCTTAATTGTATTAGGTTGGTGCAAAAATAATGACGTAATATTGTCGTTTTTTGACTTTAAAAATACGTCAAAAAACGACATTATTACGTCATTATTTTTGCACCAACCTAATATATATATATATATATATATATATATATATATATATAGTAACAACCATGTCTCAAAAAAAACATATATATATATATATGTGTGTGTGTGTGTGTGTGTATTAAATTGATGCAGAAATTTTGTGAAGCCCTCTTTGTACAGTTTCAAGGAATTATCCAAAGTATTTGGGAAAATTACTCAGAGTTTATTGCTGGTGCAATCAATCAAACTGATGTACCGTGGCTTAAAATGTTCAAGATGCTATGAAAATACTTAAAAATGGAAAAGAACATCAGTCATCATTAAATCACTTGTCTTCTTCCCCGACACAACAAAAAAGCAATATTTTGAAAAATAGGTACTGGATTCATTAATAAACCTAAAACGAAGTAAGTCGTGACTAGATTTGTAAGAAAGTTCAACTTCCCAATACAAAATCTCCCCAAAAAATAAAACATTCTTCTTTGTATTTGATTGAATGCATTTATCATGAATCACTGAAACCCGGTCAAGCTGTTCAGATGATAAGCAACTGACACGTGTGAATGACGCATTTGAACAGTAAAAGAGATTTTCGAGACAAGGTAGTTAGCTGGAGATCAAACTTTGGTTGCAAATGTTTATATGTATAACCTGGACGGATGTAAACGTAAAAATCGCTTTCTTTTATGCACCATGCATAGTCAGGCCGTGAGCGATTATGGCCCTCCACAACTTCTTGTCTTTTGTAGCTCTTAACAATGTTTGTCTTTTTACTAGCCCCCAAAATCCCATCCATTTACACAAAACTGTTACCGTCCTGGGTGTGACGAGAAACTATATCCGCGTCCTGGGTAAGACGATGAACTACGTCCAACAAGCAAAGCCTCTGATCAGGAGGTTTTGAGGAGCGTGGAGCCACCTCTTACTTGCTGGTGTTCTCATTTCCACTCTGACCCGGGGTGGGGTAGCACCTGTTATGGACAAATTCTATGAAAGTGTAAAATAGGTTTTAATACCAGAAATATTTTGTAAAGAAATTATTTCTAGCAATAAATTTTTGAAAAAATATTACCAGCAATACAGTTTTGAAAACAATATTACAAGCGATATATTTTTGAACAAAAAATATTACCAGAAATAAAAAATTGTTAGCATTAAATAACCCATTGAGGTTGATATACTGTAAAACAAAAACAAACCATACTTTGTAAAATGACATTCTTAGTATCCTTCTGTAGAACTACATCTCTCTTACCTCTGGTTTTCCCTTTCATCCGTGAGTAAATTGTCCATCATTAACTGGCATATACCACAACTGATATTACGTTCTATTACAGCACTCTTTTTTTCATCCTTAATATCGATTTTTTTTAAATTTTCTTTCGGTTTTGGAAAGCAGTTTTATATTAGGCCTCTTTAGGAAGGAATTTCTGCTGACACGATAAGTCCATGTTTGGAGGGTGATTTTAGATGCACTCATTTACCCTAATGGTAACATTTCTATCCTGGAATGTTTATGTCCGTGCTACAAAAAGTGCAAATGCATCTTTGTATGTATTTACATTCATAAGCCAATGCGGTAGATACAGGAACGCATCGAACGTTTGTACACGTAATATATATTTGTACAGTTGATAAAATAATGATCGATACAATATAACAGACCTATAAGCTAAATATTAAGTATATATTTAAATTGACTATAGCGCATGCGCATCTACAAAAGAATTAACAGCTATCAAATACATTAATTTTTGTCTTACAAATTCACCCCTGTAGATGATCTTGGATGAGATTGAAAGTTCTTCGGGAAATATTTTTTTTAAAAATACCAAAACTACGGCGTCTTTCTTACTCAATTTTGTAAAAGCACTAAGAAACTGATCCGTGAATTTGAATGGATTAAAATAAAAATAAACAGACATAATATGTCTAGATTATTCAACCGAACATGCCTAAAAGAAGATATGCAGCCTAAATGTACATATTTTATACTATGTATTAATAAACTCGGAGTTTCATGAACAAGGAAACCTTCAGCCGCTGAGTCAAGACATAATTTAAATATTGTTAAATATATCTGGATGTCGCAATGATAAGACTATATTTTAGATGTAAATAATTAGATTTATATTTTATCTCTACCTTTATAACTTGATGCAAATAATTTCTGTGGATGCATGTGGGAGTTTTTAATTATGTTACATTCATTTTATTAATTTTTTTTTTTTTTACTTAGGTTTAATTTAAATAGAAAATTTTAAAATTCTCAAAACTTCTCGAAGGCCAATTCAGAGGAGTTTCGTAAATTTGTAATCAGTTACTGGAGCCGTGACAAGAATGATTGCATTGATCACAGAAAATCTATTTTATTTTATTATTCCTTCGAGTTTTATATTACATCAATTAAATAACAAAAATTATGTCTTATTATTAATATATGTAAAATTTTATTATTTTGCTTATATTTATAGCTAGCTTTTTTTTTATTTTGATTATTACGCACGCACACACGTACACACAAATATCAGCAGTTTCTTCTGTGGCACAATATGTACCTAATCCCACCAAAATTATGACGGCTACTCTGATTATTATGCATAAAATGCAAAATAATTTTGTTTTTATAGATTTACTAAATAAACATTACAAGCTATCTTCCCTGAGTAATTACTGACGGCAGGTGCATGATTATATATATATATATATATATATATATATATATATATATATATATATATATATATATATATATATATATATGTTGTTTGCTCAAGATACGAGAGTAAGACTAGAGTGCAGGCCTGGGCGATGGTATATGGCGGCTATGCACTGCCTTGACTATATACAAACCCCACTCTAACTTCCAGCTATGATAACACACATCCACACACACACACACGATTATATATATATATATATATATATATATATATATATATATATTAGGGGTGTGAATTTTTCATATATGCATGTTTGATTAAAAACTATGGAAAGTTCACTGATTATTATTAGTTTGTATTTCTATTAAGTTCTTTGATTTCCGGTTGGTATTTGTCAGTAATGATTCTCATGACTACTTAATTTTGGCTAATATTTTAAAGACGTTTGTTAAGAAGTTAATTTAATATCAATTTGAATACCGCGTTGGCATATTGACTCTAAGGCTTGATGTAACTGAGTCAATCTTTCTCTTTTATGCTAAATACCCCACGGTCAGCTACAATTGCCTTTGATTTCGTGTTGTAATATTCCTTTGTAATGGACCTAACGTTTGGTAAATGATATGTAAATCAAATGTGTACACACGCGCGCACATACACACACACGCACACACAAACACACACACACACACATATATATATATATATATATATATATATATATATATATATAGAGAGAGAGAGAGAGAGAGAGAGAAGAGAGAGAAAATATTTCATGCTGTTTTTAAATTTAGAAATTTAAAAACTTATGAATATTTTCTCCCACATAGCTTATGAATGTATATATATATATATATATATATATATATATATATATATATATATATATATATATATATATATATATATATATATATTTCTGTAGTTCACTGCTACTAACAAGCAGAATTTTTTTCTCCTGATGATGCGCATGTTCACCGAAACTAGTCGAGTAATCTAACTGAAATAGTAAAAACGAAAGCATATCAATATACAAACCTGTGTGTCTTAAGATTTTCATTTTTAATAGTTTTTTATTGTTCAAAACACACACACACATATATATATATATATATATATATATATATATATATATATATATATATATATATATATATATACAGTGCTGTTCGATAAAAGTGACTTACCTGATTTCTTTACTAAATGTTCTCTTCTCCGATGAAACGAAAGTTGAGCTAAATTCAAAGGATAAACGATCTAAAATCCGAAGAAGAAGCTTTGAAAGCTCTTTGAATTTCGCAGTAACTACTGTCAAGCATCCGTTCAGTATAATGTTCTGGGGATGCATTTCTTTTCATGGAACTGGTTTCTTAAAACCGTCAGCAGCGAGCAGTACAAAAGAATTTTAGTCTTGTCTGTTCCCTTCTGCTGAAAGGGTGCAAATCGACCCCACCAAGCTCATTTTTATGCAGGATAATGCTCCCTGTCACAAATCAAAATTGATGAAGGAATACTTTGATGAGAAGCAGGTGAGTGTTATGACATGGCCGCCCCAATCGCCTGACCTCAACCCCATAGAAAACTTATGGAGCATGTTGCTCAACTGCTTTCTCGAGAGCCTGTACTTTATAATGCTCCATAGCTTTTATATATATATATATATATATATATATATATATATATATATATATATATATATATATATATATATATATAAACACCTGGTAGCAAAGCTTCTGATCAGTAGGTTTTGAGAAACGAGGAACTATCATGTAATTGCTGTTGTTCCCCTGACCTGGGGTGGTAGCACCTGTTAGGGTCTCAGCTATGGGCAAAATAGTTAACCCCCAAACTGGGGTCAAAACACTAAGAAAGTATAAAAATATATTTTTATAGCAAAAGTACCGGCAATATATTTTTATTGTAAAAACAAATACCATTAATATATTTCTGTAAAAATTAATATATTCACTGCAATAAATTAAAAAAATATTACAAGCAATACATTTTTGTAAATAAACAAAAATATTGGGAGCGATACATTTTTACAAAAACAAAATATTACCAGCTATACAATATTGCAAAAGAAATAACTAGTGCTCCCCAAAAACTTAAATTTCGGAATGACCAATGAGAAAATGGTATGCCGCTAAACCCCACCTCGCCAATATATATATATATATATATATATATATATATATATATAGATAGATAGATAGATAGATAGATAGATAGATCAACTATGGATTGGAAACAAGAGAAAGATAGGATAAGCAACAAATAGGGAACGTTTATATAATTAACATGATTCGATTTTATTTAAGCTTCACCAGAAAATTAAATATGGGGGAGAAAAGAAAATACGGAAAAGAAAAATTCAGGCATTTTTATTTGTGTTGTTTCTTTATGATTGGTTAAGCAGGTATCACCTGTAATGGTATTGTGAAGCAGCGTTCGTGGATATAATTAATGTGTGTATGTATATCATCATTCTAATTTGTCTATGCGGGATTGAGATGATAATGTGTATTCGCTTGTGTGCATACGTGCGTTTGAGCATCTGGTAGGCATTTTCATCTATATTTGGTGGCAGTCCGTATGTTTTATTTGCCTTTATTTATTAGGTTTTTTTACCGGTACATTTTTCCCATTCTTTAAATCGATCCGATATGAACGAAGCAAAAACTTATAACGACGGGTCTGGAAAGGAAAAATATCTCAGACAATGAAAAAGGGAAAGAATTGAAATACAATTGTGTTGAGAGCTGGTAAGATAAGAAAGAGAATTTTGGGAGTTATTTATTTACAGCCTTATTAATTTTTTTTGTGTTTTAATATCGCTTCTTTTTCAGAAAACATAAGATGATGAAAAATATTTGGGAATTTAGGCGGTAAAAAACTAAAAGTATTATCTATAATCAAGACGTAAGCGATCTAAATAAACACACGCACAATCATACATACGCGCGCACACACACACGTGTGTGTGTTTCTGTGCGTATGTATGACTGTGTGGGTGTTTATTTAGATCGTTTAGGTCATGATTATTGGTAATCCATTTAGTTTTTTCCCGCCTATATATATATATATATATATATATATATATATATATGTGTGTGTGTGTGTGTGTGTGTGTGTGTGTGTGTGTGTGTGTGTTTACAATAAAAATTGTTAAAAATTAAAATTTCAGACACACTAGGTTGTATTTTAATATTTATGTTTTATTCTTTAATTAGGTTCCTCGACTAGTTTCGGCCAGCATAGCCATCATCAGGAAAGGAAAAAAAATCATGCTTGTTAGTAGCAGTGGCCTACAGGGGTGAATGACAGTCTCTGAGGAAGTTGAACATGGCCTTCAGTTTTCGTTTGCATTTTCGAAGTTAATTTTTGGTTAGTTCTGGCATTTGTTCAAGTTGTCTTTTAAGGAGAGATCGGGAGAGCTATGAGTCTCAGATTTACGTCTTTAGTCATTTTGAGCTCTTTATTGATTGCTGGGAAGGGAATGTCCCTGCAATGTGTATGTTAGCTTTTAATTTTTTGGGAGTGTGTGTGATGTGTGTATGTGTATATATTTGTGGACATGTGTGTGTGAGTGGGTGTATGGGAAAACCGATCACCTCTGTAAGCATGTCTGTCTACTGTGGTTGAGAGTGGGGTTAGGGGAGTCAGCTCGAGCCTTTCATCAGTGGTGTCATCTTCTATGTTCTAGCAGTACGGTATACTCAACTATATAGTATACATATAACGTGTAAGAGAGAAATATGGGATGATCTCTCTCTCTCTTTCTCTCTCTCTCTCTCTCTATATATATATATATATATATATATGTGTGTGTGTGGGGGGGTGTTGTGTGGATTCATATAAACAGGTGCACATGGGAACAATTATTGTCACAAACCATACATGTGTAGTCGTGTAGTCGTGTAGTGAGTATACTGGATTTTCGGCACACCCACGTTGCTACGGAATGTGGCACAGGGTCAGTTTAAATTGGGTTTAAAAGCAGTAATGACGGAAAAAGCTGAAACCCTTTAATGTGATGTCAGCATATATGCAATTTCCAATGGGCCAACGTCACTAACGAGCGTGGCACAATTTCTAGGTTTAAAGTGGCTTTAACGGCTATACCGTGCAAAAATCGCTCAAGCCCTTCGGCACTTCCCTTTATTGGGGATACATAATAATGATTTACTTTGAGTAGCTTAGTTGCAGCGCAAGTCCGAAAGTATGTAACATCCAGTGGGGACTGAATTCACTATTCAGTCGTAATTAATCTAGCGAGACAAGCCTGCTAACCAATACACCACATCAAAGGGCTTAAATGATTATCTAAGCGTAGCTTAGATATGGAACCAGGCCAAAAGTGAGGATCAAATTCACTTCTCAGGCGTAATTGATCTAGAAAGACAGGATTGTTAACCATGAAACCACGCAGAAGTGACCAATTATAAACATAAATGTATTTTTCAGTGTGTCCACGTTACTATCGAATGTAACACAAGGTCAAAATTTAAGGTGGGTTTAACGGCTATAACGTGGAATAATTGCTCAAGCTTCCTAATGTGCAGATTAAATATAGTCATTTTCTCCTCTTATACAAATAATATACAGTAGAAATACCGATTAAAATTTCTCGATCTTGCTATTTGGATTTTCCGATAAACAAAGATTTTTCAGTTAATTATTGAATAATCACCTTGCTGCTTCCATTGCTAAAACAGCTATGGAAACTCCCTGATTGCCTCGGAAATATTTGCACTCAACTTTAACTAATATTACAACATTTAGAAATATGACTGAAGCTCAGTATTTAAAGAATAAGAAAGTGCAAATAAATAGGTTAAAATTATTAGGTTGGTGCAAAAATAATGACGTAATAATGTCGTTTTTTGACGTTAAAAAATACGTCAAAAAACGACATTATTACGTCATTATTTTTGCACCAACCTAATAGAAAGGGTTTTGAATTACGCTGAAGATATTAAACACGTGTCAGTTTCATAGCCTCCTCTATCTGATATTTCTTTCTTTTTCCTTTCTTTCTTTTTTCTTCCTTTCTTTTTTCTTTCTTTTTTGCTTACTTTTTTTCTATTCTCTTCCTTTCCTTGAAACTAAGCAACTTAGTCTAACGTAACAATTACGCCGAAGAAGATGTTAAACACATGTCAGTTTCATAGCCTCCTCTACCTAATATTTCTTTCTTTCTTTCTTTCTTTCTTTCTTTCTTTCTTTCTTTCTTTCTCCTCCTTTCCTTGAAACCAAACAATTCTTTTCTTACGTCTAACATAGCAACCAAACAGGAATATATATATATATATATATATATATATATATATATATATATATATATATATAGATATAGAGAGAGAGAGAGAGAGAGAGAGAGAGAGAGAGAGAGAGATTTGTGCGAGTGATTTGTTGGTTGTTTTTTTAAGTCTTTTTTTTTAATTATTTGTGTCATGTTATTGGTGAAACAGTAAGTGATTTTTACTGTGTATTTCTTGAATATCTTATAGAGAGTGCTTGATAGCGGTATGTGTTTGTGTATGGATTTAATGAATATTTGTTCTCCGTTTTTTTATATATTGTTGTACGGTGTTTTGAACCAAAATATTTTTCTTTATCTGCTGGCTTTTCTGTGGTGTGTATGGAAAATTTTGCCGAAAATTCACTATGTTTTAGGACAGATTCATAAAATTTCTTGGGTCCATTGAAGATGGTTTCATTGGAAATTTTTTCAGATAAATTCTGTTTACCTGATTATAAAATCCGTTTGATTATTGATGGTGGGTGATTGGAAGATGAGTGCATATAGAGTGGTTTATCCTTAGGTTTTGAATGTGGTTGATATGTACCTTTCCTTAGTTTAAGTGTGACATATAGGAAATCGACTTCATTAAGGTTCGTTATTATGTCTATGTCAAACCCCATATTTTTCAAAATGTTTATGATTGTTTTTCTGGTTTTATCTCGTTTTGTTTGTCACAATTTCTTAAGATTATTAGACAGTCATCCCTGTAGAGGCCTATATTATTTTTATCGATTATTTTACTTAGTTCGTATAGCAAATGTATACCTCTAAGCCCACAGTTTTCTGCACCGTCAAAGCTTCCCCTTGTATTACCAAAACCTTCTTTCATTCTGTAAACCATGAGTCTTCTTTGTCGAATAATACAGACTTTCGAGAGTCTTTAATGATCCTTATTTCCTTTGTGTTTGTTTATATTTTTGAGCTAAGGTGATGGCCTTATCCAGTATATATTCCTTTATAAAAGGGTAAAAATCCTTTATATCTAGTGCAATTATGTTCATGTATTTTTTTTAGGTTGCGGAACCAGTTTACAGCATTTTTGGTCTTTTTTTTTTTACTGATTTACTATTTTGACATATTTAATTAATTATTTCTAGTATTGTAGCATATATATATATATATATATATATATATATATATATATATATATATATATATATATATATATATATATATATATATCGTATCTATTAATACTAACAGGTATATTCCAACCCTAATAAATACGTTGGACACAATTGAGAGTGGGGGTAATATGCTAAATAGTCCACTACTAGCAGTGGTTTACCTACTTCATGCCGCTCGCGTGTATTTTATTTTGTTGATGTTATAAATATTACCATTTTAATTTCCAACCTGCGTTTTGGTTATTCTTTATTCAGTAACGCTTTCTAGGTTAAGCAATATATATATATATATATATATATATATATATATATATATATATATATATATATATATGTATGTATGTATTTATTTATCTATATATATATATATATATATATATATATATATATATAGAGAGAGAGAGAGAGAGAGAGAATATCGTTAGTTTCAAGATGAGTGACCACTTAGAAATACTAGGTGCTGTAAGCTTGGACGTCCGGTTGGTGTAATGAATGAAGTTCAGAGGTAGAACATGTAGTGTCGAGTTCCAATTCCAGTCGGGTTCGTTATATTCACATTTGTGCAACTACCCTTGGTGAAAGTATGAATCCAATTCTTCTTCCTGCAGATAGGGATTAATTAATAAAAACTGTATCAGTAAAGCATTATTATCCAGAAAAATGTATTATAATATAAAATATTTCTAGCCTTAAATAACCTGAAAACGTTTGATAAGTCGTAAAAGAAATCAAGCAATCGCTACATAGAATGTCAGGGAATATGAAAATATGGTACACCTTTTTCTTGCTATCATTTTTAATACCCTAATAATTATATCTCACTTTTTTTTTAAATATTATACTTTACAGTAAGAGATGGAATTTACTTAATACAGTACGTAATAATTGAACATAATGGAATTCTTTGCAACTTTCGATAACATCTCATATATTTGAACGCGTATATATATATATATATATATATATATATATATATATATATGTATTTAAACATTTGATAACATATTAATGTTATAATTTTCGATTAAATTATATTTGCTCTATTCTGTACTGAGCGCTGTTTTAAGAATATTATTTTTGGTTATTGGAATTTATTCCGTATACATCAATCTTATACTTGGATATATATATATATATATATATATATATATATATATATATATATATATATATATATATATATATATATATTAGGTTGGTGCAAAAATAATGTCGTTTTCTCACATAGTAACATATGTGAGAAAACGACATAATTTTTGCACCAACCTAATATATATATATATATATATATATATATATATATATATATATATATATATATATATATATATGTGTGAGTGTGTGTGTGTTTATATATACCACAGAAATATATATGTTGTTCTACGTGCATTAAGCCACACTACCGTGTATTTTGTTTGAAACAAATTTCTATGAACATAAACTGATCTGAGTTTATGACTCCCTGTGTATGTGTGTGTATCTGTTTGAGGATATTCGTATGTATTTCTATGCGTGTTTGTATATTTCTGTCAATCTGTATATGTGTATATGTATTGTGTAGTTGCGTTTTCAGTTATAGCAGTCATGACCATGTCAATTATGGAAAAATCTCTTGTCCGAGTTGTTATTTTTTTTATTTTTCCTTAGATTATGTTCCAGTTATTTTTTCTCAACTTTTTACACGTGTGTGTGTTTCTGTGTGCGTGTGCGCGTGCGCGTGCGCGTGCGCACAGGCGTGAGTGTCTATGAAGGAGAACTTCTGCCTATATGTAGCCAATATCGCATTTGCCACCGGCGTCGGTAAAAGCCAGTAAATTAAATGTTGATTTTTCAGGTAACAAGGAAGGCACACAGACTCTCTTTTCTCGGGGAAGCTAGGTACAGTGCTATTACGATGCCCTTATAAATATGCATATTCTGCACCCCAAGCTAAAATGATTGAATAATCGGGAAATCTTTGATGACGAAACAGTCCTTTAAAAAATCTGTAATAGCTAATTTTAGCTGTGTGAGTAAGCGATCACTTATATCCCCGAGAAACGATTATAAAATATAGAACGATATAGACCATCAGTTGAGAATAAAGCCAGTAAAATGGCAAAAGAACGGCATAAGGAAGAATCAAGGTGAAATACTTGCGTGGATTTATCTTCTCTTGTCTAACAGGGGCTTTTTAACCTAACAGCTAGGTGGCGCTCTTTAAAACAGTATAAATGGAAATGGCACATACCCTCTTTCTCTCTCTCTCTCTTCTTTCTCATTTCAGTCAGTCCATACCGTAGTGTTGTAACCTGTCTCGGTTCTCTTTCTTAGTCACCCAAAAAACGACATATCGCATTAGTGATAAAAATTCATACCGTTAAAAATAACATCACGCGAAATCAATTGCATTCGTATAGAAAGAACTTAAGTTGAAAAGCGAACTTGTGTCAAAGAGGTACTTTGGATAATTAAGCTAAGGACTTATTACTACATATATATATATATATATATATATATATATATATATATATATATATATATATATATATATATATATATATATGTCGACTATCTGTAACCAAAACTAGATTGCCTCAGACCAAATTGCTTTACTAAAATCTACCCTGAGGACCAGTACGGTGCTATTTGTTGCTATGTTCTATCAGCTGACCCCACAGTTTCATCGTTCCATCTTCGGAGTTTGGCCTTTTCCTCCTATTTTTGCTTCCCAATAGTCATCAATCAAGCAATCTATTACTCCGTATGTTATAGTTTCCTCTTGAGCACACCCATATTTTTGTTCATTGTTGTACTATTTCTTATCGTGCTCTCTCCCTTCATCTACGATGACTTCATTCTATTTCCCAGAGACCTCTGCGGCATCATCTTATTTCACAGATCTGTACGATTTTTTTGAGTTCAATCTCTTCAACACAGGGAGACGTTAATGAAACAGCTTGTGATGGTCGAAACTATAACTCTTAGCATATGTATCTGTAAGACAAGCTTGACATTACAGCATCGGGGTAAGCGATCGATAATTTAGTCAGGGTAGCCTGAATATTAATTGAACGTTTTCTTTTCATCATTTCACCCCAACAACGTATTTAATGCCAATATTATGCAGGAAGTGGGTTAGAGGGAATGAAATTGAAAGAATGGGTTGATAATAAGAAGGATTGAGGAAAGGACAAAAAGAATGCACAGGGTTCAAAAAGATAGAAGATGGCGATTGACGTTGCATTTTCATTTTTGAATGTGATAATTATCAAATAAGCATGAAAAAGGTGGGAATTACGAGAAAAGAAACTGTTGGAGTAGAAGTGGCAGTTTTAGTTCGCTATTTCAGCAATAAAAGATGTCAGTCTAATAGCACGCATAACTTCATGTATTCTAGGTACAAGGGAAAAATCTCGTCAGAGCACTTGCCATGATAATATCTGTAGAAAAAGGAAGAGCCATCAAGAGAACAATGAATTCGTTTAAAAAAGAGCGAAGAGTAGAGAGGAAAACTGGTTCACGAAGTCATAAGAAGAAGAGGGATCATCATTTCAACTTAGAGCTATAGAGATCAATTAGAAAAGATCCAACTCAATTCATTAGAAATTCCGTAGGTGAGAGAGGAGTTTCAGTTATGACATTCCAAAGAGCAGTAAGAAAGACTTGAAGATGAAATCTCTGGAGCACCCCGTTATACCAGGACAGAAAGTTAGAAAGTTAAAGATGGCGAAGATCATCTTGAATATGTCAAGTTGGTGAGAAAGAGACTGAAGTCGAGATGCCTGTTCAGGATCGACTGCATTACAGATACTTCTTTGAATTTTGTCAAGAATCTCGAGATGTACAGCGGAAGTATCAAAACAAGTACGGCAACAGTATTCAATGCTCGGAAGAATAGTAAATTTTTAAATCTGTAAGATGTATTCTGACGAAAAAAAAAATCTGGCACGACAGAGTTACCTAACTTTCGTTGCAATCAGAACAGCTATTTATTGGCTGTAGTCGCACGACTTCAAGACAATGATGAGAAGAAGGCTTAGTGTGATGTTCTAGAGTCTAGCGTCAGCCATGCTGATGGAAGGCAGAAAAGTTTCTCTGTACTGGTTAAATGTTTTGTTTTGGAGGGGTCAACATTTATAAGCCATTTCCTAACCACTGACTGAATGTAATCCCATAGGCGATTTGATCTACACAACACCTTCCTAAAACAGATATTATGGCAGACAGATTAAGTTACGAAGAATACAAAACTTTTGCGAGTTGGGGGAGACAATGAGAATAACGACGGCTTAGGCGACATGCTTAGTAATAATTACTTCACGGAAGACAGATAATATAGGGATATGTGTGTGAGTATGTGTGTGTGCGGTCGAAGATTTCTAGGTCCGACCGTGAGACACTTCAAGTAAACACAATATTTGAAATTTGGTCTTTTGTGCTTATTTTGAGAAATCGGTAGAGCTACGGAATTCAAAGCATCCATTCATTGTGATTTTTCGTTTTATTAGGTTGGTGCAAAAATAATGCCGTAATAATGTCGTTTTTTGACGTATTTTTTAACGTCAAAAAACGACATTATTACGTCATTATTTTTGCACCAACCTAATAATTTTAACCTATTTATTTGCACTTTCTTATTCTTTAAATACTGAGCTTCAGTCATATTTCTAAATGTTGTAATATTAGTTAAAGTTGAGTGCAAATATTTCCGAGGCAATCAGGGAGTTTCCATAGCTGTTTTAGCAATGGAAGCAGCAAGGTGATTATTCAATAATTAACTGAAAAATCTTTGTTTATCGGAAAATCCAAATAGCAAGATCGAGAAATTTTAATCGGTATTTCTACTGTATATTATTTGTATAAGAGGAGAAAATGACTATATTTAATCTGCACATTAGGAAGCTTGAGCAATTATTCCACGTTATAGCCGTTAAACCCACCTTAAATTTTGACCTTGTGTTACATTCGATAGTAACGTGGACACACTGAAAAATACATTTATGTTTATAATTGGTCACTTCTGCGTGGTTTCATGGTTAACAATCCTGTCTTTCTAGATCAATTACGCCTGAGAAGTGAATTTGATCCTCACTTTTGGCCTGGTTCCATATCTAAGCTACGCTTAGATAATCATTTAAGCCCTTTGATGTGGTGTATTGGTTAGCAGGCTTGTCTCGCTAGATTAATTACGACTGAATAGTGAATTCAGTCCCCACTGGATGTTACATACTTTCGGACTTGCGCTGCAACTAAGCTACTCAAAGTAAATCATTATTATGTATCCCCAATAAAGGGAAGTGCCGAAGGGCTTGAGCGATTTTTGCACGGTATAGCCGTTAAAGCCACTTTAAACCTAGAAATTGTGCCACGCTCGTTAGTGACGTTGGCCCATTGGAAATTGCATATATGCTGACATCACATTAAAGGGTTTCAGCTTTTTCCGTCATTACTGCTTTTAAACACAATTTAAACTGACCCTGTGCCACATTCCGTAGCAACGTGGGTGTGCCGAAAATCCAGTATACTCACTACACGACTACACGACTACACATGTATGGTTTGTGACAATAATTGTTCCCATGTGCACCTGTTTATATGAATCCACACAACACCCCCCACACACACACACACATATATATATATATATATATATATAGAGAGAGAGAGAGAGAGAAAGAGAGAGAGAGATCATCCCATATTTCTCTCTTACGTCATTATTTTTGCACCAACCTAATACTTTAAACTTGACTTATTTACTGACAAGAGAGCGTATGTACCTATTCAGTTATTATAGATAAGTTTCAACCAGACTTTTAATAATCTTCACGCTTCAGATCTCGGTTTGTTTACAACGAGAAATCTGTGAAGGAAAAGAGCACTATATATACACATACGCCCACACATATTTTTACATAATTATTCTCTTACGAAATACTTTTCCAGGAACCGTTGAATATACACAAATATAACATTCTGATTAGGTTCCCATTACGAGCGTTGTTTCACGCTAAATTGTTTTTAAAAATGGGTACCCATTTATTGTTTTTTTCATGTTTAAGAGAATGACTGCATCAACCTGCCGACTGTTCGAAATAATTTAATATGCTTTGTTTATTTAAATTAATGAATGAAAGGAATTATATTATTTTCAACTCTCGTTACGCTGACGTATTCTTTTTGCAAAACGAGAAAAGAAGAATCCATTTCGAGAGCGTTGAAAAAATGGCTCATTTCGAAAAATTGCGCATCGCGCGACAGTGTCGTTAATGGGTAATTTAATCAAAGATGTTATTTGTACCTACACACACACACACACATACATATATATATATATATATATATATATATATATAGAGAGAGAGAGAGATAGATAGATAGATAGATAGATAGATAGATAGATAGATAGATAGATAGATAGATATACACCGGTTTTAAAAACAAAATTGTTCAAATCGTGTAAAAGCAAAATTGTACAATTAAGAACTAAACCTTAGTATTTTAGAAATGATTAAAGATGTCTTACTGCAATTCTTTGAGGTTTTTATACCGTATTGGACTCTACTTTGAACAATAAGTATGTATAATTACTCTCCCAGCATAACAGAAGAATCGTGATGAAATCGATCATAAGCGGAAATGACATGTACATCATTTATTAATCATTGCTAAGGATTGGAAGCTCAGAAAGCATTGAAATAATGTTCAAATATATAGATATTATTCTCGGATCATTTTCCAACTTATTCAAAATGATCTTCGCTCTCTTTAACCTTCTAACTTTCTATCCTGGTGTAACGGGTTGCTTCAGAGATTTCATCTTCATATCTGTTTTCACTGATCTTTGGAATGTTATAGCTGAAGTTCCTCTCTCACGTACGAGATTTCTTAAGAATTGAGTTGGATCTTTTCTAATTGGTCCCTATAGCTCTAAGTTGAAATGATGATCCCTCTTCCTCTTTTGACTTCCTGATCCAATTTTCCTCTCTACTCTTCCCTCTTTTTAAAACTTATCGTTCTCTTGATGGCTCTTGAATGGACTTCGAAGAAGGAAACCAGAGTATGAATGTTGGTAACATTACTGAAGGCCCGAATTTTTCCTCTCAACATTGCTCATTTGAGAAGACAGTGGGGCTGACACAAAAGAATTTTACCCTATTTTTTTTCT
>OZ010583.1:35771637-35834137 GCA_963932145.1 Acanthosepion lycidas | reverse complement strand
GGAAAATGAAAAAAATTGTATAGCTGACGGATGGTGCACAAGTCGATACACTATCAGTATCGGCTGGGTCATCGTGGAGAGGGGGCGTTGATGTTGAAAACCCGAAAACCCTAATGAACCGCGGCTAGAAACATGACTAAATGATGTGTACTAAAGCATCCAATAAATTAATTTTACGAAATATATATATATATATATATATATTGAATAATAAAAATATTAAAAAAATAAAATCTTCAGACACACTGGGTTGTAGAATAATATTCTTTCGTTTTTATTATTATTTCATTTAGATTCCTCAACTAGTTTCGGCCAACATGGCCATCATCAGAAGAAATATTTTTTGCTTGCTGGTAGCAGTGAACTACAGAAATGAATGTCTTGCTGGAGAAAATGAATTTTGTCTGTAATTTTCATTTTTTTTTTAATTTTAATTTTATTTTTTATTAACATGAATTTTGGTCAGCCCTTGTGTTGGTCAAACAGTCTCTTTTAAGTTGTTATTTAAGGTAAGAGATGGATTGATCAATGCTGCTCTGAATTCCCTTAGTCATTTTGACTGTTTTATTGGTTCCTGGAAAGGGATTGTGTATCTGTTAAGTGTGTGTGTGTTATTTGTATTATATATATATATATATATATATATATATATATATATATATATATATATATATATATATATATATATAGTACTATCTCCTCAAGGCACTTGATGTAGGCCACCGTATCAGTCTGAGACCCTGTGAGAAGATGGACGGAGACATAATGTCGCTATCCCTAGTGATCACTCCAAACACCTTCGTAATCACCATTAGACTCATTCAACTCTTCCCGAATCCTTTACACTGTTATCAGATTGACACCCAAACATTGTATTAGAGCTTCCAGCGAATATACCAAGCTGTAAAGTATGGCGTTTCCAAATTTCTGGTGGAGTGAATTGCGGCATGGTGCCTTTTTTTCCCAGACGGTGCACAACTGACCCTACTATACTGTGCTGTCGACGAAATAAAAAAAATAAAACGCATACATGAGATTTAAAATGGCAACTTTTTATCCATCACAACTAGTGTGTGCGCATATATATCAGACATTTTTTTATGTTTATACGTTCTTTTAATAGATAAAAATATTTAGGTAAATACTCTGTTTATAATAAACTGGCCTGAATGTCCGAGAAATTTTCATAGAAAATATGCGTCTTCCGACAGGAATCGAACGTGTACCCTACACAGAACCGTCATATAGCCTGATGTCCTTTTACCGATTAAGCCAGAAGAGCGTTTCGGTTAGCTATGGCGATTTTACTGTTTTTAAACTACAATTTTTCATGATTTTCTCTTACATTCATATCTGCTCGATGCGTATCAAAATGTAAATAAATGACGTCACACATTATGAAATGAACAAAATCCGACAATTATTTTAAGACATTTTATTTTATATATATATATATATATATATATATATATATATATATATATATATATATATTAACTCAAAAGCCGCCCCACCTGGCATTTAAGCTAGCTCCTGCAGAGAGGTCTTTATTGGATCTTCATCACAATATATAGCGAGGAGTAGATGCGATAGGCAACAATAAACTACAGAAGAACTCAATATTGATCGCTGTATTTAAGTATTACATTAATATTTAAGCTTGCCTTTTAAAAGTTCAATTATAATTCTTCTGCTACCACTTAATTTAAAAACAATTTGATGCACATAGGTCCTTATTTTCCATATAATAAATTATTTTTACTTTATGGGTAACTTTCGCTGGATTTTGTAATTAATTTTTTTTATTCCCAAATTTATTTCCAAGTTACAAAAATTGTTATCGTACAAAAAATTCGGCGTAAAAATCAACTAATAAATCGCCTCGCCGAAAACTATCGCAGAAATGAAAACTTGGGAATCCAAAATTTCAGGATTGTGGGTCTGGATCCGGCCCAAAATGTTTTTAATTTGCTCACGGATTTGGCCTGATTCCAAAGAGTAAAGTTGAAAAAATGTGAAACACGGACATTCACATTTATCATATTCATATATATATATATATATATATATATATATATATATATATATATATATATATATATGTTGTCATCCACAGACAGACTGTTTCGCTGTATCACAGCTCTTCAGTATGACAAGACGGCCGATTGCTTCAAGACGTGATCAAATTCCGACTGATTTGGTATCAGTCAGAGATTCTACGGCAGAGAGGAAGGGAAATTTTAACGTTTACAATGAGAAATACGTCAGAGGCTTGGAGAGCTCAATTCAATTCTTTTGAAAAGCAATACGTTAATAGCAGTATGAGCCAATTATCCTTGTCTCAAGAGAGCTCAACCGGAATTTCTTGGAGCATATATTGTTATCCACATATTGTTTCGCTGTATCACAGCTCTTCAGTGTGACTAGATATCCGACTGCTTCCAACCGGGATCGAAACCCCACCGATTTAAGCATGTATGTATATTTTAGGGAAATATATGAAAATGTGGAGAAAATTTTCGTGTGAGACGTTTCGTCCTTTTAGACTGGGTACGCTGAGAATTTTAAATTTAAATTTACTTATATATATATTTATTTATATATACTTATTTTATATACTTATATATATTTTGTGTATATTGTCTACCCCGTTTCATTTAGTTTCTTTTTCTTTGTGTTTTTATCCCCTTTTTATTAAACATCCGTCATACTACGAGCTGACCCAAGCTTTGTCAGTAAAATTGGGTAGACGAAACCCTTGAAGGTCGTCAATGGCTGTGCTAGTACGAAGTCACAAGTAATCGTGGCCGAGGGCTTGAGCGTGCTGTCCTTGTTCAAATTGTTGATCACGCTAGATAACATGCTCTTTCCCAGAAACCGTAACTAAGGTGTGCCTAGCATAGTTGCAGTATAAACCACAGCTGGGCTCTGTGGGTGTTGAATAAACACAAATGCGCCTGTTCAAGTATTTGCAATAGTGATTGGCTAGCCGCCCTAGTAGACGGGTACTTTTGAATACGAATGGCCAGCTATACATACTTACATATATTAAATATCCAACATTCTGATAATACAAGTTCTTCGAAGAAATGTGAGATGTGAGAAACTAGACGTAAATTTACTTTAGATGATCTAGCGGCTAAAGCATTTTTTATATATTTCTGTCTTAACAAATTGATTTTCCTTTTAATCAAAGTAGCATTTTTAACTCAAAATTATGGTCAGACTCATTACTTTAAGGAATTAATGCATTGAGAATGTTGTTTAGAAATGTTACAAAAATTTTCTGATATATAAACATTTTATATATCATTTTGTCATATATATATATATATATATATATATATATATATATATATATATATATATATAGAGAGAGAGAGAGAGGGAGAAGAAAAGGCCAATACTTAACAATATTAACTACGAACAAAACCACAATGTGCTAACAGTATTCGGAAATTAAAACATCCCTACCACACACTAAGACATACAGATAATGCACACGCTCAATTAAGCTGAAAAATCGAATCATACTTGATAATTGCTAAAGGTATAACCGAAAGCGCTCGAAAACATAAAACACTAGCAGCATGGCCGGGCATTGCCCGTGCTTGATTCAAAAATCGTACAACTCATACAGCAATCGCTATCACTTGACTTAAAATATTTTTGCCCTTCCTTGCCTTTAAAGGAGTGCCCTTTGCCGTGTTGATGTTGCTACATGTCTTACTTCTTGCCTATCTCACACTGCGAATTTTTTTCTAAGCTCTATACTAAACATTAAATCTGTTACGAAAAAAGAACTAAACAAAATGAACACAAAACGATCAGCTTTAAAAAAGGACTCGTAACTGGAAAAAACGAATGAAAAAAGAATATTAACAACAAATACTTTTTCACATCCATCCCAGTTCTGCGGAATGAGAAGCAACGTTGAGTTTAAGCAAGCGAATGAGCCAATTGGAGTAAAGTGCCATGCAGATTTAAATTTTTCCCACTTTTGACGAATGCAGCTATCGATTTTTTTTGGTTTGTTTTTGCATGCTAGCATGCTAGTTAACATTCGTGTCAGTCAGTTGTTGGCTCTCACGCTGGCCAATAGAATCTTCCTGCCTATTCGTGGCAGCCAGCTATAGGCTCTCAATCTGGCCAGTACAAAATGTCCGCAAACTGCATGAAAACTGCCGTAGAAGCATGAAAAAATCGATTATTTCCACTATCGATGGGAGTTGTGAAATGCAAAGTCGGTGTTGGCCTTCCCACTAACTTGGAGCATGTGAGTGTAAATTTTGGTGCAAATCCGTCGAAAATTGCGGCCGTGCATACGTTACACACACACACACACACACATCCTGCCTTTTATAGATAGAGATTTGGACAATTCTTACACACCCTTTGTCCAGAAAAGAAGGATTGCTGCCTAAATATACAACTATATGTATATAGACGTATGTGTGTGTGTAAAATATTTATGGTTATTGTGTGCATGTTTCCTATTTCTGGATTTACAGATCAATTTTTCCCCATCTTCAGACCTGAAGAGTCCAGCATAATTTCAACCTCTGTTTTCTTCCCTGTTTCTGTCACGAAATCAAAAACGAAGAGACCGTCTAACATCATCATCTCCATTTTTGTGTTGACATCGAACAATTTCTACGCTGACTTCTCGGAAGACTTTTTTTTTTTTTTGTCTTCAACTGTCCAGGTTTTCACTTACGCATTGACTAAACATAGCAAAACAGAGAAACGCTCACACAAGCTTTTTAGCTACCCGACAAAAATATGCCTTCCTTCATTTTAGCAGACTGACACACTTGCTAGGAATGGCTTGGTGTTTCAGAATTTTCAAAGAATTTTTTTTTTTCAAATATCCTTATTTTCTGCGAGATGGAAATGCTAAAAGCGTGTTTCCTGACGTGCACGCCACAGAAGACAGAACGCAAGTAATATTCGGTTGGAATAAATATTTATTAGTTTACAAATAATCAATAAATAGGCAGTCGTTGTTGCCAGCAAACTAAGATAAATTCTTTCAATTTTTGTTTTTTTTTGTGATTTTTTTTTATTTACCCTGTTATCATTTTTTCTCCTTATTCTTTATTTTTCTTTCTCTTACGTTTTTCCTTTCTTTCTATTTCTTTATCATTTCTTTTTCTTTTTTCATTATATTTATTTTTCTCCTTTCTTTCTTTTTCTTTATCTTACCTTTTTCTTTCTTTTTCTCTATCTTTGTTTCCTCTCTTTTTCCTTCCCTTTTCTTTCTTCAATATTTTTATTTTTTCTCTCTCTTTCTTTCTTTCTATTTCTTTATCTTACCTTTTTCTTTCTTCTTCTTTTTCTTTGCTTTCTCTCTTTTTCTTTTCTTTTTCTTTATTTTATTTCTTTTTCTTTCTATTTGTGTTTCTTTTCTCTTTCTTTTTTCTCTTGTCTTTCTTTCTTTTTCTCTTTCTTTTTCATTTCTTTCTTTTTTATTAATATCTTTGTTTTTCTTCCTTCTTCTTTCTTTTTTCTCTTTCTTTCTTTCTTTTTCTTTATCTTACCTTTTTCTTTCTTCTTCTTTTTCTTTGCTTTCTCTCTTTTTCTTTTCTTTTTCTTTTCTTTTTCTTTACTTTATTTCTTTTTCTTTCTATTTGTGTTTCTTTTCTCTTTCTTTTTTCTCTTGTCTTTCTTTCTTTCTTTTTCTCTTTCTTTTTTCTCTTGTCTTTCTTTCTTTCTTTTTCTCTTTCTTTTTCTTCCTTCTTCTTTCATTTTTCTCTTTCTTTCTTTCTTTCTTTTTATCTTCCTTTATTTCTTCCTATTCTTTTCATTTCATTTTCTTTCATTTCTTTTATTTATTTTTATTTCTATTTGTGTTCGGTTTTCTCTTTCTTTCTTCTTCTTTCTGTTATTCTTTCTTTCTTTCTTTCGTTTTCTCTTTCTACTCGTTCAAATGATTTTTCTTTCCATTTTTCCGTTTTGCATTTTATTCTTCGTCTCGTGTTTTATTTATTTATTTATTTATTTTTTATATTAATTAAATCGATATTAATTCATTTACTTTCCAGATTTGACAGAGTCCAGTATCATTTACGCATCTTCTTACTGAAGATCACTAGTTCACCTCCCCCGCAAACTCCCTTCTCCACAAACACAGCATCACAAGCCTCATTTGCTACTTCCATGGCAAATGTTCAGATAAGCTCTATTCTTTATAGTCACCAGTTCAGACATTTATATTAAGGTCACGTCTTACTATACCCCTACCATTCCCTTTTTTTCTTTCTTTTATTCCACCCGGAAAGCCTTTTCCCAATAATGGTGATTTAGTAGAGCAGACTCCCGCGTGGATGCTTCCCGGAACGCTACAGTCTTAACTTCTTCAAGTCTAGGACCGGCCTTTATCTATCCGCCATATCCTCGTAATTTTCATTTACTACTTCCTTCCCTTACGTTCATATCACATAAAGCTTCTTCTACCAGGAGTGGCTTTTTGATCCCTGTGATAGGTGAACTTTAGTAACTAAAAAATAGAAATAAAAATTACTTAACAAGCAAGCGATAAATGGCTAAAAAAAAATACTAATTTTGCTCTTAAACATTTATTAGCTATTGCTTCGTCTGGCACAAGGCTAAAAACTGCTTATTGTTTTTAAGCGGTTACCACACAAACTAGAGCTAATATTTCGTAGCCTGTCATTATTTTCTCTTCGAGTTACATGTTCTATCCATTTTAGTTGTCGCTACTGTTGAAAGTCTTCAGGTGATGTGTTTTCTGCTTTTTAGTACAGTTATTTGCCAAGATCCACAGGCTTCACATACTCAAAGACATTTGATCTGAGAAAGCGGTTGTGTACAGCTGACAGTTTAGATATTTCTGAACGGATTTGCACTGACAAGGAAGATGCATAACTTGAAAATATAAACATTTTTTTTTAATAAAATAAATTATTGTTCATTATTTGGCTGAAGATATTGATGTACCTACGTACGGTATTTTAATTTTACTCAATTAACTGCGTTGATAAAGGAGGAAATTATGTTAAAAAATAAATATTTCCTTCGTAAAATAAATTATTTTGTCACTAGCCTGCTGACCAAATGTTGTATCTACATATGAGACTAATATCCACTACTGAATTATAAGCGTTGGTAAAGAAGAATATTCTATTGAAAAAGTAAACACTTGTCTTATAAAATATATACTATTGGCTCCATGAAGCTACGGACTGCCTATTTATAAATGCTGATTAGGTTGTATATTAAGTTTTGATTTGTCTCAAATAAATTCATAAGCTGTGTAATAAAGTAGTTATTCCGAAGCAGTTATGAAAATAATAATATAATTTTGTCATTACTTACTTAAACTAAATCATCGAATTTCTATATATATCGTGTTTCCTCCAGTAGACGTTGGAGCGATTATGTTGAATATTGGATATTCAGGAGAGGCTTTTATTCGAGGAAGGCGTTTATTGGAGGTGGGTGCTTATCAAAAAAGCACTTGGGACATTTATTATGTTTATTGTGTGCAAATTATAAAATCAAATCAATATATTTATAAGCAAGAGTGGCAAATCATTTTTCATCAGGACGTAAGAGGCTTTCAATTTTTCCACCCTGAAATCTTTATTCCACAGACGAAACACTTTATTCCACAGCTTTTCACTGCTATATCGCTACTGCTATGATCGGACGATTTACATTCCTTGACCTCGGAGCTAGGACACGTCATACCGTGTCCACGATGGCAAACCATTCCCAATCACTTCGTGTTCCGTTCAAACATCTTCTTCCCCTGGGAACTGTGGAAGAAACTGCTGAGAGAATGCTTCTCTGACAAAAATACTCTTATTCTCTAAGTCAACCGATATCTAGTTACTAGTCAGATCGTTATCCGTATTCAAGGGAGATAACTGTTGTAATATTTTTTCATATTTTTTAAAATTAAACTATTTTTTCTATTAGGTTGGTGCAAAAATAATGACGTAATAATGTCGTTTTTTGACGTATTTTTTAACGTCAAAAAACGACATTATTACGTTATTATTTTTGCACCAACCTAATAATAGTATAATTACAATTTCATTTGTCTCACCTTTTATATAAAACCTCACTGATTGGCTAAATTTGTTTATTCATTTTACACTTTCTGATCAAAAGGAAGAATTGGAGAGAACGCAAAGCTCTCTGTCCGAATACAATGATAATAATAATGGCTGTATTAGCCGTTTTCCGACAAGGAAACATTTGCCATTCATTATCCGAAGAGCCAGTACCACTTCCGTTTGAAGTTTATAAAATCTTTCTCTTAAAACAATTTTTTCAGGAAAAGACGTTTTTGCTAGTCCAGTAGCTGATTTATCTCTTCCCAGTATCAATGGATGGTTTCCTGCCTAAACATTTTTTAAGTAGTTTGAAAGGTCAACTAAATTAAAATTATAGTGAAATCATAAAAGCTTGTCCACCAAGAATTTTGTCCTCGTTAACAAATTGTTAAAGTTTGTGTTTATTAGATCCGCTAATTGTTTTTATAAATAGCGGAAATCTATTCCGTAATAAGTCACCGGTTGTTTTTTCTTTCAAAGTCGAACGAAAAGTATTACTGACCTACAATTTATTCAAGCGATGGATTTATATCATTCTTCAAGGGTACTATCACGTAAGTGAATGTAATGAGTTCAACTAGAATTCAAACTCGGCTCTCTGATTTCTCAAATTCAACCGCAATTCATTACCCTACTGTCCTACTATCCATTACTCTCTCGTGCCTCTTACATTACCCTACCGTGCCCTTTGGCTTTAAATGATCGGCTAAGGATTGATAACAATGACTTTGCTACATAGACAAAAGGAATCAAACTCAATCGGGATCATGGAGACAATGCAAATGATCCTTCCCTTAGCTGCAAAGTGTGTTTTTTGCAAAACAGTTTTGAATTCAGAATATTCCGTCACCATGACTGATTGCGACCTCAGGCTATAAAAACAGTCTGTCCTACTATCTACGGAAGCTGGAAGGAAAAAAATGGATTCATACCTTTACCAAGCTCATTAGCACGTAAGTAAATGTAATGAACTCGAGTGTAATTCGAACATAGCTCTTCGCTTCTTTAATCAGAGTCGCAATCCATTACTCTACCGTATCTCCTTAAGGGCTTCTAAAGGATAATAATCCCTACTTATGTAATTAACCAACATATATTTTCTACTTCCGTTACAGATCTCTTACCATGAGACCTGGTTATTAGACCCGCTATTTTTTTTTTTTTTTTTTTTTTTTTTTTTTATAAATACTCAAAATCGATTTCCGTAATGAGTCATCGGTTGGTTTTTCTTTCGAACTTGAAAAAATGTACTTTTGACCTACATCTTATTCAAGATTTCGATTTTTTTTTCCTGTTTCGACTGATTTCAGACAGTTTCTAGTGACATGTAAAACGGAAGATCTTCCCAAACCCATTAAATGTAACATAACGTCTGCTATTACTTTCATGTACAATACACGCATAGATGCAACATATAGGAGAAAATACTTGCCACAGAAGTTATACACTTCTATAGGCCCTGTCCCTTCAGTAAGTGAACTATCACGACTCTCCGCAACTTCCTCTCTTTTCTAATTTTTCGATATGTTTATTTTTTGTTATTTCTTCTAGTCATTGTTTGGTCAACTAATTCCACAACATCGTTATGTAGGGTCATTTGGTGTTTCTCTGTGTCCTTCTTGTCCTCAATACGAGTGTCAAATTCACCAGTATCTCTTATCTTTGCTTTTGCAATATCCATCTTCTTTACACAGTCGGATAGTTTGACGGACTGTCTTTTCTTTTTATTCTCCAAATATTCCCTATCTTTACCAAATAGATGATGGATGCTTTGATTTTTGGTGCTGCTTTAGCTTATCTTTCTTCGTGGAATCATTTGTCAAGATGACACCACAATCAAGACACATAGGTTTTGAGTCTACTGATAAAAGACAAACATGATAAAATCTTCTCTGCAATTCTTCAGTTTTGCCTTTTTAGCAACTGTTTGAGACATTTTAACAATTGTTTTGAAAAAAAATAATAAAAATAAATAAATACTTTATTTCTATAAATTAGAAATATCAAATATATTATCAAGCAATATTGTGTAGTGATCTATTAAAATAGGAATAATTTTTATACTAATAAGAAATTTATATCCCATATAGTATATATAACACACACGTGTATATATATATATATATATATATATATATATATATATATATATATTCGCTCTACTGTGTATTGAGCACTCTTTTAAGAATAATAATTTTTGGTTATTGGAATTAATTCCGTATACACCAATCTTATACTTGGGTATATATATATATATATATATATATATATATATATATATATATTTATTATCAGACGTTATAAAAAGAATTTACATAAAATAGACAACACTTGTCTATATTATTTAAGGAAACATGTATGAATATATATATATATATATATATATATATATATATATATATATATATATATATATATTAGGGCAGGTTGATTTGCAACTTTTTTCAGAAAATCAACACACCACTGGTGACGATAGTTGGGATTTGATGTGATAAGAACAGATACCAAAAATTAAATTTCTATCTTGAAAAGAAAATTGAGCATTTAATTTTAAAAATCATATGGAAAAATGATGAGAAATCCTTAATTTTTATAGCGTTTTACTAGAAACTGACTTTGAAATTTCACTATTTTAGTAATAAATTCAGTTAAAATTGATATATTTACATAAAATACATTGAAAAAAATATATGAATTATAATTTTAATTATGAATCACAACTAGCAAAATATCTCAACTTTTACAGCATTGATTAAACAAAAATTGTTAAAAAGTTTAATTAGCAACTAAGTCTTTTAAATTTCACAAATCAAAAAGATATGTGCAGATGTATTACCCAATAAAACAACTGGATACAAGTTAGAGAAACAAGTATTTTAAATTTTTATTGAACACAATAATAAAAACTGTTATAATAGAACTAAATTGTTCTGCGTAATTTCCTTTTGAGAAAAATGAAGGCCTAATTTGGTGGCCCAATGACTTCGTAATAATGTGTCTATGCCTTGCTTCCTGACCATATACAACTTGTGAAGCTTCTGTTGTTAATTTCACAGCCCTTTCAACCCCTTGTGAATGGGCAGGTAATTTAGGAAGTTCTAGTTTAGTTCCTGTCATAGACGATTTCTCAAGTTCTTCATTTTTAAAACACTCTGTAAGTGCAGGTTCACAAACTCGAGTTTGATAAAGATCAATCAAATTTGACCAGTGTGAGGCTTCAAAATTGATAGCAGTAATCTTTTTCAGTCTTTTTTTTTTTTTGGTGGTTCACTATCTCTGAAAAAAAAACAAAAAAAACAATTATTTCAAAACTTTCTGAATTTTTTTATATTTTTGTGATGTAATTTGAATAAAACTGACTATTATCTGGGTAAATTGAGATAACTAATTAAATTTAATGGATAAATATTTACTTACCTAATGGACAAAATCTTTTTAATGGCCTCTTCCCTCACATCCAATTCATCTGAGTTTATCATTGATATAATAATATTTTCTGGAAGTAGTGCAAAAGCACTATATTCTAAACTGTTAAAAACAGTATTTTGGATTTCAGTTGGCTGTTTTGTCCTCTGAATCCTATTAACGATATACATTTGTTGGTTAAAAAAATTATTGTCGGTTTTGATCTCAAACCAACTAACTACATACACTTGAATGCTAAATTTGACCAGAGTGTTTAATTTATCATAGTGTTTGAGGATAGAGACCTCTGGTCCATAAACGCATTAACCTTGTGGCTAATGTTAGCCATCTTGCTTGATTCAAGGGCCAAATTTTTCAAGCTGCATATCTTGGGTTAAATTCTCCTCTGGAAATGCCAACAGCATACTCAAAAAGTAGCCTCTGGTCTACACTTAAATTATTTGTTTCTTCTGCCGTCAGATAATGATGATCTAGAGGGCCACTAATTTTTAAAAATTCTACTCGAGGCAAATCTTGATAATTATTGATACAAAGTTTCCCTAAAGGACCAGTAAATGTTGTTGGGCTTCTTGTTGTTCCATCAATTAATTTAAAAATTGCTCTAAATGGCAGTTCATTTTGATGAAGTGAACAGCCAATAGTATGTAATTTTTTGTTAATTTTTTTTTCAAGAGCTGTAATAAGTCCTGCTTCACAGCCAGTGTTTGTAATGGTATTGTCCACCAAAATTGCTTTAACAGTATCTACACTGTTATATTCTGTTAAAACTGCAGCAGCATCTTCATCTAAGAGAACACCAGTTGCCCCCAGGTTGGGTATCACTCTATGGGTAAGATATTTGCTCTCTGTTCCTGTTTCTCTGGTGAAAGTTAAGTGGCGCTCTGCTCCTTTGTTTTTCACTATCTTTTTTTCTATCATTTTCATCTGCAACTTCATTGTATTGTAAAGTGTCCTTATCAACTCTACAATCAATTCCAATACAAACTAAATTCTCATTTTCATGGACATGCTTCGCATGGCTGGATAGTTTTATTCTAGCCTTTTCTCTATCAATTTTTGACTTATCTAAAATGTTGTCCTTTAAATTTAACTTTGGGTGAAGAAGGCCCATATGTTTTAGGTCTAGCAGAAAGGCATTAGCTAGGCAAGCACCAAGATTGGAAGATACATCACCTCTGATGAGTTCGATAGCATATCTTGGGATTTTTAAAAGGCTGTAAGGTCCCTTCGGCTGCCTTCCTGGTTCAAAACTGTCATCAGTTGTTCCTTCACTAGAAGATGACTGTAGTGAAATATTTGGGGAAGCTTGTTCCTGTCTTTCACTCTGCCTCTCCAGTCTCTCCACTTCAGTAGACTTTCTTTTGTATTTTTTTATAGCACCTTTGTCGATAGGTCCCAGTTGATAACTACCTTTTGACCCTATTTTTCCCTCTGGCCCTTTAAGTATTCTCTGTCTTCTAGGGGAACCTGAAAATTGCAAAATTTGCCTGTTTAATAATAGATCCAGAATACATGACAAATATCAATATATTATTTTATTTTCCACAAAAAGGAACATAATTGCAGGTGAATCTATAGTTTTCAATTATTTCAAATGTTACAAATTGTTATTCAAATTATACTAAGTTAAAAAGGAATCATAGAATTAATCTTACCTTCTTGTTAGGAGGACAAGTGCAGACTATGTGTCTTGTTTGACAATTTTCTATCTAGCACTGTACTGCAAAGGCATCACATCTCAAGACAGGAAGTTTACAGCTACAAGAAGATATATCAAACAGTTTGTCCAGCTGTTCCTTCATTCTTTTCACTTTGGTTGCTACAAGAGATTTCCTGTCAATCTGTTTGGTCCTCTTATAGCAAAATATATTGACCTTCTGTCCTATATAACGTTCCCTTAACAAGGGCAATTGTGGATTAACTGCTTGCCAAATAGTAGTTATTTCCTTGACAATTAACTTAGAAATCTCACAATTTTTTAGGTGGGGATAGTTGTTTTCTAGGAAATAACTAAACTGGATGACTTGTCGTAAAGTTGGGGGTTCTGTTTTATCCAGGTGGACCAGCAATTTTTTGTGAACTACGTGTTAAAATTGAACGTCGTGCTTTCACTGACATTTTAATCTGAAAAAAAAAAAATAAATGGATGATAACTAAACCAAACTGTTTTAGGCTATCTTCCAGTTTCATATGTAAAAAAAAATAACTGCTAGTTATGGTAGGAGTAATGAAAAACTTTGGAGAGTTGAATTAGCTTTATTGAGAAGACGGGACCAGACCAGAGATATACTAGTGCTTAGTTTAGACTAAAATGTTTTTTTTTTTTTTTTTTTAACAGACTTTCGCTCCTCTTTGGATAACATGAATTTATCCATAAAGGGATTAATTCTTGCTGAAGCTGTGCCATTTTAAACGAGTGTGTAGTGTTTAAAGCAGTATATTAACCTTCGTGGGTTATCTGATTTTAAATCTATAATTTTAGAAAAACAATACTGCTTAAAAAAAAAAAAAATTACCCACTAAAAATAAAAATTTGTCACTAATTTTCTGCAAAGTAATTTTTTTATTAACTAGAAAAAATTGAAAATTTATGTGGTTATGTTTCGTAAAGAATGTGTAGACTAAAATTGTATGGGGGGGGGATTTCTTTTTAAATATAAAACTGGAATATTACCATATTTTAATAAAAACATCAAATAGAATTTATTGTGAAATAGAAAAACAAATTAAAGAAAAATGTTAACTTACCAACAACGGGAATAATTTCTTCAGCGGATGAAACAAATACGTTTATTCGCTGCAGACACTTAAAATATATTTTAAACAAGTCTTTTTTTGTTTCTCCTTTCGAGATAATTAGGTCTTTAGCCTAAAATTGTTATTTTTTAAATTAAAAAATAAACAGACGTTAATTTCTCAAGCAATAACAAGCGTGTGTTTACAACGGTGTAAACTAAAATGTTCCCACCAAAGAAAGTTCCTAGGGGAAAAAAGCAAACTTCTGTCGCTATTACTTAATAACACAATTTTGCTTTTACGGTTAATATTTATTTTATAAATTCATTATCCTCACTCATTTTTCTTTAGTGTATGAAAAAAGTGTAGATTAAAACATATTCTAAATAATGATTTCATTTTCCTAACGCTACCGATTGTTTTGACAGCGAGACGTTCTTAACAATTCACCGAAAAACTTTTAATTGCTGCAATTTTTCGACTTTTAAAGTCATTTCCTCAAACGAAGGTAAAAATTTGGGAAAAAATATTTGGTCTAGTTATTTTTTATGTCAAACCCCAACTATCATCACCATTGCATCACCGGGGTTCCAAAATCGACCTGCCCTAAATATATATATATATATATATATATATATATATATATATATATATATATTAGGACCTTGAATAAGTTCTCGCTGATTTATCATGAAAAGTAATATTTTATTTACAAAAATTAGTAAGAAAAATGTCCCTGAAAGTATTGTCCATCACTAGTCCCTATTTTCCTATCTTTCTGGCAGCATTTGAATTCCACGTCGGAATGACATGTCTTTTGAGACTAACTACGATTCGACCCATTTTTTGGCATCTTCATAAGAATGAACGTGCTGCTCAGCCAGGTCATGTACCATCGATCGGCACTAGGGATGATCGGACGGAGCATTGTCTGGTGAATACGGATACGGCGGGTTGGGTAGGACGTCCCATTTAAGCACTTCCAAGTAGGTTTTCATCCATTTTGTAATATGTGGCATAGCTTGTCATGTTGTAAAATCACTTTGTCGTCGTATAGCGGCCGTTTTTTTCTTCAATGCTCTGCTCAAACGCCTCAATTGTAGTCAATAGCGATCTCCTGTATTGGTTTCGATCAGTTTGCACAGATTATAATAAACTACCCACAGATGACCCACCAAATGCAGAACATAAGCTTCGAACCATATATACTCGACTTTACCGCCGATGTTGATGCATGACCGGGATTTCCCCACGATCTTCTACGCTTAGGCTTATCGTGGTGTATCCGAAGCTATCGCTACTACTGAGTTTGATCCTCACTGTGTGTTCTATACAAAATTCGTCATAAAATAAACTTGGAAGGATTCGCATCTCGTAAGCTAACTTTTATGGTTTGTTGCATTCATTTTTTTTTTTATTCGTTCGTACATTTTTTTCTTTCCTTCTTTCTTTATCTCTTTCTTTATAGCATTTTCTTTTACTCAATTATTTTCATTCTTTTCTCTTCTAATTGCATATGCTATCCATTTTAGCTGTTGCTGCTGTTGAAAATCCACAAGGGACATGGTTTCTGTTATTTGGTGCAGTTCTTTATTTCTAATTCTATAGTGCCAGTCCCAAAGAACAATTTTTCACAATGTCTCATTATTTTTTTGTATTTTCTTTCTTTCTTTCTTTCTTTCTTTCTTTCTTTCTTTCTTTCTTTCTTTCTTTCTTTCTTTCTTTCTTTCTTTCTTTCTTTCTTTCTTTGTTTTTCTATGCATTGAAAACGGAATAGTTCATTATTTATTAGGTATTGGCAGGAGACTTTAAACATTTATATCTTCCGTTTTTTTTTTGTTTTTTTTTCTTTCTTTCCAGCTAAATCCCCGTCTTATGAACATTCATTCTTTTTCTTCATCCTTGATCCATTTTAATCTACTTAATTTAATTCGTTTTCTTTCTTTTTTTTACTCTGTCATTTTCTTCATTTTTTTTCTTCATTCTTTTTGTTTTTTTTTAATTCCTTTACCTACATGTTTCATTCATATTTTCGCCATTACTTTTGCCTCTTATTATTTCTTTCTTTCTTTCATACCTCTTTTCATTCTTTGAAGTATATTCTTTCATTTTAAGTGTTATTTTTTCATTCCTTCTTCCGTACTTCATTTTATTATTTCCTTTCTTACTTGAGTTGTCATTTGGTTCTGCTGTCTTTTCGTTTCTCCGTTCTTTTATTCAAACATGGCGTTTACGAAGTCAACACATCTTTGAAAACCCGTGGACAAAAGCCTCGATCAGATTGAAGCCAGTCGAAAAGAACATTATCGTTCTGTAAAATCCCGCCTGTCCCCCATTGAACAATCTTAACCCAACATAAACTTTTTTCCACCGACATTCCTCACAAAATTTTATTCTCTTTTCGCACTTTTCAGTGTATCTTTGTAGGAACAAACAGGGAAATAATCAGTTTTAAGTATGATCATAATCTGCTGATGAAAAACGAATGACAAAATATCTTAAATAATCTCTACAAATCCCCAAGTATTTTACATAGGTTTATATACTCTGGGTTAATCACTTAGGCAGTAACAGAAGTTATATGATACATATATATCGATATCAGTATGGTGTATATAATATCTGAACAGAAGTGGAAATAATGAGACAATGTGGGAAATTTGTTGGGTTTTTTTCTTATTCTTTTTTTTTTATTTTTGACTGGCGCTACAAAGTCAGTAACAAAGAACTGCACTAAATGACCTAAACCACATCACTTCAGGAGCAACAACACCTAAAGCTGTTATTACATGTAATTTGAAAAAAAAATGTCATAATCAAGGTGTTTGCATTCCACATAACATAAAACAAAATATTAGGCAGGAAACTCCCATCAATACTGGAAAGAGAGATAACAGAGATTTCCCTTAAGAAAACTATTTTCCTGCAAAATTGTTTTAAGTCGAAAGTTTTATAAATTTGAACTGACAGTAACACAAACTGCTCAGTTAATGAATGCCACATGTTTCCATATAAGAAAACGATTAATGTTGCTATTACTGTTTAGACAACTGAGTTCACCTTTTTATGACAGGAATCTTCAGCATCTGTCGATATTTCTGAGATGAGGTATTATGTACACTATTTACATTATTTGGACTATTGTCCTCATCTTTGTCGTCATATTTATTACAGCGTTTCGGCACTTCAGTATCTGTCTATATTTCTGAGATGAGGTATTATGTACACAATTTACATTATTCGGACTATTGTCCTCATCTTTGTCGTCATATTTATTACAGCGTTTCGGCACTTCAGTATCTGTCTATATTTCTGAGATGAGGTATTATGTACACTATTTACATTATTCGGACTATTGTCCTCATCTTTGTCGCCATATTTATTACAGCGTTTCGGCACTTCAGTATCTGTCGATATTTCTGAGATGAGGTATTATGTACACAATTTACATTATTCGGACTATTGTCCTCATCTTTGTCGTCATATTTATTACAGCGTTTCGGCACTTCAGTATCTGTCTATATTTCTGAGATGAGGTATTATGTACACAATTTACATTATTCGGACTATTGTCCTCATCTTTGTCGTCATATTTATTACAGCGTTTCGGCACTTCAGTATCTGTCTATATTTCTGAGATGAGGTATTATGTACACTATTTACATTATTCGGACTATTGTCCTCATCTTTGTCGCCATATTTATTACAGCGTTTCGGCACTTCAGTATCTGTCGATATTTCTGAGATGAGGTATTATGTACACAATTTACATTATTCGGACTATTGTCCTCATCTTTGTCGTCATATTTATTACAGCGTTTCGGCACTTCAGTATCTGTCTATATTTCTGAGATGAGGTATTATGTACACTATTTACATTATTTGGACTATTGTCCTCATCTTTGTCACCATGTTCATGACCATAGCGACAAAGATGAGGACAATCGTATGAATGATGCAAATAGTGTAGGATATCGCTTATTTCTTAAAATGGTCATCTTTGTCGCCATATTTTTTACAAAGTTTCGGCCATTGTATGCCTTCTCTCAGGTGGTTGGAATGTCAAACTGAACCCTTTATTTCGCTCACTGGGGTGGACTGTTCTAGTTCCACGTGCCATGTTTAATGGATATCAGTTGTCAATTATCTCCTGTTAATTCCCCTCTTCAAGTTCTCCACTGCCTTAACCGAGTATTGAACTCACACTCTTTGGGTCCTCTCACTGGATCTAACTAACACCTTTATCCACTGTGCCATATGTCCTAGAAGAATCTTTAGATTATTCTAGAGAGACAAATCCGTGTATGAGTAGAAATGCGTTTTAATTTTGAGCAAGAGGAATATCCGTATCACAGGCTACGGCTAGTTAGATGTTTTCCCCCATATCAAAGCCGTTAACGCCCGCTGAATTTCAAATTATGCCACGCCTAGTGTACATCTTTACACACATTGAAGAAAAATCAGAGATTTACTCAGAAAGAGATAATCTCAAACTCATATATATATTCTGACCGTGGCGCCTAATAAGAATTTTATTTCCGCTTCCTCAAAATCCCAACATAGTTTCCTTACACCCGGGTTCCGACCTGAAGACTCTAATCATAAAAAGGAAAAAGACGTTTGAATAGCTTTTCCACTTTGCCGCATTATATCTAACGCACAGATATATCAATAATTCTCAAGAATTAATAAATTTATTTTTCCTCCGACATTTTCATTACTTTAGACGTTATTATAGAGGATGGTCATATTAGAAATAGACGCTCTATCTTTCTTTTTACTTTAATAAGCGTGTATCTGATTGGCTTGCGTAGTCGAGAAATCTTAATAAACAAAATGTGCAATACACACTGTTCAAAGAAAAAAAATAGAGTATCTATTTCAAATATGAGCATCCTCTATAATAACGCTTGCATAAAAATATATTATCTCTCAGCAAATATATATATATATATATATATATATATATATATATATATATATATATATATATATATAGAGAGAGAGAGAGAGATTATATATATATATTTAAGTCTGTTCGTAAAGTATCGGCACATGTGCTATAAAAAGAAAAACTACAAAACATATCAATGCGACATTTAATCCCCTTCGAAGTATTCCTCTTTTGAAACCACACAATTTATCCAGCATCTTTCTCATTAATGGAGGCATTTATAGAATTCCCATTTTGGAATAACGAACAGATGCCTCGTCGCATCCTTGTGGATTCTCTTAGGGTCTTCAAATCTTATTCCTTTCAAGCGGGACTTTTGAAGAAGTAGAAAGTCGCAGAAGGCGACGGAATATGGTCATTTTCGGACATGGGGACGGTTATCATAGACCTCAAACTGTTTCTGAAGCCATGGTCACTGATGGAACCTTTATGATCTCGTGCGACTACCACATTCTACACACTTTCCTTCCAAGCAATTCTATAAACAAGAGAAGTGAACGAGATCGGTCGAAGTTAGTGTGTATGCGCGACAGAGCTCAAGGTGAATCTGTGCCCTCTGACTACTCTGCGTACTTTAGCACCGTTAACCTTGCAATAGTTCCGAGACATTTTTTTTATCAGACCTCATATATATATATATATATATATATATATATATATATATATATATATATATATATGGCGTATTTATGCAGCAATCCCTGTTTTATACATGTTTCGTTAAAGACGCCAGACAAAATCCTGAGCTTAAGCTTTCTATTCATTTTACTTGTGTTCGTACTTTTTTTTCTGGACAGAAAGTGTCCGAGCGCTTCCGGCTATGCTTTGACCTTTGTCCAATTCATTTTATTATTTTTACCTTTAACTGAATGTATGGATTGTGACATTTATTTATCTAGAGTTATATGAATGTTTTATTTTCTAAACACGGTCATCACATTGTGTTCGTATTTGTAGTTAATGTTATTAAGTGTTGCCTTTTTTCCTTTTTATTATTAGAGTTTCTATTAGTTTTAATCTTCTTTTATGTGTTGATAAGGTTATTATGCTTGTATCTTCTACCAGTATGTGTTGGATTGAGTCTGGTATGTTTTTGTGTGTGTTTAAATGAGTTCTAATTGGGTCATGGTCGGGTAGGTGTAACGTAAGTCGTCTGGATAGGCATATAGTAGAGTGACCGATGGGCTACTGATCTCGTTAAGGGTTTTTGAACTTGTAAATAATGTTATTAACTATTTACGAGTTCAAATGTCCTTTATTTTTTTTATCCAACATTGTTTCAAACGTTTCTATAGCGATATTTATTCAGTAATTATACAGAAATGTGGCACAAGGCCGAAATAGGGGAATGGGGAGAGGACGGTCTTCTTCTGTCTTAATTATAACTTAGCTAGCCGCAAACACTGACCCAATTGTACGATTAATATTCCTTACACCAAAACAACACATTCATACGTACCCTTCTTACTACAATCACCATAATACCTCATTGTCTCTATGAAAATAGTAACTAATCCCCATATATACAAATCAAACGTTTATATAGCGGACACATTTTACTTGAAGTGGATACTTTGACGTTAGTGGATGATGCCTCCTATGATATTATTTATCTCAAGTATTATTTTAGCCAGGAAAAGGGATATTTTAACGAGGTCTGATCAAACAGTATCGGACTTTTGCTGTGGTAATAGAGCTAATGTATTCAGAGTTAAGACGCTTGGCGCAGGTTGACATTGAACTCGGTCACGCATTCAAACGTTGTCGCTAACTACAGTTGTTTATAACAGTGTTTGGAAGGAAAGTTTCTAGTTTGTGATTCTTTTTCCATGTTACAGACGTCCCACCAGTAACTATGCCTTGTGCAGCAGTTTATAACAAATGTCAACGTTACCCAGGTCCGGCAATCCCAATATTCCCCATATATCGCCGCTTTTTTTCTCTTTGCAAAGCTTAAGTCCTACTTGAAAGGAACAAGATTTCCAAATGTCCAGGAAATTCAAAAGAGTACGACGAATCAGATGTTAACTATAAAAAATATACTATACTTTTTAACTTGAATTTGATTTTGGAAAAACTACTACTTCGACAATTTTAGCCGATGATCTCACCTCATAACAAAGATTAAATTTATCTCACAAGAGCACAAGTGTCCTGACAAAGACGATAAACTACATCAGCGTCCTGGGTAAGACGATAAACTACGTCCAACAGCAAGGCCTCTGATCAGGAGGTTTTGAGGAGCATAGAACCACATCTTAATTGCTGGTGTTCCCAGGTCCACTCTGACCCGGGATGGGAGCACCTGTTACGGTGCCAGTTATGGGCAAATAGTTAACCCACCAGACTTGGGTCAATGCACTATGAAAGTGTAAAAATAGGTTTTAATACCAGTAATACATTTTTGTAAAAGGTTATAACCAGCAATGAATTTTTGAAGCAAAAATATTGCCAGCAATACATTTTCGGAAAAAAATATTAGTAGCAATACATTTTTGAAAAAAAAATATATTGCCAGCAATAATTTTTTTTCGACATTAAATAACCCATTGAGGTTGGTATACCGTAAAACAATAGAAACCAAACCAAAGAAGAGCACAATTTAGATTAGCAAGTCAAAATAGCATTAACTTTAAGCTGCTGATCGTTTGTTATTTATTTCAACGGCGTCATTTTGGAAACTTGATCTCCAGTCAGTTTCTATGTGTATTTATTTGCCCTCTTATATGCCTCATCTGTCTATGATATAAAACAAAAATCAACAGAATTTTTAAATTGTGACGCTTTTAACTCATTGAACAGTTCTTATATAAAGACTTCATTTGTAGAGCGGTCTCACGTCACCTATATACGAAAGATTCATATTAGAATTTGACAGATTAATGTTGACTGCAAAGCATGGACGTCCAAAAACAAGAAAATAAACAGTATAGAATTTACGGCGACTAATTTGCTCAACTGTAAATTGATAAGGTGTCATGGGTCCTTACCTATAACTACAGAGTGAACTCTTCCTAACACTATGTATACTACGCCTCTCAAGAGAGAGGGTCGAATCGAGTCGAGCCGATAGTAGTTCACTCCAAACAAAACTGACAGTCATACTAACACCTTCCACATCTTGTATTATTATTTCTACTCTTGTGTTCGTGTTGTTCTTCCTTGGTCCTAACCTGGACCATAACAGTGGCGACGAGGATAGTGAAGAAACGAATTCTACGCGGAGGATATATATATATATATATATATATATATATATATATATATATATAACTTTTTTCTATCGGTCGTCCATAACATAAGGCATCGACGCAAGTTTAGTACTGAGCTTAAGTTCATAAAGAAACCCCCCGAACAGTTGCCAAGGAAGTATTTATAGAAAAATCTTGTGATGTACGGTGGCCGTTAATAATTAAGTGTAACTCAAGACTTCAATGTTAAGATAAAACAGTAAATAATTTCAACCGCAAATAAATACTAAGAACAATAAATAATAAGAACAAAGAAGTAAAATTCAACCAAAGTCTGTTAACCATTTCAGTGAATACATTGTTTGAAGCGAGGCTCAGCTTAACTTCCGGTAAATCCTAAATCAAAACCCATATCATTGACATAGAATAATTCACACTAATTCGACTGGATAGTTACACTCAACAGTCACTCAATAACCACTTCAGTCAGTACTGCTATTTATACACCTGGCGGAAAAGATATATTCATAAGTCCAGAGTGTCATGCTCGAACCTCGGTGCCGGTAGTTACTCATTTTCTTCCTGTATGACAAAAAGGCATAGGGTGGCAACTTTATGACGGTGTGAAAATGAATGAAGCCAAGACGCCAGATCAGGACAAATAATATTGTTGATTCTAGGAGATCTAGATAAATAGCAGGACCACTGGACCATATGTGGCAGCAATATTCTAATTATATATATATAAGATAGACTTTGGAGAGAAAAATTATCTCGCACGACACACTTCTTAGCAGCTGACCTATCAATGGATTAATATAGTCTTTCCACTTCATGTCAGACAAGAACGTTAGCCCGAGAAGGCGCAACGAGTCTTTTCCCTGGAGGTTAGCATCAGCCATGCCGGTGGAAGGCAGAAAGGGGTTTCACAGATTTATACTGCCACCTCAAACCGATCGTGTTGCTATATTTCTTACGATAGCTGAACGGTTACTTCGATTGCTTCCTTTTTTTATGGAAGAGCGTAGAATCTGGGGAACCGGAAGTTATCCATTATTGGACTATACATCGCCACAGGAGGCGCAGTTAATATGATGAAAATTGTACCTGACAGGTGAACCACAAATCTATGCCCAATAAGTATCGGTTGGGTCACAGTGTAGAGGGGATGTGATGTTGAAATACGCGAAACCACTTATGAACCTCGGCTAAGAACATGACTGATGATGTGTGTCAACGCATCGAATAGGTGTATTTCATGATAGCCGGTAGCCTACCCGCATATTATTTGAGAAATTCATATAGCTAAGATTTTAAACGAGCACTTGCCATGCAAGTCTTTATACATTGGGATCCAGAAACATTCACTTATCGACCAAGAAATGAAAGAAATCTGTCCCAAATTATGATGGTCGGTTATTTTATTTGGTAAGATATTCAAAATAAGATTAAATGTAGAATTCTTCCATGTCACCGAGTATATGTTGCTATATTTATAGGGGGAGATTGCGCCGTATCAGAGTTTACACTCATATACATATCGACAGTGGGGACATAGGAATAGGTCCGTTAAGTGTTGATTCATATAATATATATATATATATATATATATATATATATATATATATATATTATAGTGGACACACTACAACATGTTTGACACGCAGACTCACTCTCCACTTTTCTGACCATAGCTCAGTTAGATTCCATTTAAATATTGATGGAGACCTACCGGACATTATTTGTAATATACTTGTTGACAACACTAATATAATAGCATCATCTACATGCAAAAAAAAAGGCTAAAAATAATGGAAGCCTTATTAATCAAAACCAAAAAACAACACTTAATAATATTAACTATGAACATGGACACAATATCTTGACCGTGTATAGAAAATTAAAACATTTTATAAAACATAAATGCAAAACAGACTATTTCTGATTTAACAGTTAAAATATTTAATCCATGAAAATGGCTAAATGTATAGCCGAAAGCGCTTGGCTAATAAGATTTATCACCTGAAAAGAAAAAACAAATATTAGATCGCATGAGAAATTGTATTAGGTTGGTGCAAAAATAATGACGTAATGTCGTTTTTTGATGTATTTTAACTTCAAAAAACGACATTACGTCATTATTTTTGCACCAACCTAATATAAAAACTAAATAAAAGCACCTTGTCTGTCGTATTCAATCAAATGTGCATGAAAGAAGAATTGCTACCTAAATACGCACACACACACGCATATATATATATATATATATATATATATATATATATATATATATATATATATATATATTCATGAATTATTCATACAAAAAACAAATACAAAGGTTAATGATTTAAATGGCGAAAAATCCATCTTCGCGAACAATTCAAATAATATACAAAAACCCGAACCTGTTTATGAATGAAAAGATCCTGTTTTATAAATTTCAGTTGCATAAGGTCTTTTTATTTTTACAAGCTTTCGTCTGTTCCTACAGACATCCTCAGGTATGCAATAGATTTTGTTCTTGTTTTTACTCTCAGTAATAAGTGGACAACGAAAACAGGGTTGTAATCCGAAAAATGCTATGAGAAATGTGTTATTGTTTTGGAACGTGCAGTCGCAAAGCTGAGTTTGAATTTAAATTTTAAGTTTCTGCGTTTATGTACAAATGTAGTGATAAGAGAATTCTTTTTTCCTGGTAGATTTTCCGTCAAAGTGGCATGAACGAAATTGTTCAATAATTACAGTAATGTCGCACTTATTATCCGAAAGTTGCACTTGGATCAGTTATTTTAATTTCAATAAAGATGCAATTAATTTACAAATTCATGAATTATTCATACAAAAAACAAATGCAATGGTTAATGATTAAATGGCGAGAAATCCATCTTCGCGAACAATTTAATCATTAACATTTGTATTTGTTTTTGTATGAATAATTCATGAATTTGTAAATTAATTGCACCTTTATTGAAATTAAAATTATATATATATATATATATATATATATATATATATATATATATATATATATATATATATATATATATATATATATATATATATATATATATATATATATATAGCCATCCACAGAAAGACTGTTTTGCTGTATCACAGGTGATCTGTGTGGCTAGACATGCGATTGCTTCAAGCCGAGATCGAAACCCAACCGTTTTAATATCAGTCGGAAAATGTTAATACTTTATATATGATATATAAGCATTACCGACTACAAATAGCTTAATTCATTTTAGCATTATTCAGCCGTAGACAAAAAATTTCCTTTCAACCGTTTCCCCACTTCCTTTCTATGAAAGGGAGCGCGCACACACACACACACACACACACACACGCACACAGACACACCCACACACGCACATATATATGTATTTATATATAAATATAAAAGTGAACATTGAATTCAACACTCAGTGGCGACAGGCTGTTTCATGCTAGAAGTAATCGTCAGGCCGCCTAAAATAACACTAAACTAATTGCGTTTCTTTTTACCAGCTTTTGAGAAAAGACGTTTAGCCATCTTGACACCATTTGTTGTAGACGATTGCGTCTAGCATGAAACAGTCTGTCGTCTCTGAGAGCTGACTACAATGTTAACTTTTATAATTACATACACTCTATCTCTGATATTGAGCACTTTACCCCATAAATATTAGCATACCTTAAAACTATATTTCTTCATATGTATGTATGTATATATATATATATATATATGTGTGTGTGTGTGTGTGTCTGAATAAATTACAGGCATTATGATTATTCGTGAGTTTGAACGGATTTTATTAAAAATTACCAAACATAATGTCTGTAATTTATTCAATGAGACATGTTTAAATGAGTATTTTCTGCCTAAATACACAAATATATATATATGTGTGTGTTATATATATATATATATATATATATATATATATATATATATATATATATATATATATATATATATATATATATATATTAGGTTGGTGCAAAAATAATGTCGTTTTTCTTTTGAAGTTGAACGTCAAAAAACGACATTATTTTTGCACCAACCTAATATATATATATATATATATATATATATATATATATATATATATATATATATATATATATATATACACAAATACACATATATATATATATATATCTTAAATAGTAATTTTGTGATTTTGGACATTTTAATAATTTTTCATAATAATTCATCATTTCTAGATTATAAATATCTTGAGGATGCGAAAAAGCTTTGGATAGTCATTTCGTCCTATTTTGAGGAGTCATCAACAGTGCGCATCCACTACCGAGAATCATACTCTCACCTTTACGATACAATGCAAGCATCATTCCATTAGTGCTTTTTTTTTGGGTTTTTCTTTTTAATATTATACTACATCAAACCTCCCTTGTAGACAGAAGGAGCATCTTGTTCGCTCTCTCTGTCTTTTAGGAGGTATGTTAATGAATTTTTTACCTTTTGTATTCACTAGGACCCCTTTACATTGGCTCTTTTGCCATTATATTTTCTTACTCCTCGTTTTAATTAATACGCACACACACACACACATATGCAAAAGTGTCCAAATCGTGTAAAAGCAAAATAATCCATTTGTTAGTCAAAACGTTAAACCATTGTATATTAAAAATGATTCAAGATATCTTACTGGAATTCACAGAGGTTTTTATAAGACTATTTGGGCAATAGAAGGTATAGTGCTGTCCAAGCTTAATAGAAGGATCGTGATGAAGTCGATCATAAAATAAAATGGCATATTCATCATTAATTAATCATAACAAAGGAACGGACGTTCAAGGAGGATTAAAATAAAGTCCATATTTATATATATATATATATATATATATATATATATATATATATATATATATATATATATATAAGTGAGCACAGAAGTCAACACTTAGAGGCGGCGGTCTATTTCATGCTAGATGCAATCGTCAGGCTACGAGTGCTGTTATTTTTCTTGGCTATTTATATATATACGGGTCAGTGGTGCATTGTGGGTAGTCTATTTTGGCGGTTATTTTATCGGAAGTCGTTTATTTGTTTATTTATTTACTGGCGTTAAATTATTTTGCTTGTTTTTATTTATTTATATTCTTTATTTTTATTTCTTGTCTTATATATTTATTTATTTATTATTTTAATTTTAATCGGTGTTTTTATTAGCGTATTAAAAATTTGTTTATATCGCTTATTTTATAGTTTTGTTATATTTCTTCATATATATATATATATATATATATATATGCCTCAGCGGTTTAATGTTTAAATTTTTAAGTCGTTTTTTACTGCTCATTAGACCATCACGTGTCATAGGTCATATGGATTGAGTTTGATCTTTTCTAATTGATCTCTTAGCTCTAAATTGAAAGGATGATACCTCTTCCTGTTGTGACCTCCTGATCCAGTTTCCCTCTCTACTTTTCCTTCTTTTTTAAACTTATTCACCGTTCTCTTGATGGTTCTTGAATAGATTTTGCAGATGGAAGCCAGATTATGAATATTGGTACCACTGCTGATTGGCTGAATGATCTTTTTCATTTCACTATTGCTCAGTTTGAAACATAGTGAGGCTGACACAAAAGAATTTTAACTTGATCTCTTTCTCGCTGAATAACTCAGTAATTCTTACGACAAATGATGTCAAGATGGCTAAACGTCTTATCTGTAAACCTTATCTGAATAACTGACTTTGTATCACTCACGGCGTACACATTCCTTTTTTTCCTAGTAATTGTTTACTTTCCAAAGAAAATAATAAATTGAAAACGTCTCTGTTATTATCATTAGAATCAGCTTGTATCGGTGTAAAGTATGGGAAAAAAAACTTTTGTAGATAAACTGTCCGTTGGAGAATAGCGAGTTCGTATTGTAAGTTTTGAATTACGAGGTAAAAGTTAAAAGCCACCAAATTTTTTTAAAAACCCAAAGAAAAATGTTGGTGCCATGAAAAAGACAGTCTTCATATTTTTGCTTTCCTTGGAGCAACTTATTTTTTCAGAATTTTTTTCAAACCTCTGCAAACATGTCTGCTGACTAATCTTCTTGCTGTTTTAATTATTTTTTTGCAATTTTAACTCGTGTTTTTTAAAAATTTATTCAGACATTCTATTCAGAGAGAATATCGCATATTCGGATAGTAATGTCGCATGTTTGGAGAAACTCTAAAACCTCGTCTATATGTTGCAAAACGAAAATATATTTATCAAAACATTACTATTATGTGTTGCAATTAAAAGATATATTTGTTTGTTTGTTTTTTGGGGGTTTTTTTTGTTCTTTTTTATATCTTATCAACCTTTTGTCTATTATTTAAGGCCAAAGCATATTTTCATAATTATTTTCTTTTCTTTTTATTTTGCCAGTCAATTTTGCTTTAATAACTTTTTTATGGAACAACAAGACCTTTATCAGTTACATGTCCTACTATTTAACCTATAGCTGTGGGAAGAAGAGATGAATTTATACCTTTCTCAAGGACTACAAAATGGATGATCGAATCCGAACTCGACTCGCTGATTTTACGCTCCGAGACGCTATCCATTAGTCCGCTTGCATAGCCACACAGTTAAAAAGACCAATTTCAAAGCGATTATTTTAATCCTTAACGATTCTAGTTCTTTTTTCCCTTTCTGTCTCTCTTTTCTTTTCATCTTCCATCCTCCCTTTTTCTCTCTTTTTTTTCTATTTCTGTATTTCAAATATCATTTTCTCATGAGTGATTCGCGTACATCCCTGTCTAAAACGAGTCGATTAATAATGATTTGAGAAATAATAGAATGCAGTTTATGTGAAAAATGTGCATTCATTGTGAAAAATCTTTCATGTATACATTAAAAAAAAAAAAAAAAAAGTTTAATTCTATGCGTTTTTCTTGCATGTGCCATGTCCCTTCAGGATATAGGCGATCATTACACTCCACAATTCCCTGTTCTTTGTAGCTCTTTGTAAATCGTTTTTCCGTCTTTCCTAAATTCTATTTGTTAGAATTTTTAGGTACTAGTGAGCTAGCCAAAATGAGCTGACTCATTTTATAGTGCACCAAGAGAAGGGTTAACCAATCAGAAAGCTCAAAATATTCAATCCGATGTGTATAAAGGCAGCCATTTCGTTTTTTTCTCCCAAAATATCTTTACTGCTAACCTCTTATATTGAACACATTACGTACTTCACTGGATTCTATATACAAAGACTACGGCAAACATGGTTAACACTATTCACCCAACCATTTACACATTCTCGTTAGGTAGGTTATGCACAGTTTTACTTTGTCCCTCTTGCCTTCAGTATGTAATGCGTGCATCAAATTTTCTAAGCCCTCTTTCCTCGTCAAGTGCCCGAGAAATGTCAACTGTCTCTTTCTGATGTTAAGTATAAATGTTGATTTCGTTTCCATCTTCTGTAAAATTTTGTCGTTACTTACTGTTATATATGAATAAAATGTTGCTGCCGACACTTGAGTTTGAACATGGGTCGCCAGTGAACAAACACAGGCGATCCCATTATTGAATTAAGTAGGCCACGTAACCACAGAGGAAACGCATATATGTAGGAAGTAGCTGAGACTAACGATCGTTATTTCTAATCTATCCTCTATTACTAACGGACCGCTATTCTCTACTCTATTCACTATACTATTTCTCTATTCAGATCACTACACGGGTTACTATTCTAGCAAGTATTATCGAGCAAGTACTATTAGTGTGAGTGTTATTCGAAGGCATCTGACACCAGTATTGTTCAACGGCGTTACTATGATTGTATCTGCGATTACAAAGTCTCTACTACAACGAGCATTGCGAAAGTGACAACGAATATTCGTTGACATCACAAAACTTACATATTCAGTCCGTTGTATACTGAGCATCCTTCCGTAAAACGACATTTTTGTTAGCACTAGTCTCTTCTTCCTCTATGGGGAGATTCTCCAGCATTTACTGCCATATAAGAGTTTAGATATTATATTAGATATTTTATTATATTAGACTTCAGGCCTCTTTTCTTTGTTTCTAACGAAATTTTCCCGATTCTTTATAATTTGCTTAGCTTTTGGAAGACACCTTTTGCTATTCCTCTTGCTTCGGATTTCAGTGTCGTACTTACCGCCTTCTTTTGAAAAGTTTTCGAAATATTTAAATTTTTGAACTTGTAGATTTTGGGATCCCTAGGCTGCAACACTAATATTAAGCTATTTCTTTTGTTGACAACCATATATTCTGTCTACTAGCAATTGATGTTTAGTCATTTCTTCTCGCTTTCCTTATCTGTGGGATAAGGGTTGCAGGGTGCAATATCACGTTTAGCGCTATTAATCTCTGTGGAGCCGGACAATGAAGATTGGCCAATGCATATATATATATATATATATATATATATATATATATATATGTATATAGTCATAAACCATTCATGATCTGACGCTTGTCAAGATAGTGCATGGTAGCGGGTTTTAGGTATTTTCTTGAGTGATACAATGAGCAGAGCAGTATCTGTTACGATGGTACGAATATACGCGTTCTATTTAAGATTGGGGGTGCACTTTAGCCCGAATATGTGTTAGAGGCATGATTAGTTCAGGTTTAGTGTCTGCTTTGGGTTGAAATATTACGAGTTTAGTCGTGTATGTATTGAATGATATAAGCCAGTCGTTTTCCCCATTGTGCCGTGCGAGTTAGTTCAGAGGAGAGGTCATTGGTTTTTAGATTTTAAACATTTTGTGGGATGGACAATTATCGCACATGCTGCTACACGATTTGGACAATTTTGATGTTACACCCGGCATTTAGGGGGAAATGATTAAATTTAAAAAAAACTTAAAAAAAAAAACAAATTAAACATCATTAGCAAAATAAAATGACAAAAGAAGTAATTTTGATATTCCTTAATGATCAGCAATGTCACCGTTTGTCTTTTTTACTAATATTCACCCAATTCAAGGCCCAAAAGCCACTCAAGCTATAGGGTCTCTCTCTCTCTCTCTTACTCTCTCTCTCTAACTCTCTCTCTCTCTCTCTCTCTCTCTGTGTGGTGTCGCATTAGTGTAAGAAAGTGTAAGAAGTGAAGTTCTTGGCGCTATGCATGAAAGATAACAGCTATCTATAGACTTGGAAAGATCAACATTTAATTAACGAATAACATTTCCGAGTTCAGCCGGAAACGTTAGATGTAACAGTATGGAAGCAGACTTTAGAAGGAACCGGAAACCCACTCCTGAATCAAGAGATAAACCTTCTACACGTGTTCAAAAGACCGAGGAGGAGTTTGAACTGGGCCATTGACGACCCTATATACTCCTATTGGGAGAGAAGGCAATAAATAAATAAATAAATAAATAAATAAATAAATAATTAGTGAATAAAATGCCAGAGTTGAGTCAGAGATGTTAGATATATCCAGTTGAAGTAAACTTTAGAAGGAACCGGAAACCTAACCCTAAGCAGGAAACAAGCTATAGAACTTTACTCCTGTTCAAAAGAACGTCGAGGAGTGTGAACCGGACGATAGGCGAACCTATCTTCTGCTTTTGGGGCGAGGAAAAGTTAATTAGTGAATAAAGTTTCAGAATCGAGGCGGAGACGTCAGAGTGTATAGAGCTGAAGTAGGGCTTAGAAGGAACCCGAAACCCAACCCTAAACAGAAAACAAGCGGTAAGCCCCTATGGATTCATTTGAAGTTTCATTTTCTCTATATTTCATTACTGTCTTCAGTATTCTTGTCGATTCCTTTGAAGCTGTCGTCTGGATGGTTTTATTTCTTTATCGGATTTTCTAATCTTTCAAGATTTTTCCAAGTGTGCGATGCCTGATAAACATCCGTTTCTTCTCAATCTTCCACAATTATTTTCTGTATTCTCATAGATCAAGGTATTTGTTCAGCTGTTCATTATTTTTACGGTTTTTCTTTAGTCTGTTATGACATCGAAATCCAGTATATGACAAATTATATCTCATTGCTTGTAATATAATCTATTGGGCTTTAGGCCCGGATTGCGTCCTCTGTTTGAATATTATTTTGTCCTGTAAACGATATATATTCCTCTTATTTTATGATTGTCTTAAATTTGTGCAAAATGAGTGGTGGCGTATAAAGTGTGTATTATGAAGCGAAAATTAAAACAAACACAAGGGAATATAATAATGAGCGACGAAAAGTGTGGTACTGATTCGAAAGTGCCTAAACATGATAAAAATCACTTCAGTTATTGTTGAAACTTGACTAATGCATGGAATAATAAGGCAACACAAAATATACTTAGAAAAAAATGTATTGAAACAAGAAAGTGTACACAATATTTACATATAGTCTTTTGTATATTCCTGGGAAGACCGTTCCTGGAGAATGTATTGACTGATTCGCAGTCGGGCAGAGTCTCTGGTTGAATCTCTTGATTCCTGTATTTATCAATCCATCCACGAGGATCGAATGTAGCACAAGGCCGTTTTAATGTGGGTATCCTCGAGCCCGTAGGCTCGGCCAAAAATATGGCCTTTCTGAACCCGCCTAGACGGGTTCAGGCCCTGTCAACCTCCCCGGACGAAACCTTGCCCTTCGGCAAAGCCTCGTCCGGGTTCCCCTCTGCTAATGCAGAGAGTTCGACAGTCGCCGAGAGTCTGTCTCTCGGTCTCAGAATCTCTTGATTCCTTCCCTCTCTTCCCGGTACCAACCATATTTATATGGTCGGTACTCCACTATGCAAATTAGGTGGATCCTACCACAACAGTTATTTAATATCATGACTCTCCACAACTTCATATCTTTTCTGGCCCTGAACAATATTTGTCTCTTAACAATCCTTCTACTTTTGCCATTTATTTACATAATCTCGTTATATATGTTACAAAACGTTTCTTTTTGTCCGTCTTGCCTTCAAGGGATTACGGTCACATCACGTTGAAACAGCCGTGCCGTACGACCACCGAAGTTAAGCAATATCGATCCTGGTCACTACCTAGATAGGTGATCACTTGGAAATATCATGTGCTCTAAGGTGGTGTGATGGATAATGGGCCGGGATTTTTAATAGAGAATCTTGCCTTCAATATGTCTTGCCGTTGTTAAATTCCCCAGACTTTCTTTACGCATTATGCATCAAGAAAACTTCAAATGTTTCTTTCTGATCTTAAGTGTCTTTTATGTTACCATTTAAAAAAAACAAAAAACTTTGTCGTTGCTCATATGTTCCGTTCTTCATATTCTCAACATCCTTCTGTAGAACCATATATCCGTTGTCTCAACTCTTCTCTTCATCCAGCACTCACGGCTATATAGGAAGAATTATAGCAGGGCAGCTAATCATCTTTTTCTTTGTTTTTAAAAAAACCTTTCCTGTCTCTTAATAATTTGTTTAGCCTTTGGGAGGCATATTTTGGTATTTTAACTTACCCTCGGATTTTTATATCACGTTTTTCATCTGTCATAAAAACCTCCAATTGAAAATCTCGATACTGACGTCTCCAATGCGTAGTTCAGATCTTAGGCAGATATTCACGAACATTCTTTATGTCTTACAATTGATGATTAAACTTTTCTTCTCGCTTTCCTTTAGAAGCTAGTCCTCAGTATGACGATAAAATACATCCGGCAGTTAGGCCACTTATTGGGAAGTTTTGAGGAGCGTGAAACTACCTCGTAATTGCTGTTGTTCCCATGCCCACACTGACACGAGGTGGCAGTATTTATTAGGGTCCCAGCTATGGGTAAATAGTTAACCCCACATACAAAAACAAATCATTATGACAGTATAACGAAACATTTTTAAAATAAAATAAATAATTTTGCAATGCAAAACGACCAGTCTTATATTTTATTGTAGAAATACCAACATTAAATTTTACAACAAAATGACCAACAAGAAATTTTATCTGTAGTTGAAGTCAGGAAATTGCGTTCAAAATGTATTGAGCTAAAGCCATAAAATTACGTTCAAAATATTTAGATTTCGGCATTAAATAACGGCTGATATGCCGCTAAACAAAATCAACCAAACCATGAAGTAATGGATAACGGCTGGGTTTACGGAAACAGCGACCGAGTTCGAATTCCGCTTGACTTCGTTATATTTACACATGTGCAAATACTCTTGGGAAATGTATGAAATTGATTTTAAGAAGAGCAACTACAAAACAATGTTAATAACAATTAAAAAGAGAAGGCTGGACTTACTGAAATGACTCATATTATTATTATGGACAGATCACGTTGAAACACCGGATTTTGTACGATCACTGAAGTTAAGCAATACCAAACCTGGTCACTATCTAGATCGGTGACCGCTTGTGAATACCGGGTGCTGTAGGCTTGGGTATGCGGGTGGTGTAAAGCTATCGGCTCGTAATTAAAAATCGAAGAGCAGAGTTCCAATTCCATTCGAGATCGTTATATTCACTTACGTGTAAATACCCTTGGAATAAATACGAATTCGTCTCATCTCTTTTCACGCCTAGTTATGGGTAAATAAGTAGGCAGATTGGGCCATATATCCTTTATTTTTCCTTACAAAACCAATTCAAAATATATTTCAATAAATGTATGATGAAACATAGTTTTCCCCCCACAAAATAAGATAGAGAGATAGATAGAAAGAAAGAAAGATATAAGTGGGGCGAAAAAGAATCAGATTAAAGAAAGGGAGAGGAATTCAGTTACAACAAGAAATTACATGCCGAAAAGAAGGAGAGTTGGTGAAAGAAAGGTGAGTGAAAGGAAAATGAACAAACAAGAATGGGCACTTTAGATGTAAAAAGAAAGAATAAGATATACGTAAAAAGATATAAACACTTTTGTAGATAGATAGATAGATAGATAGATATGAAGACATTGAAATATATAGATATGAACAAGTTGAGATATACAGATATGAACACATTGACTTTACTTAATGAACACATTGGGATAGATAGATAGATAGATAGATAGATAGATAGATAGATAGATAGATAGATAGATACTCATCGAGAGACTGAATCAGATGTAAATGAGCGGACTGTGATAGATAGATAGATAGATACTCATCGAGAGACTGAATCAGATGTAAATGAGCAGACTGTGATAGATAGATAGTTAGATAGATAGTTAGATAGATAGATATAAGTATGATGTGGTTGTGATAGATAGATAGATAGATAGATTGAAAGAAATAATGGAATAAAGAAAAAAAGAAAGAAGGAAGGGAAGAAAGAAAGAAAGAAAGAAAGAAATATATAAGTGGGGCGGAAAAAAATCAGATTAAACTGATAACAATAGATACTATACTTTGATCACAGTCAAAAGACTGAAAAGCGGGCATTTTTCAATGCGCCATGTCACTAAACAAGGTCAGTTTAAGGGCAATAACATGGAATAATTGCCCAAGCCCCCTCGGCACTTCACCTTTGGGTACGCCACAGACGCCGGGCAATAAACCAAGCCCCCTCCTGAAAGAGAGATACTGGCTTAGGATAAATATTATTTGAACTTCTCCGATCCAAAAGGCGGAGGAGCAATGGCGACCATGTTAAAAACGTCATATTTCAGAGGAGCAGTATCGAACGACAGACTGAATAAATTAATCACCCAAAATCCAGTTACCATAAAAATAACTGGATTATTATTTTTAAATTATTATTAAGAGGAATGTTCTTAAGTTCTTTAGAAAGAAAGAAAGAAAGAAAGAAAAGAAGAAAGAAAGATAAAAGTGTTTAACGTCTCCTTCCAACACCTCATACATAACAGACTATTTCGTCTTGATCCTGTGGAAGAGAGTGAAAGATACGACGTGATTTCAGTGAGAAAATGAAAGAAAGAAGGAAAGATAAGTGTTTGACGCGTGTTTCAATCAAATGGTAAATGTCAATTTCAAATCGTTTTATTTGTACCCCCTTACTTCTTAAATTAATGACCATCATTCATAATTATGATTGTTATTACAATATTTTGTTACTTATTAAGCTCCAATATTTAACGATGAGATAGGACATTTCTGCGGACATTTTATTGTCGCAGAACTCGCCGTGGGCTTATTCAATCATTAACTTAAGAATTAAATTTCATCAGAAAATGAAAATAGGTAAACTTTTTCATTTTATTATCATCATTATTATTATTTTATTTCCTTTGATTTTTGGTGTGTACACATTTCGTTCCGGGTCTCGTCCCATCCAGATACCTGAGCTTAGAAATGGCATGGTGACATTTTCACTGACCAATTAAAAAAAAAAGACACACACGTACATAATTTATTAGGTTGGTGCAAAAATAATGACGTAATCATGTCGTTTTTTGACTTATTATTTAACGTCAAAAAACGACATTATTACGTCATTATTTTTGCACCAACCTAATACATAGATAAAGTCCTTCGTAAAGTGTGGACTGTACTCATGATAACAATTTTTTGTATTTCTTTAAGGGATGGGCTTTCAGGAATCCCTTAAATGAGTCTAATGGAATCTTTTCCAACCAATTCGAGGGATCCAACTACAACAGGGATTGTTGATGTTCCCATGTGCCATATTTTTGAGATTTCGATTTCAAGGTCCTTGTATTCTGATAACTTTTTGAAATCTTCAAAGATACATTACAATCCGCAGGGACTGCCATATCAATAAGGAGGCACTTTTTTTTTTGTTTGCGATCTCTAATAACAATGTCTTGGCGATTAGCTTTGATTGTTCTGTCTATGCGTATTGTGTATTCCTATAAAATTGGAACAGGTCCTATCTCCTTAACCGGGTCTGAGTGGTTTTCATACCAATTTCTTTCAGTTTCCTTCCAGTAGAAGCTGCAGATTTTTCAGTTCAGATATTGGCCCATTCTGTCATGCCGGGTTTTATATTCAGTGGATGCTAATACCGTGCAACCTAATACAAGATGATCAATTGTTTCTGGATATTTATCACAGAATATGTATTTTGGGCTAACACAATATTTTAGTATTTTAGTATGTATGCTTGATAATTTCTAGTCATTATTATTATTATTATTATTATTATTATTGAATGAGGGAGTAGTACATCAATAATGATACTGTGATTTTTAAATTATTTCACCTAAGCAAGGTGATAAAGCCACTAAGACATAAGGTTGTTGCTAACAATGAAAAAATCCTAAGAAAACGTTATAGAAGACAGGGGACAATGAAAGATTAGGATTCAAAGAGGCAGATGTTGACGACGTTTGCATTAAAATTTTGGAAGAGATGAAATCAAAAAAGATAGATGAGAGATCCACAGATGAGTAGTGAGAGAAAAGAATTAAAGGTTCGGAGGCCGATATACTCATCATGACACCCAGCCTGAGAAGTGTATATCAGGCGCATACATCACCTTCAATATTTACGATATCGTGACAGGCTATGGGAAAAAAATAGAAGTGCGTAACTTTGCATTTAGAGCCCGGTAACAAATACCTTCCGGCCGGGTAACTCAGTTCGTTCACACGGTCTACTACTGGGAGTGTTCTCAAGTGTCAGATTATGACACTCAAGTCGCCTTCGTTGCTTCATCCATCAAACTTAAAAAGAAAAACAACCCTCTTCAGACGCTGACAAGTTACCTACTCATTGCCCCAGCTCATGAACAAAGATTCACAGTACCTTAGCCCCTGACAAGCAATTCCGTAGAAGTAAACGAGATAGTTGCAGCTGTCCATCTTAAAACGCTTACATGCTAACATCTTCAGTCATTTAAGATCTGAAGCCATGAGAGCTATGTCTGATATCGTCATCAGGGCGTTTATTATCATTATACTCAATATCCGCTCTTTGTCTTAGATGTTTCGACTGTGTAAAGGTGATCATATCTCAGCCTCTACCTGCAGTTTAGAGACGGAAATGATTCCTCAGCACATGCGCCGTTCTAAGTAGTGTTCTCACCTGCGTACCCCGAACGATGTCAGGTAATCCCCATTGTATCTTGCGAGACAGAACGGTTTCTGGAAATAGTCTCAAGTGCAACAACCTGAAAAAAGAACAACTTCACCTGCTGCTTAATATAAATCTCTGATTTTCCATGCCAAGTTTTGGTACCGCTGTACTTCCCCTGTTCGGCTATCACGATGTTCGTGCCTCAAGTTACTGCAAGATAAATCATGTGTACTCATTTCTTTCCGTGTCCCGACCAGAGGCCTAATGTCAGAAATGGGATCATGACATTTTCCAATGAGCAATTTAAAAAACAAAGAACAAAACACACACACACATATTTTATATAGATTAAGCCCTTCGTAAAGCGTGGGCTGTACTCGTGAGAACATTTTTTGTATTTCTTTAAGGCATGGTCTGCCAGGAATCCCATCAGTGAGTCTACTGGAATCTTTTCCAATCGATCCGAGGGCTCCAACTACAACAGGAATTGTTGATGTTCTCCTGTGCCACATTTTTGAAATTTCGATTTCAACGTCCTTGTATTTTGATAGCTTTTTGAAGATCTTCAAAGATACAATGCACTCTACACGGACTGCCATATCAATAAGGAGGCAATTTTTGTGTTTGCTTTCTTTAATAACGATGTCTGGGAGATTAGCTTTGATTATTCTGTCTCTCTGTGTATTGTGTTGTACCATACAATTATTACAGGTCCTATCGCCCTAACCGGGTATTATTATTATTATTATTATTATTATTATTATTATTATTATTATTATTATTATTATTATTATTTTCTTTGATTTCTGGCGTTTACACATTTCTTTCCGGGTCCCACCCAGGGACCTAAGGTTAGAAATGGCATCATGACACTTTCCACTGACAAAAAAAAAAAAAAAAAAAATTACATAGATAAAGCCCTTCGTAAAGTGTGGGCTGTACTTGTCAGAACAATTTTTTGTATCTCCTTGAGGCATGGACTTCCAGGAATCCCTTCAATTAGTCTACTGCAATCTTTTCTAACCAGTCCTAAGGCTCCAACTACAACAGGGATTGTTGATGTTCCCATATGCCATATTTTTAAGATTTCTATTTCAAGGTCCTTGTATTTTGACAGTTTTTTGAATATCTTCAAAGATACATTGCAGTCAGCAGGGACTGCCATATCAATAAGGAGGCACCGTTTTTGTTTGTGGTCTTTAATAACAATATCTGGGCGGTTGGCCTTGATTGTTCTGTCAGTGTGAATTGTGTAGTCCCATAGAATTGTAACAGGTCCTATCTCCGTAACCGGGTCTGGGTGGTGTTCATACCAGTTTCTTTCAGTTTCCTTCCAGTAGAAGTTGCAGATTTTCCAGTGCAGATATTGGCCTACTCTGTCATGACGGGTTTTATATTCAGTGGGTGCCAATATCGTGCAACCTAATACAAGATGATCAATTGTTTCCGGATATTATTATTATTATTATTATTATTATTATTATTATTATTATTTCCTTTGATTTCTGTTGTATTCTTATTACTTTGCGGGTCCTACCCAGAGACCTAAGGTCAGAAATGCCATTTTGAACAGCTTTGTAAAAAAATAAATGAAGATAAAACAACCTAAGATCATGCAGATTTTATAAATAGAAAAAAACCTTTCGTAAAGTGTGAGCCATACTTGTGAGAACAGTTTTTTGGGGGGGTATATCTTTAAGGCATACGCTACCAGATTTCCGTCAGTTATTTTATCAGAAACTTTTCCAGTCCAACCCATTTCCCCAACCACCACTGAAATTAATGATATGACACATTTTTAAGATTTCCACTTCCAGATCTTTATATTTTGATAGATTTTTTTTTATGATCTTCTAAGGTATATTACAGTCTGCAGGAATTGACATGTCAAGAAGAAAGCACATTCTATTATTATTATTATTATTATTATTATTATTATTATTATTATTATTATTATTATTTCCTTTGTTTTCTTTTGTATACACATTTCCTTCCGCTTTCTAACCAGAGACCTAACATCAGAAATGGATTCATGATATTTTCCATTGAACCTTTTTGCGAAAAACTAACATCACATACTTTTTAAAGAGGTACAGATCTTCGTAATATGGAAGCTGTACTTGTGAGTACAATTTTTTTTTATTACTTTAAGGTTTGGGATACTAGGAATCCCGTCAATATGTCTCTCAGAACTTTTTCCTATTAATTCGGAATTATTGATGTCCTCATGTGCCACATTTTTTTTAAAATTTCCACTTCAGGAATGTATTTTTTATAGGTTTTTGAAAATCTTCAAAGATAAATTACAATCTGCATTGACAGCCATGACAAGTAAGTAAATTATTATTATTATTTTTTTTGTGTGTGGTGTTTGTTCGCCATATCTGGGTGATTAGCTTTGATTGTCCTGTCTGTGTGTATTGTAAAGTCCCATAAAATTGTTACAGGTCCTATCTCCATCACCGGGTCTGGGTGATATCCATACTAGTTTCTTACAGTTTCATTTCTATTAATGTCGCATATTTTCTTGTGGTTTTGATCACGATGTGTGGGCGATTAGCATTGATTGTCCTGTTTGTGTGTATTGTAAAGTCTCTTAAAATTGTTATAGGTCCTATCTCTGTAACCCAGCCTGGGTATGACGATAAACTGCATCGGCGTTCCTGGGTAAGACGATAAACTACGTTCAGTAGCAACGCCTCTGTTCAGGAGGTTTTGAGGAGCGTGGAACCGCCTTTTGATTGCTGTTGTTCCCGGGTCCGCCCTCACGCGTGGTGGTGGCCCCTGTTAGGGTCTAAGCTATGGGCAAATATTTAATCATGAAACTGAGGCAAAAACAGTATGAAAGTGTAAAAAAGGTTTTAATACCAGAAATACTTTTTAAAAATTATTAGCAGCAATAAATGTTTGAAGAAAAAAAAAAATATTACAACCAATACATTTTTGAAAAAAAAATATTACCAGCAATACTTTTTTGAAAAAAATTATTACCAGAAATAAATTTTTGAAAGAAAAATATTACCAGAAATAGATTTTTGACAAAACAAAATATTACCAGCAATAAAAATTTTGTCGGCATTAAATTATCCATTGAGATTGATATGTCAAACCAAACCAAACCAAAACCAAACCTACCTCTGTCACCAGGTGTGAGTGATATTCATACCAATTCTTGCATTTTCCTTCCTGTAAAAGCGACACATTTTCCAGTGCAAATATTGTCCTACTCTATCACGCTGAGTTTCATATTCAGCGGGTGCTAACACTGCAACTTGATACCTGATGGCCAATTTTTTCTGGATATTTATCCCAAAATCTGCATTTCGGGTTAACACAAATTTTCATTACGTGTCCTTGTTAATTTCTAATTAGCATGCATTATGCATCAAGAATGAAACGTTCGGTTTCAGTGTTTTACCCTTCCCTACAAAACGATGAGCCCGGGATTTGTCTACACCAGCTTGCTTGGTACGGACAGAGTATTGACCATGAAGAGGCTCATCTTGTCAGCGTTTCTGCATTTGGAACATTGCATTTGCTTTCTTTTTTAAGTCTCTAGCCGCTGCAGGAAGTGCATTATGGTTTATTTGCACTCCTTCACCCACTTAAAATTTCCTTTTGAATTTATTGCCTTCCTTTATTTGTGAATAATGTTTCTTATTATTATTAATCTTATTATTATTATTAATCTCATTATTATTATTATTATTATTATTATTATTATTATTTACATTATGCACCCTCATCTTCATTGCCATATTCACAACGTTTCGGCCGTTCTACGCCCCGGCCTTCTTCAAGTGATTTGAATTTCGAAACGAACCCTTTATTTTATCCAACGAGATAGATTGTTCTAGTACACGTGTCATGTCTCTTCCGGATGTCTTAGATATTTCCCTTTAAATCAACTCTACATAAACTCTGTTCATTATTATCACAAATCTAAACTGTTTATTAGTTTTATTATTGTATGCATTATTCCTAGTGCTAACACCATTTTTGCTATGTTGGCAAACTATATTTCGGTCAATGCACTCTCCGGCGTCCCGAATTTTTCTGATGTTCCGACCAGCAAGATAACATTCAAATTTTAATTTTCTGAAGAATAACATTATAAACTATAAAGGCAATCCAGCTATCGTTGTGACCAGTTTGTCAAGCCCCAAATCCAGACTGCTTGTTGGATTTTAACTCTAAAGCATTGGAGTTTAAAATTAGCACAGGCCATATTCGGCCATTTTACTAAGATAAGCAGTCACAGACAGGAATCATTTAGAATCGCGCTGTATTAATCACGATCTTTTGTCCAGGATCAGGAAATTACGGCATATTCAAGGCTCCATGTGATAAGAAAATGAAGAGGAAGACCCTGTCGTTGGTTGACTTTTTCCATGTCTGGCGAGATGAACGTAAGACACGAGATTATTAACGAGAACAAGCGATATCGTAGAGAGCCATGTTGTTTATATCAAGCGGACAATTTGATTGTCAGATTTCGATTGCATTGTAACCTCATTCACTGCTGGAAGCTTTTTAACGAAAAGAGTAAATTGTTTTTGTTTCTTTTTATAGTGCGATAGGGTTCAAGAGATACGTTTAATCAACGAGTGGAAAATTGGCGGTAAAATATATTGCATATACTCCAATGTTGGCTGCCATTATTTAATATTGGCATCTGTTTGTGATGTTTATTTAAATATGGTCGCTTCACTTCGTCGATGGCTTTAGCCAATGCTCTTAATATTCTTTGTGTTTTCTCTATGTTTACATTTGCAACGCCAGCTTTTTTTTCACATATGACTTTACTAGTTTATTACTACTTGATACTTCTAAAATCTCTTTTTTTTTTTTTTGCGAAAAATGCTCACCGTAAAATTCGCATTAATTATATATTCATGAAAAAATCATTATTAGTTATCCGAAGAAAACGGTTATTGCATTTACTTCTGTTTTTATGCAAGAGTGAAGAAGCTTTTAAACCGGAAGTTGTTCTTCATTGGACTGTAAAAGATCAAAGGTGTCGCACTGTGTTAGGTATACAGAGTAACCCGGATATAAGAGAAACCCGGATATAAGAGAGATTTTATCTGTTCCCAAATTAGAGCTTTACTTACCTAAACAAAATAGATCAAACCCGGATATAAGAGAAACCCGGATATAAGATACTTCTTCTCCAGTCCCGCTAACTCTCTTATATCCGGGTGACATTGTACTATGAGTATAGTTTTAGCTGATGGATGGCAGACATGTCGACATCCGATCAGTATCGACAGTGTTTACTGTGGATTGGGGTCTGTTGTACGGGGTATGTTTTAAGACGCGAAAACTCTAATAATCAGCTAAAAACATCAACTGATAATGTGTGTCAAAGCATCAAACAGATATATTTAATGAAAATAGGTTTATAAAAATCTAACATTAATTAGAAGGACAGTGGCAATAATGGACTAAAGAATTTCTCCCTAAAATCTTGCCAATTCCTTAGTTTCTCTATAGCTATTAATTATGTTTGGACTAATTTCATTACCATTATTCTCATGATCATAACGTTTCGGACGTTGTGCCTTCTGAACTTCTTCAGGTATCTGTCGATCCGTGTGACCTTCAGAGAATTTTCGAATTGAACAGTTTATTTAGTCTGCGATTTAGATTGTCTTGGTTCTACTTTCCATGTCTAGGCTATGACATTAGCAGAACTCTCATCATATGGGTAGTTTTTATTACAATTCTAATCATCGCTTTTTACAACAATAAACCTTGCCGAGGAGTGAAGGTAGTTAAAATAATAGCGGTGTCAAGGAAAAAAATCGTCCTTTTTAGACACCGTTAATTTGTGTGGGCACAAAGAACCAAGATTGACATTTTTTTTCTGCGGAAAAGGGATCCACGTTATGTCAATGACAGATTCTGAGTTTAAAAATGTCTACAATTCGGAAAAATAAATGTACTACATAGGGAAAAACTGTAGACGATCGCTAGCTGTTACGTCTGTGACTCTACGCATAGCTGTAGGAAAAGGTAATAGTATTTTTCTTCGAAAACATGGAGTTTTAAAGGTACTATTCAGCTGCTACTACTAAGTATATCCTCTACACCCAACCGTATTTATCTCCTGCTGCTTTTGCGCTATAAAGATATGTGGATTACCTTGGAAGATGCCAGAATATACATTTTTACTCAGTGTGACGCCCTAGAAACCAAGTGCATTAAGAGATTGATCTAGGTGAAGAAGCCACCAAGTGCAAATTTGGGATATCTGTGGCTGACATCGACAGGTGGAACGTGATCTCACCCAGAGTGTGAGTGCGAAGAAAGCGTTTTGTGAGGTAAATATATTAACACCGATCCGAGTCGCAGCGGGGCATAGTCTCTTGCATCTATATGAGCATGTAGGCTTCACGTCCGGAAAGAAGAAACACACGCGCAGCCACTGGCTGATGGCGAATAACGAAGTCCGTAGTAAGATAAAAGGTAACGACAGGTATGGGAGATTTAGGTCTCGCGTTTGCATTCATTGCTGTAACAATAAAATTATAAACTCCTTACCCTAGCTTTGCATAACGTCGTTCTACGCCATGGGCTAGAATAGATGAAGGAAAAACATAGCAGTTTTTTTTTGTTTTGTTTTTTTGTATCAAAATGATAACTGAGATACACAGTGCGATAGAGAGTGAAAGAAAGAAAGAGAGGGAGAAAGAGAGAAAAAATAGAGAAAGAGAAAGACAGAAAAAAAGAGAAAAAGAGAGAAAAATGTGAGAAAGTGATAGACATGAGCCATAACGGAAGAACGAAAAATAAAGCAGTTTTTTCTGTACCAAAATGGTAATTGAGAAAGAGAGAGAGAGAAAGAGAGAGAGAGAGAAAAAGAATGAGAGAAAAATATATATAGAGAGAAAGTGATAGACATGGGGCAGATCGGAAGAAGGGAAAATAAAGCAGTTTTTTTCTGTACCAAATTGGTAATTGAGAGAGAGAGAGAGAAAGAGAGAGAGAGAGAGAAAGAGTGAGAGAAAAATAGAGAGAGAAAGAGAGAGAAAGTGATAGACATGGGGCAGATCAAAAGAAGGAAAAGTATCGCCGTTTTTATTTTTTTTGTATCAAAATGGTAATTGTGAGAGAAAAAGAGAGAAAAAAATTTTAATGTGTATTGTTTTGACAGTCGTCTAACTGTGATAATCTCATTTAGCCAACAATTCCTGTTCATTGGATATTTCTGCCTCAAAGGCATTTTTCGCAGCCTATAACCAAGAAATAAACAGTCCGAAAAAAAAGAAGAAAAAAGAAAAGAAAAGGCGACAAGGGAAAAAAAATAACAGACACGAATTTGCATAAAAGGAAAACGGTAGAAATAAAGCAATTTCTCTTCGTATTTGGACAGTAATCAATTTCCATTGATCAGGCATTTATTTGAGTTGAGCTTTCGTTTTGTTTTCTTTTTCTTTTACCTCAGAATGATTACTTTGTGGTCAGTAAATTAGGCCAGTAATCAGAAGATCTAAGATCTAAATTCAGTTTTCTCTTGTTAACATTCAACAAACATAAATTCCTAAATGAAAAGGAATTAGTAAGAATATTGAAAACGTGAATATGTCGGTTAGCGAAACGGTTACCAACAGAGTAAACGATCTCGGCGGTCCTAGTTCGAAATCTGTTTTGGCATAACTATTCTGGTAAAACAAATTTAACCACCCCCTATATTATGATAATCTGTTTCTCAATATTCTGAGCATTGTAAATATAGGACTACCTTCGACTTAATTAAAAAATTCCACTAATAATTTATTATTGAAATATCAAGTTTTACGGAAACGTTTTTTTGAGAATTATGTATTTAGTTACATAACAAATAAATAAAAATAATATAAATTTTGATGCTATATTCAGTTTGTTGTTAGGTATTTTTCATTTTCTTCTTTGTTATTGGCAGCATTTTAGAATACTTTGGCTATAATGCTAAGTTTCCTAAGTTGAACAAACTGGAGCTATTTCTTTTACGCTTTCTTATTTCTCTTTTCTATTGTTATTTTTAGATCGCTTTCTTTCAATGATTTTGATGGGCAATATTGAAATTCTGAAATGTAACCAAATCATCGCGTAAACTGCACATCGTAGTGTGATACCTGTTAGAGCAATAGCAGTAAAAAAAAAAAAAAAGAATAAAGTCGCTTCAAATCTAATTTTTGATTTAAAAAAAATAATTTCTGGTTCTTCGTTCGTGCTCACTCGAAAAATAATCAAAGTTTATTTGTTACACTAATACTGAAGTAATAACGGTACTTAAATTCTTAGTTCACGCTAACCCAGATAATAATACCTGATTTCTACTTTTGGTTATGTTGAAGGGTTAATGGAGCACAGAAACAATGGCACATCGTAGCGTGATTTTGTGAGAAAAACAGCATTACAATGCTCTAATTTAAAGAATAAATCCATTTCCAGATTTAATAATAAGAGTTTAGCTTCTCCGATTACCCTCGCCCTTATACTAATGATCCTTTTTGTGTATGCTTTTTTTATTCTTAAAACAGAAAACTATATGGTATTAATCTTGATAGCGGAAAAACAACTATATATATATATATATATATATATATATATGAATATATATATATATATATATATATGAATATATATATATATATATATATATATATATATATATATATATATATATTAAAGTTTTTAGGCAATTTAGATCAACGATTCTTTTCATGGTTAACCGTAAGGCATTGTAAATATAGGACTACCTTAGACTTAATTAAAAGATTACACTAATAATAATTTATTATTGAAATATCAAGTTTTATGCAGACGTTCTTGACAATTATGTATTTTGATACATAACAAATAAATAAAAATAATATAAATTTTGATGCTATATTCAATTTGTTGTTAGGTATTTTTCATGTTCTTCTTTGTTATTGGCAACATTTTAGAATACTTTGGCTGAAATTCTAAGTTTCCTGAGTTGAACAAACTGGAGCTATTTCATTTATGTTTTGTTACCTCTCTTTTCCATTGTTGTTTTGAGGTCGCTTTCTTTCAATGATTTTGATGAACAAGACCGAAATTCTTAAATTTAGAATAATCTTAATTCTTTTCAAAAATAAAACCTGTAAAAAAAGCAATATTTTAAATTAATATACGACCAAAAATAATATTAATGATTTAACTAGGATTATGGAACAATCCAATCTAATGATTATTCCACAGACAAATCTACGGTTTATGTTACGTCATCTCATTGCATGTTTACGAAATATACGAAATATATTGAGTCTGAAATATTTTTTAATCGGCTCTATTTTTTGTAAAATACTTGGAAATCATATATTGAATTATTTGCAGTGAAAAAGCAATTTTCGATTTTTGTTAACTACGCCCCTCCTCCGCCGAATGCGTCATATTTATGGGCAAAGGTGCTCACTATCTGGGGTCAAGAGTACGTCAATGTAAGAGTGAACACTGGGATCAACACCAAGCGTCGGCAGTCTGTTTTATACATGAACACAATGTTCCGGCGATGAAGATTACGTCCGATTTCCCTCAACCCTATAATAATGATCCATTTTTTTTATACTTGTTTATTCCTAACACTAAAAAAATATCATATGAATATTAATAGTGGAAAAATTATTATGTATCAGTTTCGACTCTTCTTATTAACAGCTGCATTGTGTTTTTCCAGGCAAGCTGACTGTTCAATGAAAAGTGTTATTAAAAAAAAAGAGTCATCAGCAGAAAATATGACGTCTTCATCACTGCGATACTCGTTCCAGACCACATATTTTTTCATGTTGGGGAACGCATAATAGGAGAAGAGGGAGAGTGATCAACTAGCCATAGTTAATCACAGCAGCCATTGAAATTAACAACTTGTGTACTGTAGCACTGTCCTGATGAAACAAGACACTTACTGTTAGTTTTCTTAGGTTTTTGGTCTTGATAGCCTTTCGTAACTACCTCGGCAAGTTGGCATAGTACTACTCATTGATGGTGTGGCCCTTCTGAAGATACTCAAGAAACACATGCATTCCAACAAATCTTCCTTAAATGTGAAACGACCATGGCCTTCTTTGGAGCAGGTGAGGAGGCATGTTTTCATTGGTTCAAAGTGATGAACCCCAACTTCATCCTGGGTTACGAAACGTTTAAGACAACCAGCCGGATATGCCTCAAACATGTCCGATTTTCCCGTGATGCGATCAGCCTGGTGCGCTTTTGACTAGATATTAGAGGGCGTGGCACCCATCGAGCAGAAACCTTCGTCATACCAAATTCATTGTACAGAATGTTCTCAACTCCCTCACAGAATATGCAAATAGAATTGGCTATTTGATTTATAGTCAATCGCCTGTCATCCATCACCGTGTGGTGAACACGATCAATATTTTCCTCAGTGGTGGCAGTTTCATGGAGTCATCTTTCACCTCGTAAATTCAGCTGCATACGGTTGCTACATTAGGGGTTGATGCTCAGCCTTCATCGATGAAGGTGGAGCATCAGCCCCTAATGTAGCAACCGTGTAATGTCCTTAGGGACGAATCCTTTTTTTCCTCCGGTAGTTGATAAAACCCGATGCCAAATTATTTAAAGATGTTGCTACTAGTTACTTTTTAAAGACTTCTATGAACTGCCAGGTGTCAGTTTAACCGAAAAGAAACAATGCCGTTATTAATAAGAATATTTCACGCTTCTATCATCACTTCTTAGCCAATAATCTATCAATAAGAGTACTTAATCAGCTCCCTTCCTCTCTTTTTCTATCTGCCTTCATCGGTGTTTGTTCATCTAACTTACAGGAGAGGATTTTCTCACTTTTAACACTACGCTTGTATGCGATCTGCTAAAATGATTTCGAGCTGAAGTGATTCCAAGAAGAATTCTGACGTCTGTGGTTATACAATCAGTTTTTTAGCAAATATGTTGAGTGGAATAATTTTCAGCCAGTTCTTCGTCTGAATGTATTCAGTCCAAAAATAAAGATGTCCAGACGCAAATTAACGAACGATTTCACGTATAAATATACATGATAATTTCCGAGCAGAAAGCGAAGTAGGTATTTTTTTTTTGGGGGGGGGGGTTGAATTGAATGATGCGCGATTCACAGTCATAGAATTTCGTAGCATAAATTTACTTTCGTTGCCTCCTATTTGAAGCTGACTGAATTTGCTTCAGGCGGGCAAAATGTACGATTGCTATGTTAGAAATGTTTATTTTAACTGGTTTTTAACCAGTTAATAATATTTCTTCGTTTTCTCAAACAAAAATAAGCCAGCTTCTCTGATATTAACGTTACATGCACACACAGACACACGTACGCACACACAGAGACATAAATATATATATATATATATATATATATATATATATATATATATATATATAGATATAGATATAGATATAGATTCATGAATCATTCATACAAAAAAAATATAGAGGTTAATGATTTAAATGGCGAGAATACATCGTCGCAAACACGTAAATAAGATACACCAACCCCGAAACTGTATATGAATGATATCCCTGTTTATAAATTCCAGTTGCATAAGGTCTTTTTAATTTTTTACAAGCTTTCGTCTGTTCCTACAGACATCATCAGGTATGGAAGTAGATTTTGTTCTTGTTTTTACTTCTCGGTAATAAGAGGACAACGAAAATATAGATGTAATCCGAATAAATGCTATGAGAAATGTGTTATTGTTTTGGAACGAACGGTCGCAACGCTAAGTTTGAATTTAAATTTTAAGGAAATTGTAGGAACAGACGAAAGCTTGTAAAAAATTAAAAAGACCTTATGCAACTGGAATTTATAAACAGTGATCATATCATTTATATACAGGTTCGGGGTTGGTGTATCTTATTTATGTGTTTGCGACGATGTATTCTCGCCATTTAAATCATTAACCTCTATATTTGTTTTTTGTATGAATGATTCATGAATTTATAAGTTATAATTACACCTTTTAATTGAAATATATATATATATATATATATATATATATATATATATATATATATATATATATATATATATATATCATTGAATACGACAGACACGGTGCTTTTATTTAGTTTTTTTAGGCAATTTCTTATGCGATCTAATATTTTTTTTTCTTTTCGGATGATAAATTATATAAAAACTGTCCGAATGTTCTTTTTATCCGAGCGCTTTCGGCTATACATTTAGCCATTTTCAAGGATTAAATATTTTAACTGTTAAATAAGAAAAAGTTTGTTGTTTTATATAATTTGTCATCCGAAAAGAAAAAAAAATTAGATTACATGAGAAATTGTATAAAAAACTAAATAAATGCTCCTTGTCTGCCGTACTCAATGAAATGTGCATGAAAGAAGGATTGCTGCCTATACATATACATACATACATCCATATATATATATATATATATATATATATATATATATATATATATATATATATATACATCATTCGTCCATGCATTGAGTACTGTTGCCATATCTCGTCTGGTGCCCTAGCTGTTCATATCGAGGTTCCTGACAAAATCCAAAGAAGAATCTGCAATGTAATCGGTCCTGACCTGGCATCTCGACTTCAATCGCTCTCTCGCAGACGTGATATGGCTTCCCTCTGTCTTTTCTACAAATATTTCTATGACTACTGTTCCTATACTGTCTTCCAACTAATTCATGCTAATTGCTTAATCAACATCTCAACTTCCCCAAAACACACTCCCTATATATCTGTCGGGAGTGATAAAAACCCAAAATTCTGGTAGGAGGGCCAAAAATATTAAATCATAATCAGAGCTTACGACTAGGCAACCATGTTTTGGGGGTATCCTTATTTTAGGTCATAAACAAGACCGTGATTCCTACTACTACTACTACAATTAATAATAATAATAATAATAATAATAATACTTAAAAGAAAACCGCGATTTAAGAAAAGTAAATGGTATTATATTGCAATATCAACAGAGATTACGAAACATTTTATTACAAACGACTATAATTTCGATATACATCTTAAGGTTCATATAATATACATCCTAATATGAGGCATCTACCCACCTTGCGACACTTAGAACTCAAGAGGATAGATGCGTAAGTGTTGTGGCCTTGTTAGGGACAAAAATAAAGGCACAAAGAGAGGAATTGTTAAACAAATATATTAACAGAAACAGTAATAAAACATATACAAATGAGAGTGTTACAGAAAGCATGTTCGGTACGACAGTCAGAGATGACTGCTGGAAACTTCCCACTCCAAAAGGCAGTACCTGCTCCTATTTATAGCTGGGAGAGTTTAATGTGCGTGGTCAAATTACCATAACAGTATGCAATCTACTAACTTTCTGATTTATACTAAGGTATTTGATTAATTCCTCTTAATAACTAATCACCTAACGGATAATTCCAAGATGAGCCCAGTTACCATCAGTGGCGGCGTTTCATTCATTTTGACGCCTTCATTACCCGTACAGCCATTTTTTTTACATGACAAGCAACATTAGGGTCCCAGCTATGGGTAAATAGTGAAACCTAAACAAAAAACAAAAACAAAAAAAAAAACATGAAAGTATTAAAATACATTCTTATAGGAAAATACCAGAAATATATTTGTATATATATATATATATATATATATATATATATATATATAATATCACCAGCAATACAGTTTACCTGTAGTTCAAGGTATATAATTGCGTTCAAAATATATTTAGTTGAAGCCATAATATTGTTCTGAAATATTTAGATTTCGACGTTAAAAAACCCACTGATGTGTTGATATACCGTTAAAGAAAATCACCCAACCAACCAATGTTGTCGCTCTTAGTAACTTTTTTATCACCTCTTCCATACCCTGCCCAACCATTCATTTACTGAAGCTCGTCAGGTAGATGGTGCTCTGCTTTCCTCTGTCTATCTTACCTTCAATTTTTCATGTGAGTATCAAATTTTCCAAGCCCTCTCTCCTAATTATGTGTCTCGAAAACATCAACTGTCTCTTCCTGATGTTAAGTATAAGTTTCCTTTTTGTTGAAATTGTCTCTAGAGCTTCGTTTTTGCTCACATTTTCGGTCCATAGTATTCTCGGTCTCCTTCTGTAAAACTACATTTCTGCTGCTTCAACTATCTTCTTCATCTGTGAGTTGATTGTCCATCATTCACTGCCATATAGGAAGACTGATACTCCGTAACAATTCAGTATTCTTTTCTTTGTTTCTAACGATTTTTTTTCTGTTTTCTAATACGTTGCTTAGCTTTTGGAAGGCAGCTTTCGCTATCCCAATGCGTCTTAATGTGTTAAATAAGAAAAAGGCGACATATCCGAGAACGGGGAGAGGGCAAATAAAACAATGTATATATAAATAAAATAAATTGCTCAGTTCGAAATCCACTGGCAATTACGCGGATCGATACAAATCTAAAGAATGCTAGATGACACAACCCGCCGAAACGTTAATCAGACATTCAAATGGATATCACGTATGTAGCGAGACACGTTCAGAAATATCTAAACTGTCAGCTGTATCCAAACGCTTTCTAAGATGAATGGTTAAACATGGTGATTTTTTAAGCGTAGCTTAGATGGGGCACAAGACCGCAAGTATCAGACACCCTGTGAGAATCGAAATCACTATTCAGTCGTAATTGTTCTAGCGAGACAAGCTTGCTAACCATTACACCACCTCGAGGTGCCCAAAGTGATTTTCCAAGCGTAGCTTAGATGCGGCACAAGGCCGAAAGTATGGGGCACCCGGTAAGGATCGAACTCCCTAGTCAGTCGTAATTGTTCTAGCGAGATAAGCTTGCTAACCATTACACCACGTTGAGTAACCTATATGTTGAATGGTGATTTTCCGAGCGGTGCTTGCATGTGGTTACAAGGCCGGAAGTATGGGACACCCAGTAAGGATCGAACTCCCTAGTCAGTCGTAATTGTTCTAGTGAGATAAGCTCGCTAACCATTACACCACGTCAAAATACCCAATCAAGGATTAAAGATGATTTTGAGTTAGGGAAGCCTGTGATATTTGGGAACACTATACTTTTCGTTACCGTGTCGACTGAGGCTACAGAAACACACAGAACTATAAAATATGAAAGAAAGCATATCTCTTGGGGACTTTGAACGATAACAACAACAACAATAACTAAAATGTATATCACATGTAACTTGACGAGAAAATAAGGAGATAAGATGTTGACATTCCACAGTACTTCGAGTAAAAGGTTAGCAAGAAAACGCCCATCAATGTTGGAAAGCGCGATAACAGTGAACTTGAGCAACATATTTCCCTGAAAAATTGTTTTAAAACAAAGATTTTATAATTTCAAGTGTCATTACTACAAGTCGATTGGTAAATAAATGCCGATTTCCTTATAAGGAAACGGATAATATTACCATTACCATGACAGTTATTACACAGGAGTTTATCATAGAAGATAGGATATACAAAGCTTAGAAGAATTTCATTCCTTACTTCCACCAGTTCTAACCGTCACATCCAAGAACCGCCATGCCACACACATTGTAGAGAATCACCCAAATTCTTTTCGTATTCCGTTGGTGAGATGTAAGTTTCACTTGAGTAGCTTCTTCCCGCGAACTGGTGTTTTCGCAATTACTACAATTGTAACCTGTTCTAGTCTAGGACTAACCGTTATCTTCCCCCTATCCATATCCACCTAATCTGTGCCTCTTCCTCTGAACCCCTCTACCTTGAGTGGCCCCCGGGCCTTGTACAGAGTGATCATAACTGTAAAAAAAACATATATTGCAGAAAAATTGTTACTTTTTATAATCACCATGCTAACCTGGAGTGATACTTTCACAAAACCAGTGTGTGGGTGGCACGGGTCCGGATTCAACAACATTTGGCTGACTTCCAGATACTCCGTTGGCAGCTGTGCTTACTAGATTTAAACCTCATTGAACATGTATGGGACTTGCTGCAGACCTCACTAAAATTACTGCAGCCACACCCAACCAACCCAATTGAGTTTTGAACAGCCTTGAAACTCGCTTGGATAGTCATACCGGCAAATGTAAATTCTTCAATCTATTTTAAAATTCATTCCATTTTGTTTATCTGCCAATATTCAGATGAATAAAAAGTGACACGTTATTAGTAAACTTTCCATTTTTTTTTTTTTATTTCAGGTTACATTTGTTTAGGGTGAAGCAAGATTTCACACACGCAAACATTTCTAAGCATTTCTACAGAATAAAAAGCACATAGATCATCACCTGTGTCATCTAACTATGCTAAATAAATAAAAAAAAAAAATTCTAATTATATTAAATTTAAAAAAACCATCATAAATATTCGTATTATTTGAACCAGCATTTTATAACACGATGTCATTCACTAATCATTTGGCAACATGGTACGACTTATTTTACTGTCCTGGGTATGACGATAAATTACATTCGGCAGCAAGGCCCCTGATCGGAAGGTTTTTGAGGAGCGTGGAACCATCACTTAATTGCTGTTGTTCCAGGTTCATAATGACCTGGGTTGTTGCACCTGTTCTAGTCCCAGATATGGGCAAATAGTTAACCCCCAAGGTGTGGCCACAACACTATAAAAACATAAAAAATTATAGTAAAAATAATAGCAATTTATTTTCAAATGAAAAAAGAATACAAGCAATATATTTTTTATTAAAAAAAAAAGAAAAGAAAAATTATCAGATTTTCGTAAAAAATCAATTACTACTGCACCTAAGAAAATTAAATTTCGGCATTAAATGACCCATAAGAAATTGATATCCCGCGAAACAAACATAGTCACGACATAATTAAAAATGTTCATCTAGCGAGATTTTTACTGGCTTGTTCATCCTCATGTCGCATGTTTGAATGGTTACAGCGTTAGCTTTTCAAGTCCCGTTTTTGAGTCTGATCATGGCCGATTAGTCAAGCGGATGAATTTTGAATATATCTTGCTGGAGAGTCCATCTCAGCATAAGGATTTCACAGGGAAGTGCATGAAAATTATAACAAGTATTGACGACACAGGATGGAAGAAAATGTTCGAGGTGGTGCTAGTAGGAAGTCAAAAGTCCTTAGCGAATGAAGCTCTTTAACTTTGGTTTTATATCTATCAAGACATTCCGTCTCGTATGAAAACAACTTTTCCCCCAGATAGCTGGTTACTTGAGGTGGGTGTACTTGTGATAAAGCCGTAATAACTGTAATTTACTTCGTTTTTAAGGTCACGTGAGTTAGTAATCTTCGTAAAATAGCGTAATATTTATTCATCTTCACAAACTCGGTGCCAATCTAAAGGTTGTTTCTTCGTTTACGTTTCTGTTGAATTCTGGGTATATTAATTTTAAAAGATATTGGTGGCCAGAATCTTAACAAAATAAGAAATGCTGATAACACAATGTTCATCGCAGACACAGAAAGGAAACTACAAGAACTCCTACAGAATGTAGTGAAAGAAAGAAAGAAGAAGATGAAGAAGAAAATGAAGAAGAAAAAGAAGATGAAGATGAAGTAGATGAAGAAGAAAAAGAAAATGAAGAAGAAGAAGATAAAGAAGATGAAATAGAAGATGAAGAAGAAAAAGAAAATGAAGAAGATGAAGAAGATGAAGAAGAAAAAGAAGATAAAGAAGATGAAGAAGAAAAAGAAGATAAAGAAGATGAAGAAGAAAAAGAAGATGAAGAAGAAAAAGAAGATGAAGAAGATGAAGAAGAAAATGAAGAAGAAAAAGAAGATGAAGATTAAGAAGATGAAGAAGAAAAAGAAAATGAAGAAGAAGAAGAAAAAGAAGATAAAGCAGATGAAGAAAAAGAAGAAGACTACAAATGTTTAAGGGTGGATATTGGCTCTTCACAAAAGTGATACTCTTCACAAAATGGAAAAAATAGCTTTTGTTTATCACAAAGTTACACATGGAGAACGGTAAATATGCAGATGACAGTGTTGATAGCATACACGGGAAAAAAATATTTGTACCGAAGGTAGCGATGGAAAGCGACAGGAAAGGAGTAACTATAAAGTACAAAAAGACAGAATGCATGGTTATCAGCAAAAGGATGAGCTTAATATGCAAATTACAAATCAGGGATACTAAAATCAAGGAAGTACAGAAATTTAAATATCTGGATAGTATTCTAATAGAGGACGTAAAGTGCGACACTGAAATCTCTAGATGTATTGGGATGGCCAAAGATGCCCCCCAAAAGCAAATGCAGGGTATTAAGACATAGAAAAACAAAGAAAGGAGTGCTGAGCGGTTACATCATATCTATCCTCCTGCATGGAAGCGAATGCTGAATAATTTCAAACATGAAGAAGAGACTTGAAGCAACAGAAATGTGGTTCTACAGAAAGATGTTGAGGATACCATGGACCGAAAATATGAACGACGACGAAGTTTTAACAAAAATGGAAACAAAGGGAGAATTTATGCTCAGGCAGTTGAAATTTCTGAGGCATTTGAAGAAGGAGTGCTTGGAAAACCTGATACTCACAAGACCGATTGAGAGAGAAAGGGACAGAGGAAAACAGCGCATAACATACTTGATGAGATTGAGTAAATTGGATGATAGAACAGCGTTTGGCAGAAATAACAACTTATAAGAACTTATTAAGAGCTACAAGGGATTAGAAGTTATGGAGAGCCATGATTGTCTACGTCCTGAAGAAAAATGTCACATACAAGAAGGATTTTAGTTTTTCAGCAGGAAAATGGCGTAACTGTAATAACATTATTCTTATATATTATTTTAAAAGGTGGATAGGACGTAGTCAAACAGCCGGAAAAAAGAATCTACAAACTGGTTTACCATGTGAGATATTATGCTTATGTTAATGTAGAGCAAATGCCTGAATACCGCCACCGCTGACCTAAATATCGACGTGTATCGCAACAGAGATGTCATAATTTTCTTCCGAGTATTTTTGTTTCTTTTTCAAAATCCTTTAGGTCTCTTTCCCATTCGTTTCCATCTCCCACTCTCGATTCTTCTTATTCAAGTTCTTCTTCCTAGTTATTAGGTTGGTGCAAAAATAATATCGTTTTTTGACGTTAAAGATACGTCAAAAAACGATATTATTTTTGCACCAACCTAATATTTACAGATTCTTCTTTCTTTCCTTCTTATTTCTTGATTTCCTTCCTCGTGTTTTTTTTTTTTTTTTTTTCATTTCTCTTAATGTTCATATTCCTATTCTTCTAGATTTATTTCACGCTTTCTTTTTTCTTCTTACACCAGATTTCCTTCTTGTGCTTCCTCATTCCTTGTTGTTCTTCTTAAAATATTCCTTCTTTCGTGTCTCCTACTTATTGTTCAGTTACGTTTGATTCATATGTTCTTTTCCACTTATAAGCTTTTTAATTCTTAGAATTCATCCGTGCTTTCTTCTTCTTCTTCTTCTTCTTCTTCTTCTTCTTCTTCTTCAAACCGTTTTTATTCTTTTTGCTTTTTCATTTCTACCATTCTTCTTCTCTTCTTCTTCTTCAGACCCTTTTTATTGTTTTGCTTTTCTTCTTCTTCTTCTTCTTCTTCTTCTTCTTCAAACCATTTTTATTCTTTTGACTCTCATTCCTATCATTCTTCATCCTTCCCTACTTCTCTTAATTTTCTTCTTCAACCTGTTTTCATTCTTTTTTTTTTCTCACACTTATTATTCTACTTCTTACTCTTCCTCCTCTCCATCTTTTTCTTCTGCTTCAAACTCTTTTTATTCTTTTATATTATCATCTCTATCATTCTCTCTCCTACTCATCATCATCATCTTCGTCTTCTTCATCTTCTTCTTCTGCTGCTGCTTTTTCAACCCCTTTTTATTCCGATGTTTTCTCATTCTTATCATACTTCCTCCTCTTTTTTTTCTTAAGGCCCTTTTTCGTCCTTCATCTTCTCATTCATATCATTCTTCCTTCTCTTCATCTTCCTCCCCATCCTGTTTTTCTTCTTCAACCGCTTTTTGTTCTTATGTTGTCTCATTCGTATCACTCTTCCTGATCCTCCTCTTATTCTTTTTCTACAAACCATTCTTCTTTGTTTTCTCATACCTATTATTCTTCTTTCTCTTCTTTTTTTCTTCTTCTTTTTCTTCAAACCCTTTTTTCTTCTTTTGTTTTCTCATTCATATCCCTCTTTATCATCCCTCCTCATCCTCCTATTCAAACCTATTTTATTCTTTTTTTTTTCTTATCCCTATCATTCCTTCACCTCTTCTTCTTTCATTTAATTTTCCACGATCCATTTCCTTCTTTTACACTTTCTTTCTGTACTTCTTTCGCTTAACCTTCTCTTTCACCTCCTTCTCTTTCGCCACTGTCCGTTTATCCCTTTTTAAATGCATTTTCTTTCGTTCTTCGTTACCGAATTTTTCTTCTAATTTGTCTTTGGCTCCTTTTATTTCTCGTTCTTCTTAGTTGCGTTCCTATTCTTCTTCATTTTCCTGATACTTTTCCTCTTGTGACCTAGAAAGGTGTTACTGAATGAGGAATAACCAAAACGAAGTTTGGCAATAAAATGTTAATCTTTATAAGGTCAACAAAATACAATACTCACCATTGTCGTGAAGTAGGTAAACCACTGCTAATGCTAGATTCCTTTGCGTATTACCCCCACTTTCAATAGTGTACAGCGTATTTATGAGGATTGGGACATACCCATTAGTGTTCCTAGGTATGGTATATAAAAGATAGATAGATAGATAGATAATGACAAAACATAGATAGATAGATAATGACAAAAGATAGATAGATAGATAGATAGATAATGACAAAAGATAGATAGATAGATAGATAGATAGATAGATAGATAGATAATGACAAAAGATAGATAGATAGATAGATAATGACAAAAGATAGATAGATAGATAGATAATGACAAAAGATAGATAGATAGATAGATAGATAATGACAAAAGATAGATAGATAGATAGATAGATAATGACAAAAGATAGATAGATAGATAGATAATGACAAAAGATAGATAGATAGATAGATAGATAGATAGATAGATAATTATAAGACAGAGATAGATCAGTTTTGTAATCTAGGAATGATTACTGAATGAGGAAAAACCAAAACGAAGGTTGGAAATGAAATGGTGATCCTTATAACATCAACAAAATACAATACACGCCAGCGGCGTGAAGTAGGTAAACCACTGCTAATGGTGGACTCCTTAGCGTGTACAGCGTATTTATGAGGATTGGGGCATACCCATTAGTCTTCCTAGGGTACCGTATATAACATTTCCTTTCTTTCGTTACTACTGATTCTTTCTTTTCTCCTTTCATTTTCTTTTCATTTTCCTTTTCCACTTTCATGTCTCTTTGCAACCATTCTTTGCCCGCTTATTTTTCTACTTTTTTCATTCTACTCCTTCTCTCCTTACTTATTTCCCATCTTCTTTTGCTCCTTATTACTTTACCTATTCCGCTTGCGTTCATATCTTTTCTCTATAATCATCTTTCGCTTCTTCTGCATATTTTCCCTATTTTCAGCCATTTTTACACCCAATTTTTCTTTACCCCTTTCTACCTATTTTCTTCCCCAAATTTGTCACCCCTCTCGATTTTTATTCTCTTTTCGTCTCTCGCTGTGCTTTTCTCGCCTTTTGTTCTTTTTCTTCTTCTTCATCTTCTAGTTTTCCCTATTTTTCTTCTCATCTTCCTTCTTATCGTGTCAATTTTTCTTCTTCTTCGTTTTCTTCTTTTTCTTCTTCTTCTTCTTTCTTTCTTTCTTTCTTTTTCTCGTACTAATCTATCTTCTTTTCTGTCTTTTTCTCTATTACTTTTTCTTTTATTTGTTTCTTATTTTCTCATTCTTTATATCCGTTTTCATTTGCTTCTCATATTTTTTTTCTTTGTCTCTTTCTACCTGTTTCCTCCCCACACTTGTCCTTTTCGATTTTTCTTCTTTTTCACATTCTCTATCTACCACCCTCCCTCCCTACGTCTTCTTCTTCTACTCCTGATACTTCTTCTCAGTCTTATTCTCTCTTTTCCTTTCTCCTTATTTACTGCTCACCAATCTTTCTTTGCTTTTCCTTCCTCCGCTAGAAATAACCCTTCCTTTTCTGTCCCGTTTCTAGCCTAAAATATTATCGCCCTTCTTCCGCTCCCATACACAGCCTGGTATTTTTTTCTCCTCCCTTATCTCAACGCATCTTCCCTTCCTCGACTTATTCGTTTTAGTTTCTCAATTTTTCATTCTTATTCCTTCTTGCACGTTATTCTTTTTTAGCGTTCCAACTTCATTTGCTTTTGGAATATTCCACAAACTTCCGAGATCGCCTTTCTAACGTAGCAAGATTTCTGTTATTTTCTTTTCGATTCCAAACACTGGATACGTGTATATATATACACACACACACACACACACATATATATATATATATATATATATATATATATATATATATATATATATATATATATATATATATATATATATCAACATTCCTGCTTCCTTCCCTGGCTTTGTAATTAATTGGTTTCATTCTAGGCTCAGATTTTTTTTCGATGTCGAAGTGCGGACGTAAATTATCATGTTTTCTTGTTGAAGTCGATCGAGCGACTAAAATCAATAACACAAAATTGATCAAGTTTGAAATTTTTCAGTCAAATTTTACATTTTGATGGCAGAATTTGACTTTTCTTTTACATTGGCCGTTAAATTTATTTATTTATTTTTTTGAATAATGATTAGAGTCCTTCAGTGAAACAAGCTCCTTCATACACCACACACAGACAAACATATATATGTATATGTGTGTGTGCATATATATATATATATATATATATATATATATATATATATATATATTGTGTGTGTGAGCGTGTGTGTGTGCGTATATATTTGTGTGTGTGTATATATATATATGTGTGTATACGTACATATATATTTGTGTGTGTATGCGTACACACATATATATATATATATGTGCGTGTATGCGTACATATATATATATGTGTGTCTGTATGCGTACATATATATATATATATATATATATATTAGGTTGGTGCAAAAATAATTTCGTTTTCTAACATATGTTACTATGTGAGAAAACGAAATTATTTTTGCACCAACCTAATATATATGTGTGTGTGTGGGTATGCGTACATATATATATATTTTTTTATTTCGCGCACACGCGTTGTTTCTTTTTTATTTATGTCGACTGCAGAGTATATTAGGGCCAGTTGGGCAGTGTCTGTGAGAAAAAGAGCACCATGAAGCAATTCACGACGCTAGAAATTTGGAAACACCCTGCTGTACTGCTTGCAATACGTACCGGAAGCTCCCATACGAACATTTCGGAATGTTTGGGTGTCAATCTGAGCACAGTTCATAGGATTTGGATGTCAGCTGGATGATTTTAATGGTTATTACGATAGTGTCTGGTGTCATTCGACATTATGCCGCCATTCATCTTCCAATGGGACCTCGGACTCAACACGGAGTCCTACATTGGGTGAAGAGGCCGGCTGCTGGGAGACCTTAAATCTGAGAACAGGACACTGCACCATGTCACAGAAGCATGAGCACACAGTCATAGCTGGCAGAAAATCTTTCTGACCACATCACTCCTAATGTGTGGCGTGGTGTTGAGCGTAACGCAACAAAACTCCTTGTAGCACCAAAGATGAACAGAAGACAAGGATTATTCACAAAATTAAACGGGGAGACTGTCCAGAAGACATGTAGAAGATTTCGAAGTTGTCTGGTGTCCTAGGTTGATGCCAATCACGATTTTATTATATAAATTTACTGTTTAGTATTTCAAGATATTTTTGTGTAATTTTGGTCACTATATCTATATAAAATGAGATACCAGTTTTATTTTAATTTTTGCGGAATTTAGATGACAATATATCTACTGCACCTTCTGAATATATATATATATATATATATATATATGTATACATTATGAAATGGACAAAGTCTGACAATTATTTCAAGACATTTCTATGTTCATACATTCTTTTTATAGATACAAGTATTTAAGTAAATGCTCTGTTTATAATAAACAGTATTAAATAACATTTACCGGCCTGAATGTCCGAGAATTTTCATAGAAAAGATTCGTCCTTTATTATAAACAGAGCATTTACTTAAATATTTGTATCAATAAAAAGAATGTCTAAACATAAAAATGTCTTAATATATATATATAGGTATGGTGCAAAAATAATATATTTTATTATATTATATAGATATATATATAGATATATATATATATAGTATAGTAGTATATCAATATATATTCCATATA